>SCLG01000247.1:376533-413968 GCA_004367875.1 Oikopleura albicans
CCAATTCGCCCTCGTGTTTTAAAACAAACTTCGATTACAAATTTCTTCAAACGTTAAATTGTAAATAATCCGAATAAAAATACAGATTTCTATATTGCGCCTCGAGCAAAAAAAAATGCTAAATTGCTTCACAAAACGTTTCAGCGTATCAAGTTTAGACTTATATGAAAGGATTTTGCGGGCTGAATCCGAATATTGAACCGTGAAAGTTGTCTGATAAACCAGTTAAACGAAAAAACGTAAATAAAATTGAGTTACCATGTGTATCATCTTGTCCGACTGCCTACTTGTGCACGACTGCCTAGTTGAGCACGACTGCCTGGTTGAGCACGTTTTTCGGAAACGCAAATTGCTCAACTAGAAGGTCGGGACTGTATGTGTTTTTTAGATGTTAGAATGTTATAGTCTTGAGACTTTTCTTTAAAATATATTTTCTAATTCTTTCCTGTAAGGCCAGAGCCACATTAAATTTGAAATCAATGCAAATATAAAAAGGCTAAGGTCAATTTTTTGGGTTTTCTTCAGTTTACGCTTGAGGGATAAATCCATTGGAAAGGAACAGATAATCAAAACCAGCTGGACCAAATTGATAATCAAGTTTGCTTTGCGCGTTATACCAAAGTGATACACGGCAAATAGAATTGTGTGAATTGGAATTACAATTAATAGAATTAGGCGGCTTCTCAACCGCCATTTCGATTTCGAAACTTCAACATTATCTTCCTGACTTCCAAAAAAATCGATTCGGAGGATGTCCAAGAGACGCGTTGTCCAATCGAAAGGATCAATAAAGCCGTCCTTAAATATTTTTAGCCGCGGATGCGTTCATTTACACCACCTGTTTACGGAACTTAACAAAACGTTGGGGCAAAAAAGGTGTTAAGTTCCAGGCATTTTGTTAAGTTCCAGGCATTTTGTTAAGTTCCGGGCATTTTGTTAAGTTTAGCAGACAGTGTGTGGGCGCAAAAGTTGACGCGAGATGACTGTGAAGTTCCAGGCATTTTATTAACTTCCGGGCATTTTGTTAAGTTTAGGGGCGTTAACTTCCGTAGACAGGCGGTGTATATACTCTTCAAATTATCTACCGTATGGTAGCTCTATGACTGCACGTCATAATAGCGTTACCAATCATAGGAAAATGTTCAAAGCCTTGCAGTTATAGCGCTATCATACGGTTTGTGGTGGAAATAATGGAAATGGGGAATAAAATAATTGCATTTTATTAGAATAACTGAATAGGGCGTAGGCAATTGTCAAAATAAAGCTTAGTGTAGGACGAAGACAAAATATGAAAAAATCAGATTTACCTGTACAGTGTCCAACATTCGAATCAGATTCCGATTCTCTTCTTCTGTGTTATTTGGTTTTAAAATCGCGAACAATTGTATTAACCGCTCATCATCAACGGCGATTTTTTGATTGGAGGGGGAGTCTGATTGGTCGTCGTCCTTGAGCAGCTCATTCCAGCCAATCGCCAGAGATTTTCGAATTTGGATTCTATCTTGTTTGACCAGAGATTTGCTAACCGTCCAGTATGCATCAATAATTACGCCGATTATGACCGCATTGAAGAAAAACATACCCAAGTAAAGATAAAGGACAAAGTAAAATGATGACCATTCGGATTTTAATTCCGGATCGAAATGAAACGCCGGGAAAATCAACTCTTCAATCATTCAATATTTCAAATTTAGAATTAAAAACATTATGGGGAATAGATCAGGGGCGAAAAATATTGGTTCAAATATTTCGGGCGGAAAAATAAAAGAGCAGGGCGTAGGCGGATTTGGAAAATTTTTCGCGAAAAAGCGGAAATATAATGGAACCGATGGGGCTGAGCGGAAACATAACGGCGCAGGGGGTTAAAATTATCCAGTTTTGGTCTATCTGAACACTGTTAACGGGCCCAAATATAATATTTAATATAATATTAATTTAATAAATTGTAGTAACGTTGGTGTTAATCTTTTTGAATCAATAACCTGGATAGTTTTCAGTTGTGAACGCCGTGAACATTCCAATAAATGCTTTTCCAACATTGTCAAAAACACCAGAGTTAATGTTAACTTCACACCAATCATTTTGAACATTTTCACTTGCGCAATGATGGGACATTGTAACGGGACAAAGCACAAAATCGTATTCACTGTCATTGTAAATTTTGTAACGGTCAGAAATGGGGTCTGCAAGCGTTAGTTACGTATATTTACTCTAACTATCATAAAAATAACGAGTTACTTCAAAAATTATTTTCGACAAAGTGATTAGTACGAGGTTACTTGCGGTCAAATTCTGAAAAAAAAAATTTACCAAAAATTCAACAAAAATAACTTAACTCACAGGGGGAAGTGCGTGTAAATAGACACGCAACTGTGTTTTTTCGTCGATTTAAGGTATCTGGAAGCCCCGTAGGGCAAAACGGGTATTGGTGACCCCCCTCAACTTTTCGAGAAAATTCGATTGACGGTGTTATTTTTTGCGTAGGTTGGAGATTTCAAACAGCTCTCTAGTGGGCCCTGGTGGCCCAAATCAATTTCTGAATAGTCAGATCGACGTAATTTGAGGAGCTCTACAATTTGGCTTTACCAGTTTTTTGAATTATTGCGAATTAGTGTGAATTTTTTAAGTGCGTGTTTATTTACACGCATTTTCCCACTACAATTTCCCAAAAACTCCTTCCCCCTGAGAGTTAATCACTAAGGCCATCAATTTTTCACAAAAAGGTGAATTGTAAATTTGTATGACTGTATGAACATCAATTTACGGAGGGTGTAATAAATTGCTAAACAATTTGTTATATTATGACTCATAATATATGAGAAGTTTTATACTTATTTGTGAGTTTCCTTAAAAAAAACAATTTAAAATAACACCTTAAGTGTTATTGTTTACATGTTTACATGTTATTGTTAGGCGCACCTGACATCTGGATTTACATTTATTCATTTCTTGTTTCTTCTTTATAAACTATGTTTATTTAGGAACACCTGACATCTGGAAATCCAGGTGTCAGTCAGTATATAAGTCAGTCCAAATTCTATTTCATTCATGCACTCATAACNGTGAGATTTTAAATCATGTTTTTTTAACTGTGAACTAGTAACCGACCCAGTCAATGGTATGTGAACCCGGTCAACCGTTGTGTTTTTGTGGTCAAACCGACCAAAATATGTCCGAAGGTTCGTATTAACTTTACTAAGCCGAGGTTGCGGCATAACTCCCCTTAGCCGAACTAACTATAAATAGGCAGTTCAAGGAAATAATTCTTACGCAAAAATTCTAAAAAACAAACATTTTTTTTAACCGATAGGACAACCGAGGGGCCAACGAGTCGAAAATGCTCAGCAATTTTCGAGTTTCTCTATTGAAGGAAAATTAAGATAACCAATTGCTTAAATGTCTATATCATATAGACTACATGATACTAAGCGATAAATTTTCTCTTGGGCTTCTTAAAATTTTATTTTTTTTTGGGGAAAAACTTGTTTGGTATTTTTTGGAAGGAAAAAGCCTTTGCCTTCATTTTGCCAAAAGGAGCCAATTTCTACCAAAAAAATATTTGAAAAAATATTTGAAGAAATTGGACTTCTATTGTTAACGATTTGTTCAAGTTTTATAAATTTATTGTGAGTTCGGCTAAGGAGAGTTAAGGGCTTGGCTTAATAATCATGCTTGGGATTTATTTGAACGACTATATCATAGAAGGTGCTCAACTAGAAGGTCGGGACTGTAGTCTATATGTGTTTTTTAGCTGTTAGAATGTTATAGTCTTGAGAGTTTTCTTTAAAATATATTTTCCTAATTCTTTCCTGTAAGGCCAGAGCCACATTAAATTTGAAATTAATGCAAATATAAAAAGGCTAAGGTCAATTTTTTGAGTTTTCTTCAGTTTACGCTTGAGGGATAAATCCATTGGAAAGGAACAAATAATCAAAACCAGCTGGACCAAATTGATAATCAAGTTTGCTTTGCGCGTTATACCAAAGTGATACACGGCAAATAGAATTGTGTGAATTGGAATTACAATTAATAGAATTAGGCGGCTTCTCAACCGCCATTTCGACTTCGAAACTTCAACATTATCCTCCTGACTTCCAAAAAAATCGATTCGGAGGATGTCCAAGAGACGCGTTGTCCAATCGAAAGGATCAATAAAACCGTCCTTAAATTTTTTTAGCCGCGGTTGCGTTCATTTACACCACCTGTTTACGGAACTTAACAAAACGTTGGGGCAAAAAAGGTGTTAAGTTCCAGGTATTTTGTGAAGTTCCGGGCATTTTGTTAAGTTTAGCAGACAGTGTGTGGGCGAAAAAGTTGACGCGAGATGACTGTTAAGTTCCAGGCATTTTGTTAACTTCCGGGCATTTTGTTAAGTTTAGGGGCGTTAACTTTCGTAAACAGGCGGTGTATATACTCTTTAAATTATCTACCGTATGGTAGCTCTATGACTGCACGTCATAATAGCGTTACCAATCATAGGAAAATGCTCAAAGCCTTGCAGTTATAGCGCTATCATACGGTATGTGGTGGAAATAATGGAAATGGGGAATAAAATTATTAAATTTTATTAGAATAACTGAATAGGGCGTAGGCAATTTTCAACTTAGTGTAGGACGAAGACAAAACCTGAAAAAATCCGATTTACCTGTACAGTGTCCAACATTCGAATCAGATTCCGATTTTCTTCTTCTGTGTTATTTGGCTTCAAAATCGCGAACAATTGTATTAACCGCTCATCATCAACGGCGATTTTTTGATTGGAGGGGGAGTCTGATTGGTCGTCGTCCTTGAGCAGTTCATTCCAGCCAATCGCCAGAGATTTTCGAATTTGGATTCGATCTTGTTTGACCAGAGATTTGCTAACCGTCCAGTATGCATCAATGATTACGCCGATTATGACCGCATTGAAGAAAAACATACCCAAGTAAAGATATAGCACAAAGTAAAATGATGACCACTCGGATTTCAATTCCGGATCGAAATGAAACGCCGGGAAAATCAACTCTTCAATCATTCAATATTTCAAATTCAGAATTAAAAACATTATGGGGAAAAGATTAGGGGCCAAAAATATTGCTCCAAAAATTTCGGGCGGAAAAATAAAGGAGCAGGGCGTAGGCGGATTTGGAAAATTTTTCGCGAAAAAGCGGAAACATAATGGAACCGATGGGGCTGAGCCGAAACATAACGGCGCAATGGGGTTAAAATAATCCAGTTTTGGTCTATGTGAACACTGTTAACGGGTCTAAATATTAATAAATTGTAGTAACGTTGGTATTAATCTTTTTGAATCAATAACCTGGATAGTTTTCAGTTGTGAACGCCGTGAACATTCCAATAAATGCTTTTCCAACATTGTCAAAAACACCAGAGTTAATGTTAACTTCACACCAATCATTTTGAACATTTTCACTTGCGCAATGATGGGACATTGTAACCGGACAAAGCACAAAATCGTATTCACTGTTATTGTAAATTTTGTGACGGTCAAAAATGGGGTCTGCAAGTGTTTTTACGTATTATACGTCAAATGTAAAATTTTCTCTAACTATTATAAAACTAAAGAGTTAATTCAAAAATAATTTTTGACAAAAAATGTGTAGTTAGTACGAGGTTACTTGCGGTCAAATTCTTGAAAAAAAGTTTTACTGAAAATTCAACAAAAAAAACTTAATGACTAAGGCCATCAATTTTTAACAGGAAGGTTAACCAAGAATTATGCTATCAACGCGGTAGAATTACAAATTTGGACACACTGTTGCATAAACTATAATTTTACATATTATAGTTACATAGTATTACATAGTTTTACATACTATAGTTACATACTAAAACGCGGTATGCAAATTGCTGACCCCCTGTCAAAGCATTCGTACTGTGAAATATTTGCAAAATCAATATGTTGCGTTTGAAACTTTTGCAAATCACACTCAATAACCGGGTTCGAACTAAAGTACGTATTCTCGAAAAATGTAACGAATGGAAATGAAATACATAAAATTCTGTATCGTCTATGTCTAAAATTCGAACCCTCGTCAATAATGCAGTGATAAATATTTGTAAAAAGATGTACGCTGATTGCCGCAAAAAATAAAATAAATCCAAATAAGGCCATCCAAAACTTGAACATTTTCAATGAAACCAGTGAAATAACCTTCAAAACATGCCCTAGAAAAAATTCGGTTTAGACTAACTGTAATAAAAGTTGATTCTTTTTTCTATTTGAAACAAAGTTTTCGTGTTTTATTCATGCAATTGGAGCCAAATTGAGGATTCAATAAGTGAACAACAAAGAAAAAATGCTCACGATAATATAATGCAATTCATTGGAATACTTCGCGGTGTCACCCGGTTCGCCGTGTTGACCGGTTACTTGAAAAATCATCTTTCAAGTATTTTTTTCTTATTGTGTGTAAAATTTTATACGTTTTATTTGATATATTTATGTTATTTCACCGAAACGGGTAGTCGTCCTATAAACGGGTGTTTTTTAATTCGATTTTGATCACACACTGTTGTGTATTGATTAAACCGGTCTCCTGAACGAGTAGTTGTCTTCAAAACAGTTTTTTTTCTAGATATTTTTAATAATACTATTTTTTGTACATTGTCCAGTTGCCATTTTCCAGACAAATGGCTTACGCATTGCGGCGATAACCGTCTATTTTTTTTTTAGAAAATCTTACTTGATTTTGGTCGGACCATAACAACGACAAAAGATCGCAAAGAGGCAAATATTATCGGCATTCGTATACTTAAAGCATATTGTAAAGATAAGAGGATTAAATCGATTATAAATAACATAGTCAACATGAAATGCAGCACCTGAGGGCGTAATCGAGCACATTGATTCCACTTTATCTGATCTTATCAAATAATATATACATCATGATGTATCACCCTTAATTTACACTCTGAGAGTATTTTATTACCAACAATTTTTTTAACTTGTTTGAACTTCGTGATCTACGTGTTGTAAACTGGATCTTATAGGTGAGTCTCAAAATAATTCATGGAATCTAGAACATATCAGAAAAGACGCCGGGAATTCATGTGAGACAATGAGTAGTGCCTTTCACTTATGATACTAAATCAGTAGCACCAAATCACAATTTCAATGTAGATTAAACCCTTTTCAACGCTTTTTTTCTACAGTTTTTCTATGCATAAATTAAATTTTAACGATTACCTTGAGAATACAAACTGAATTTTATCACCATAACTGATTTTAGCCTATTTTAGCCAAATTTTAATATATTTCTGTTAGGGTTATTGAATAGGTTTAGCGGCTTTAATCATAAAAGTTTAATGTGTTTGACCAGTCCCTTCGATAAATCAAAAAAGTTTTTTTCATAAAATGAAATACAAATAGACGATTGAATTAAATAGATGAATATAATTAAAGCATTAATCAGAATGGGCCAAAGTACCAGTTCATCATTGCTTAATGTTTCGCCAACTTTTACATTTTGACCTTTTAAGGGTTATCATAAATTGAATTATTCTCGGATAGAATTTTCGTTTTCGGACTGTTTTTGATCAATTTGCGTTATTAGAAGTACATTTTATTCATATGATAACACATGGCTATAAATTTGCGCTCCCAAAATGGCAGTAGACAGTGAACCAGAGCCAAAAATTGTAGAAATTTTGACCAACGTGAACTTTTCAGAATTGAAAACGAGACTTTTTTGAATTGTTTTCGTGCATAAGCGTGCCCGAACTAAGTTAGGTGTTTTGAATACGCAGATAACCCGCATATGTAACCCCCTGCGCCGTTATGTTCCTGTTTTTTTTTTAATTTTCGCTATCGATAAAATACCTATCATTTGAATTAAAACATTAAAAAAGATAAATCATTAAACTTTATGAATGAACAAGTTAACATTTGACGTATTTGTTGTCAAATTTATTTTATTAATTTAAAAAAAATATTTTTAAACACCAAATCAAGGAATGGTCTGTTTGAGCGTCTCTAACAAAATCGGCAGCATATTCAATATTCTCCATGTGATTTTCTCTAAAATCCCAAACGTGAAAACATTTTTACGGTTAAGAAAAAAGAACTCATTTAATAATTGAATTTGAACATCCTATCATCTGCCTCGTGAAAAGCGTTTTATATCAACTTTGCTCTTTCACAAAAGAATATTTACTCTGAGACTTGTTCAATGGAATCGGTAAAATTATAAAAATTGATATTATTATTACAAAGAAAAGACATAAGTAAGAAATATAACGTACTATAAAAATGTGCCCCAAATTAGATTTACGAAAAACTATATCTAACGCCAGACCTATTTCTTGGACCAGATGCACAAGATGCAAAATATGCGTCTGTAACTGAATTGACAAGCGCGCCTATTGGCTCATGCTTTTTAAGAGGCGCCTCCTATTGGCTAGCGTCCTTTAGACACGCAAACAACTCCCCGCGCAGCTTGTAATACCAGATACACACGGTACATGTATATGAAGTATGAGGCATTTAGAGTCACCGCTTTTATGAGTCATAATGTATGACTCACTTCATTTGACTTATATGAATTATATGTCATAACCGATGACTGTATCCGCGTTTCGGTAATTTGCCTTCCGGTGATTGGCCAAGCGCGGTGAAAGAAAGACCAATGACAGGCCACATAGGCCTCATACGAGCGGTCCAGTAACAGTACCAAAAAGTGGTAACATAATTTATTATTTTCGCGCTTGAAAATCACTGCGATATGTTGATATAGAAAAAATTTTAGGGTTCTGTGGCTAATTACATCATTTCGTAACTAATTTGAGTCGATCAATAAAAAAATGAAACCGTACTAATCTACGATAATGAATTATTACCGGTAAGCCAGGGTCAGTTAAGAATTCATTTGTGAACGTAATTATTCTACATGTCACTTCTATATAATTGTATTGATGGGAAAGGAAGTTAATCGTCATATAATAAATATATATGTCACTGATATATGTCACTGGGTTAGCGCCTTTGTGGGAACTAATTTCCGTCATTACAAACTTTAGTTTCATTTTCGTTAAAAAGTAAAAATTTTGCAAGATTTATTTTTTTTTACTTTTGACTCGAATTTTTCAGGATGGAAGCAGTTAAAATGTATTGTTAAAACGTTTGGACTCAGTTGAGGTTCGTGAAATAATAAAATCTACCGGTTTATTGCAAAAGGGACGAGGATATTGCATGTGTAATTATTCAAAAATTGGTGTAAATTACGGGTCGTTATGAATTGTCCGTACCAATGTCTCAATTTAGCCACATGTTGTTCCATAGTACCGATTTTTGCGTAATATATTCGAAGTAAGAAGCGAGGTATGGACAATTACATTTTTCAAAAAAAAATGCTCAAAGTAAAAAAAAGCGAGTTTGGTACGGACGATTCAATGCGTATCGACCGGGCGTTATGAATCGTCCGTACCAAACTTCATTGTTTCGTTAGCTCCGTCAGGCTAAAATACCCGCTAGCAGGTCGAATCAGAACCCTTGTCTGTGTCTTCAAGCTACCAAACAGTCATTTATTTCGATCATGGACCATGATGTATGGTGTCGTACATTTCTTATGCCCATGAAATATAAGAAAAAATAACGAGAAAAAATTGTTATAGTAGACAGTGTTTTTCTCGTTCTACTAGACACCCCGAGACTCGGGGCCCGAGTTGTATTTATTTCGCCGGCGATAATCTGGTTATTTTTTTCGGCCAAAATTTACGAACCTCCAAAGGTTTGCCTAACCGCGACAAAACGTTAAACATTTGTTAAAACGATAATAGTACAAGGAGATAATAATGGATGCCATAATTGATGAATCAATCGCTGCGAGATTTTACCAATTAAAACTGTATTACCCGAAAAAATTAATGATATTTATACGGACGTTTTTTCTTATAATGCCAATTGTTGACTATTCATTGGATATATATACAGGAGTAATAGTTTTTGAACTTAACACTTACGCCGAAAGTTAACAAAATTATTAACGGTTCAATTCGGTTATTAATCGGCTCAATAATTGGAGTCTAATTTGAACACGTTTGTTTAAGTTTGCAAATACTAGTGTATAAAATTATGTCAGTGTGGAGTCAATATACATACTGTATGTAACAAACCCAGCGTTCCTGATTAAAGTAAGATCAAAACGGAACTGAAACTGTTACTTAATATAAATAATGTTGTTGTGAAGGAGGGCACATGGTAGGGCACATGTTCACAAATTCGGACAAGATTTAGATGGGTTTCGTTTAATCCTCACCGACATAAAGAAAATAATGAACATTACAAGCCACGCGGTGAGTCATTTGCGTAGCTCAAGGACGCTAGCCAATAGGAGGCGCCTATACAAAATCATGAGCGAATAGGCGTGGCTTGTAATTCAGTTACAGACCCGCCGCGCTGGGGTCTGTAACTGCTTATGACAGGTGCTCGACAATAGGCTATCGAGGCGCAAGAGTTACAAAAATAAACTTAATATAAGTAACTGGAATTCTGTCAACAGAAAATCAAGCTATACATTGTGTTGCGTGGGCTATCTTATTGAACGTCATTTTCTCGCCAATACTCTCAGGTTTGTTCCCATCGTGGGAAATCTCACGCGTATGTTCACATGTAACATTAAGCATTAATATGGCAACCTGACGTTATTCATGGTTTTAGCAAAAATACTTTCAGTCCCAGAGTGGTTTATTTTCTATCAGTTTTATTTGCTGGTATTATTGTTCGGGTTTGTCATTTGTCAGTCGGAATACACTACTACTTAACTCTACTTAGCCGTAGCGCTACCATACTTTATGCTGAAAAGTAAAATTTACACATTTTAGGCCAAAATAAATGTTTCTCATACCCCGATTTCTTGGAAACTGTACAGGTTAACGTTGTTTTACTTAACAATTCCGTTAACGTTTGTGCATTAAAAAAACTCTGTGTTTTCTTAAAATTTTCTTGCGAGGTTCTGAACTTTGACTTAAACATTCAAAAAAAATCATTAAAGATGCGTTAACTCGACAACATCACCTTTGGGCCCCAAAGTTTGGGGGCTAGATATATTGAGTTAACGCAACGGTTGATGTATGCAAGCACATATTGGAAATATATTTTTCAAAATCACAGTCCCGAACTTCCAGCTTGTGATTTACAAAATTTCAAATCCCACAATTTTTGCACCAATTGATGAGATGTTAAACGCATTCGGTTCTCATCGAATTTCCTATGAAGTCTATCAATTTCAGCAAAATCATAATAAACAAAACCATCAAGACTTCAACATGCTGTCTAAGAAAGCTAAAAACATGTATTTGAAATATTACCAACAGGTAGCAAATAACAAGTCAAGGAAGATTATGTTTATGGCGCGAGAGTCTTGTACACAACTTTGTCTCAAGGACCGATTTTTGTCTAAAATTAAAAAATTGCAAACTTGATTTAAAAACCTGATTTGAAAACCTTGAGTCTTATACTAGTATGACCTTCTCATGACGACCCGCCCCGCGCATCCAACATTAGGCAACTTAAGTGTTTTTACTTCACAGAATTGTATTTGTTTTTGGTAATTAACCCCTGGCCATTAACCACAAGGTTTTCGCAAAAATTTGGTACCTGTTAATAGGTTACCCTGTTAATAGGTTACCCGGAAAGAGGAACCTTTTTAGAGGCTATTATTTGGCGTCCCTTGCCCGTACTATAGTTTTGTTTTTAACGAAATATAATCAACAGTTTTTATGAAAATCGTATTTAGACGGCTATTGTTATTCACTCGTACTTTTATTTACCAATAAGGAGTCTTGATTATGGAAACTACTCTTTACCAACAGTATTTTGGATAATAAGTCTCATACTACAACTGCTATCAGTGTTAACATCAGCCTATTCAACAGTTGCGCCAACCATGGATCTAGGGCTTCCTAAACATAATTTCAAAACAAAATCAACAACCAAGGCGTCCGTAATTGTTGCGCAACATTTTGGACTTACGTAATCACTATTTCGGATTATCTAGGATTTTCACTGATATAAAATTCTGATAAGTCCATTTCTTTTCACAAAATGTGAAACATTTGACCGTTGATTATTAGTCAACAAAAGTTTGTTTTCGACAGTTTGTCTTTGATATTCAGTTTAGACAGCCTAGATAGACTTGTTGAAGCTTAAACACTATCTAGAACGTTCAACGCCGCCCTCACTGTGGTTATACATGGCAAAAGTACTTCAATTATTACTACACGTTGGACTTGGTGTTGCCTCAGTTTTTCTGAGTTGGGCCAAAAACGAATAAATACGGTACTGGCCGCTCTTTTTATTTATAAACCAGTTTTTGAGAAACAATCGATTATTTTTTTTTCGAAAATAAAGGTCATGTGAGTTTACGCCGTTTTTAGATTTTCGGTTTTCGCATTTTCAAGTTTCGCCTTTCTATGTACCGGTAAAGACAGTTACGCCGCTTAGCCGAAGCAAATCAATTGTGCCAAGCCCTTGTACAGTACATATTATTTCTATTTATACGTTGTCTACCTATGAGCTCGGTACGAAACGATTTTACTATTTCGTAAAAATGATTTTGACCCTTATTTTTTTTTCTAATATTTTTATCCAACAAAGACCATCTTCGTGCTTATTGAAGATATGCGGTGGGCACCGAGTAGACACTATGTTTTGGAAATGATTGGCACTAAATTAGCATTATTCGTTTTTGGCATCATAATTACTGTCGTATGTCCTGGAGTATTTTTGCTTGCAAATATCATCTTTGGTATAGCTATTAACGCAAATGCTCCAAAAAACTTGGTTAGTAAAACTCTTATGATTTGTGCATTGAATTTGACTTTAATCTGGACTTTTCATATAACCTCTCACATTTTGTTCACGCATAAAATGCTTTCATGCATAAATTTGGACTAAACGGCTTTGTGACGATGTTGCAGGAAATAAATTTTTAAAATATCACTTCCGTTTTATATTTTATCTCATAGAAATTGACTAGACCCGTGTTTCAGCAATTTTCGCGCAAACCCGGTTTCCTATTATAATCGGTTTATTAATTTAATCCAAATTTGGACCCCTAGGAGCAGTGTTGGAAACGTTGGGCGTTGGAATGCGTTGGCCAACGCCCAAACAACGCGTTGGGAGCGTTGGGGCAACTTTTCGCAACTTTTAGCCCAACGCGTTGGGAACGTTGGAAAAAATCGACCGTTGGCCAACTTTCGCAACACTGCCTAGGAGTTAAATATAATAAACGTATAAATAATACTGTAGTTGATTTCAAATTGTTCCATTGTTTAGTTGAGATTTCCATTGTAACATAATTTCGTTTATTTCTGATATTTCGGCATTACGCCATTTTCAAAGAATTTGAGACTTCGAAATTTGCGAGTCGCAAATTCTTTGAAAATGGCGTAATGCCGAAATATCAGAAAAAAACGAAAAAATGATTTCAAATTGTTCGCAATTTTTGGTCAAACTATCCGGTATTATAGGTAATCCGGATAACTTATATTGATGGTTCTCAAAATCAAAGAACAACTTTTTTTTCGACCTCCCCAAATCAAAAAACTACTTTTGCAGATCGATAGTGCTCGAAAAACTAATAACATCTGCAAAAAACTTTTTTTTGAAAAAGTACTCAAAAAAGTACTTTTTTTTTTCAATTTTAACCATTTTTCAGCTAAAAAATGGTTGCATTCGTTTAACCCCCTTCCACACATTTGTTTTGCCTGATTTTTTTTAAACGGATCAGTAGATAAATATCTCGAGATGTATTTGGAATTAGGTTGATAGACCACTCCTATCCACCCAGGTGGACAAATGACCAAAAAATGATCATTTTTCAAAAGTACCTTAAAATCAATAGGTATACTAATTTTTGACCATTTTATCACAATTTGTTGCAAAAAAATATCCTATGACCAGCCCTGACCACCCAAGTGGTCGATTTGACCACAAAATGTTTTTTTTTTCAATTTTTCCCTTTTTTCTCGAAGCTATCATTATCTGCAAGCTACCTATGTCTATAGTGTTAAAAGAAATTGCGAACAATTTCCTTATTCGACAAATGAAAAAATTATATATATGTCTATGTCTCTAGTTGTCTTGCAGATAATTGTCTTATCTACGACTACGTTTCGTTATTGTCGTAATTTCGCAAACCAAATTTTTATTTTCTAGACGAGTTTGGCAAAATCGTTTGTTCACGTAATTCAACAATTGAAGTTTCAACAAATTGTGATTATTGACTCCGGGCGATTTCGACTCGATTGTACAACAGTTTTTGACAGAAATGGAATATTCCATGTAATTAAGGCTTATTTTTTCTATTTTATTCCTCTTATATCATTGCCAATTATTGCAAATTGGTTAACTATGAAGGGATATATTTGTAAAAATTTGGAAAGTCCTTTTTTACTGAACAATTCTTATCCTTTGGCATTCAACGCAACCTTTGATGAATTATATAACGAGAGAAAACGTATACGAGACAATTTCACTTTAATTTGGGAATATGGCCATGATGCGAAAAGGAATTAGTGACTTATTTATAAGTGTTATGTCTGGGGTATAAGTTCGGTATTTTTTTGGTAGAAATAGTTAACTGGTATATAGGTATAAACGTGAATGTGAAATATCGCGCAAAATTTTGGCGTGTTGAATTGCTCGAAAGAGCACGCCAGATGGATTTTAGAAGGGTTGTTTATAAAATTGGTGACAAAATAATGTAATATGCGCAAGAATTGAAATAAAGACTCCAATATTCAAAACCAAATTTAACAGACATACCAGAAGTACGTAAATTACACCAATCTAGCTAGTTTTTTTTCAAAATGCTAGAGATTGGAGGTTTTCCATATTACAAACACACACAGGGGGATGGTTTGACCACCTATGACATATACAAGACGCTTGTGCTAAGTAAAGGACGCTTTTTATACCAAAAAATTATCCATCCACAAAGGGAACAAATTTTAAAGTAAATAATCCTTCCCGTACCAGCGAAATAGTTTACGGTAATTAAAATAAGCTTGTCATGCTGAAGACAGTTTGGATAAAATGGAGTATTATTCGTCAAAAAATTTAACTGAGGTCATTTACCAATTTAATCAAGTTGGCTTTCATGACATTTGTAACTCATTATTTGTGGAAGCCAAACTGGACCAGGCGCGGTTGTATTTCGAAACGCGACCAAAAATGTTATAATACAGCCCCTGCCAGTTTTTTCTAAATCCAGACAAAATAAGCAACGAAAATTTTGGCCTGAGACCGGGGTCATTGCTCAAACTTATAATTTGTTATTTATTAATAACCCGAAAAGTCAAGAAATAACTAGGCACTTTATTGTAATGTGAACTTTTTTAAAAAGTTTGTTATGCGCATTTGTGCACAGATGTCAAAAACGTAACCTTTTCTTAATTGATAAAAAAAAAAAATTTTATTAAAAACTTTAACGGATGCAAAAAATGTCGGTAAATTGGTCTTTCTTGATATGGCGCCTTGATTTATAGAACACCGACGTCTAAGCAAGATCAAACCAATGCGGAAATATTCAGAACGCTGGCAGCTCGTAAAATGGAGGTGCGCCAACAGGAAAATGCTCTGACAAGTTTACATCCAGAAGACAACAAACCACAATCAGAATCTGGTCGACCACATAATCAACCGCCGAATAAACCAAACGTGTCTGACATAAAAAACCAAAGAAACATTTTATCTCACGGGTACTCTGGAACAACATCATCAGGTTTGACTAGTTTATCCCATAACGGACGCGATTTTCACCGAAAAGTGATTATATCATAATATACGTTATTGTGGTGAAGGGTACTTTCGCGACCATTTGTGGTCGCGAAAAAATCCGTTTATGAGTACTTTCGCCACCACACCACATGGTCGCGAAACGTCACCCAAAACGCACTTTCGCGACCATGTGGTCGCGAAACCTTCTTTTCAACAGCGATTCGCTACCAAATGGTGTGGTAGCGAAAGTACTCATAAATGAGTTTTTTTTGCGACCATAAATGGTCGCGAAAGTACCCCACTCCGTTATTGTTACAGAACTTATGAGCCATAAGTTATGGGTCGGTTTAATATTAGAACTGACAAAACATTGAAGCTCGAAATGCATTGGAACTATTGGTCACTTGTGAATCGGATTGGCGGTTTTCTCAGTGGCTTTCTTGTTTCGCGACTTTATATGCAACTCCAGAAAACAAAATCATGGACGANAAAAAAATAATTTTTAGATTTTTTTTGCACCTGAACATTTTTTGCGTTTGGTGCGCGCTCTGAGCCCGCTTAAACTTTGAGACCCTAATTTTTTGCGCATCGAATTTTTCAGGTCATTACCAGTACGCCAATATATTTTTTTTATTTTTTCGTAAAAAAATAATTTTTAGATTTTTTTTTGCACCTGAACATTTTTTGCGTTTGGTGCGCGCTCTGACCTATGAGATATAAAGGACGCGATATAAAGGACGCTTGTGCTAAGTAAAGGACGCTTTATATCCCAAAAAAAAATTATCCATCCACAAAGGGAACAAATTTTAAAGTAAATAATTCTTCCCGTACCAGCGAAATAGTTTACGGTAATTAAAATAAGCTTGTCATGCTGAAGACAGTTTGGATAAAATGGAGTATTATTCGTCAAAAAATTTAACTGAGGTCATTTACCAATTTAATCAAGTTGGCTTTCATGACATTTGTAACTCATTATTTGTCGAAGCCAAACTGGACCAGGCGCGGTTGTATTTGGAAAAGCGACCAAAAATGTTATAATACAGCCCCCTGCGTCATTATTCGCCAGATATTTTTGTTCTAAATCCGGACAAAACAAGCAGCGAGAATTTTGTCTAGATACCGGGGGCATGGCCCAAACCTATAATTTGTTAATAATTTATTAATAACCCGAAAAATCAAGAAATAACTAGGCTCTTTATTATTTTGTGACCTTTTTTTAACAAATTCGTTATGCGCATTTTTGTGATATAAAAGACTGTTAACTTTTAACACTTAAAGATGAAATAATTTAGGAAAATCCATTTCTAAATAGATGTCAAAAACTTAACTTTTTTAACTGATTAAAATAACTTTTATTAAAAGTTTTAACAGGTGCATAAATGTCGGTAAATTGGCCTTTCTTGATATGACGTCTTGATTAAGTACACGAGTTGAGGTAATTATCCGCGGATAATGGGTAAAATCGCGGGTTACCGAGTGAAAAAAAGAGCGTACCCTTCCATACCCTCCCATTGAAAGTTTTCCGAGTTTTTCCTTGTCCGCGGACAAGGGTACAAAATCTGCCGACCTCTGTATAGAACCCCGACGTCTAAGCAAGATCAAACCAATGCGGAAATATTTAGAACGCTGGCAGCTCGTAAAATGGAGGTGCGCCAACAGGAAAATGCTCTGACAAGTTTACATCCAGAAGACAATAAACCACAATCAGAATCTGGTCGACCACATAATCAACCGCCGAATAAACCAAACGTGTCTGACATAAAAAAACAAAGACACATTTTATCTCACGGGTACTCTAAAACAACATCATCAGGTTTGACTCGTTTATCCCATAACGGACGCGATTTTCACCGAAAAGTGATTATATCATAACATACGTTATTGTAACAGAACTAATGAGCCATAAGTTATGGGTCGGTTTAATATTAGAACTGACAAAACATTGAAGCTCGAAATGCATTGGAACTATTGGTCACTTGTGAATCGGATTGGCGCTTTTCTCAGTGGCTTTCTTGTTTCGCGACTTTATATGCAACTCCCGAAAACAAAATCATGAATGATTACTTTGCATTAAGAAGATTAGTTGACAAACATCCCGTTCCTGAACCGCTAGATGGCGTTAAAAATAAAAGAACACAGAGGAAGAGAAAAACAGGAATGTCAGGAATGTCAGAAATGACATCAAATAAGTTAGTAAAAATAACTGAAAGAAAACTGGCGGTCAAATAAGGGCTCCTTTTGTCTGCAAAATGCCGTGGTGTCATCAATGAGCTTATCAAAATTTATAAAAAATGTCTATAGTAGCCCTTATTTGGCGACCTCGTGAAACTAATTTAACCACTTTTATGAAATTCAGAAATTATATGTGTGGTTTTTCGACATGTCATGAAGAATCAGTTCGAAAAAAACAAATATGTGAACCGCTTTACGATAACACCGTAGATACACCCGTGAAAAATTTCAACAGCCATTGGATTGGGTTGGGTGTGACAATATTTCTTGTAATTTTTCTGGAAATATTTCAAATGACCTATGTATCCGCAAAATTTAAAGTCAATCACATGGAAAATTCATATACGGCTGCAGCATCGTTGGCAGTAATCATATTTGGCGGAATCTTAGTGACTTTCTGTTCGAAAACCTTTGAACTAAAATGGTTTTGTATGATGAACAGAAAAGAGCAGGAATTTTAAATTTATACCTTATGGAAAATGTTTTAGCAAAAAAGAGTCAAAAAAGCTAACGATCAAGTGTACATAAAACATAGCCTATGTTACATAGGGCAAGGAAGTGCTTAAACCGAAGTGTCTGAAAAATTCACAAAAAAGGCATAGTGACTTTCTATGCCGCATGGATAAATATTCAATAAACAGTTTTGTAACAAGTTACGGTATGGGGTGGAATAACGTGTTTATCGCTTTCTCAAATTTTGTATTATAACAGGCTTAAAGATTACTGAAGAAAAGCGACAAACGCGTTATTAGACCTCATACTCTAGGTTTGCCAGTTTTGCAAAACTTTTGTGACACTTTTTGCTACTATACGGTAAGACCGAGAAATTTTGGCCAATGAATTTACGAATAAATGTCGATTCCTGGAATAGAACCAATTTGTGATCACTATTGGCCAAAAATTGCACCACAAATTGACTGCATGATGATGGGTATGTCAGGCCATTCTAATATTTCGGCGTATTGGGACGGCATTGCTGGATTTATTCGTCTAGGATCGTCATTACAATTATGTGCATAAATAAGTAGTTAATTTGCCCGCAAACAAAAAATATATAATCCGAGGCAATTACAATAAATTGACTTAGTTTCAGCAGATCAACACTTCCAAAACGTACACAAAACTTTTGATTTGCTTAACGACCCTTGTCATATGAGGAGCGAATATTGTATAGTTGCCGTAAAAATTGTAATTGGTGAAAAGGTGGGCCGGTATCGTGCGTTCTTTTCATGCCGAAGAAAACAAGTTATTTTGTAGCTGCATTCCAACAAGGTCCCGAAGGACTCAAACCACACAACTTTATGTTGATAGAAAATAAACTTCAACACTACAAACCATTCACAGATCTATTTGAGCAGAGGTTCTAGAAGTTTTCTTTATACAACGATTTATAAAAATTTTTGTTTATATATTTAATATGAACGATATCCTATGGAGTCCATAGTATGGACTATAGCCTATGGTCCAAGCTATGGTCATAAGCGTTCAAAAGTCAGAAAATATAAATTCAAAAAAATTCAAANATAGTCGTAGATAAGACAATTATCTGCAAGACAACTAGAGACATAGACATATATACAGGATGCGGTAATATAGATGCTAATCCGTTTTTGGTGAGTTATATTCGCTCAGCGTACTCGCGAACCAAAAACGGCTTAGCATCTATATTACCTCACCCTGTATAATTTTTTCATTTGTCGAATAAGGAAATTGTTTGCAATTTATTTTAACACTATAGACATAGGAAGCTTGAAGATAATAAAAATTATGTGCATAAATTAATAGACTATTAATTTAACTATAAATAATAGTTAATTTCTCCGCAAACAAAAAACTGTATTATCGAAGACAATTACTTAAATTGACTTGTTTTCAGCAGGTCAACACGTCCAAAACGTACAAGAAACTTTTGATTTGATTAACGACCCTTGTCATATGAGGAGCGAATATTGTATAGTTGCCGTAAAAATTGTAATTGGTGAAAAGGTGGGCCGGTATCGTGCGTTCTTTTCATGCCGAATAAAATAAGTTATTTTGTAGCCGCATTCCAACAAGGTCCCGAAGGACTCAAACCACACAACTTTATGTTGATAGAAAATGAACTTCAACACTACAAACCATTCACAGATCTATTTGAGCAGAGGTTCTAGAAGTTTTTTTATAGATTTAATGAATTTTCAAAGTGACACACAGTATTCCTATTTGATATTTGATTTTCTTTATACAACGATTTATAAAAGTTTTGTTTATAATCATTTGTATTTCATATGAACGATATCCTATGGACTATAGGCTATGGTCCAAGCTATGGTCATAAGCGTTCAAAAGTCACAAAATATAAATTCAAAAAAAAATTCGAAAATGTTTTTACTTTACAATCCCCCTCTTAGTATCCTGCTTATCCGTGGTTGGCTCAACAACTGAGTAAACTTCCCATGGAGCAGAAACTACAAATTTATCGAAAATACGAAAGAATTGACACCAACAACATGATAGGTTCATAGCCTATAAATTATAGCGTTGTTTTTTTAGATTAAAAGCACTTCCAATTACACAGGGTGCGCAGTTATTTTGCGAACTTGGTCTTCGAAAAATCGCAAGATAAGCTTTTTTCGCAAGATAACTGGTCAATGCGTAGGCGAAAACGATGAAAAATCAAAGAAAATACGTGATTTTTCAAGATAACGGCACGATCGCATTTTTCTAGAACTTTTCCCGGATTCTAGGACAATTTTCATAAAAAGTATAATTCCAGGGTATTAATTTCTGAAACTCGGATGTTTGATTATTAAAATGACACGAAAGTTCAATTCCATGCCTTCAGAATCCGGATGACTTGTAAAAAGGTTATCAACCACGCTATATTAAATCAACAGTGTTGTTAGTGGCCTTTCAGTTAGTGACATTCACTTTCGTATTCTGAGACAAAAAGAGATTTGAGCGAACATTATTGTGTCGGTTCGAAATAGTATTACTTCTTACTCCCTAATACTATTTTTAGCCGTAATTATGAGCTCTACTTTGGAATGCAGACTCATGATTGTTGCCGAATCCATCAATGAAACGGACGAATCAAACGGTAATAATTATTTATATTGTATATAATTATCTAGGCAGAGAACTCTGACAAAAGACAAAAGGAGTGGTACCAATGCTTCTTTTGGTACTGAGCTAGTACTAAAAGAAACATTAGTACCCAGAGAAGCATTGGTACCAAGATAAGCATTGGTACTAAAAGAACCTTCAGTACCAAAAGATCGCGCGTACCAATTGAAGCGCCCCCTTTTTCTCATAATAAGGGTCACCCCATAACAAGGGCCGCCTTTTCAGGAGACAAAAGTGGCCTTTATTATGAGGGGGAGTGGACAGTGTAGAGTATACACGTTAGAACTTAGCGAAGACAAATCAAGAAAGCTACGTTGCAACGCGTTGATGAAAACTTATAAGCAAATCAATATAGAAATAATTCGTTAATGCTGGTATGTTTAGGACAAACCAACTCCTATCTAATATTGCCTTCAAGCGGTCCTGACGCGCAAATTATGAGGATTATGGATGCTAACAATTACGGTATGTTTTTTTCTATATTTTGTTGAACTTTTAAGTACACAACCTAACCATTTAAAGAACGGAGAAAATGTTAATTCGAATGTAAATCGTCAATTCAAATGGATAATGCGTGATTTCAAACCATTATATAAAAACATATGTAAAATGGTTAATATGTATTATGTACATTTGTATATATAAATTTATGTTACAAGAGATTTATGAAAGTCGATGGGGTACATACTTGAAAGATTTCACTACGATGGATGTTGAAATAACGTATGATGCTTGTGTGGTACAAATTGATAATAGCTTGCTTATATTTGGTGGTCACATTGAAAAGAAACAAATAAGTCAAATTCATACCCAAGGATTAAGGTCGGTTTTGCAGGAAAAGGGACTTCATCATTTTAAGTAGGTTGTGGACCACAACTTGTGGTACAAGTAGATTCTATATATGGTATATCAAGAGTTTTTTTTGATATGCAACAATAAATTCTATAAAACCATTCAGCCGAATTGGAAATTTACCATTTAACTTTCAGGACGGCCAGCACGGTTTAATTAAACTTGTACGATTTATATATTAAGATTTATATTAAGATTTATTGAGATACATTAAGATTCAAGATTTTATGACTCATAAATATTTAGAATTTTTTTAAGATATGGGTTGAGCCGATGACTGGCATGTTCAAATTGAAAAACCGAAAAATCTCGCTATTGACGCAATGTTCTGTTTTTTTTTGTATAGCTCAATTTTGAGGCGAAAAAACAATGGGAGTAATTTCAAAGGGTGCACGAGGTTGCAAAAATGTCATTTTTGAAGTGTAAGGTCAATAAATGACCCTATTTGGCATTAGTTTCAAGATACCCCCTATGAGTCATTGGCTATGTTAACTCATAAATTATGGTAAATTGAGTTTTATTTTAAACCCTGAAAGTGACTGTATTGCATTAGCTGGAGTGGTTTATTTGGGCTGTCATAGACATAATCGAGATGGGCAAACTTGGCAAAGGTTTTTTGATATATATAATTAACGAAATCAAACAAACTATTATATCGTATTATATTTAATTTCAATTTTTCAGCAAGAATTTAAAGCAGTGGAATTCTACAATGGCGAATGGCGACCATCATAAAGGAAAGCTGTCGGTTTACGACGGCAATGTTATTATTATAGGCGGACTTGTTTCACGATCAGTCGAAATGATAAAAAATGATAATTGGAACACTAGCCCGGGCTCGGCACAATTTACTTGGGGGGAAGTTCCCTTCTCTGCATTATGCAGAAAGTTAAAAACGGCAAAAAATCATAAACGATTCTTTTCAATAAAAAATCTATTATTATGTTTTTTTTATCAAAAATCCAATTGTTTGTCAATTTATTGCCCTTTTTGTGTTACGCCGATTTTATTTTTCGGCAAAATCCGGTTTCACGATTTTTTGTATTTTCCCAAATGTGCAATTTTTAAAAGCTACAGATTCGTAAGTCAAGTAATCTGGTTAAGAAATAATAAGTTATTACACTGTATTAAACGTTATAAGTTATAATAACTTATAACTTACAAATATTGAAACGCTCTGCCGAGCCATATAACAACCGTTTAGTTGCGAGCCTTGATAAAAGCCACAAATGGATTAAAGGGGAGTGCATCAGCTTGGCGGAATTAATCTCCAAAGATATAATTACTAGATATAAGTTTTCTGTTTAGCGCGTAACTTTATAAACTAGATTAAACCATGATATAAATTAGAGTTTTCAATATAAATTTAGTATTAGACGATCACGTGAGACACCCTAAGAGGTCCATGACTCACGTGATACTATAATTTATATTGAAAACTTGGACCATGGAGATACTCAGAAATTATTTTGATAACAAAACACTGCTTCGTTTCTATCACAGAAATTATCTTTTTTATAATAATTGTTGCCAAATCGAACGCATCCAACAAAGATGCTAGATATTTATTCAATTTTGCGCTTATTTCAATCCCGAGTTCTTCTATTGTGAATTCTGGGGAGGTGCTTATTATGGGAGGCGAATTTAGAACGTCTGATACGAGAACCCATCACCCATCAACGTCCACTTATTTGCTAAATGATGTAGAATTACGCCATGGCCAGGCTGCTCAAACTGAATTTCAAATTAACATCATGGGTCAAATATTTGCCATATGGCTAAGATATTTTTCCTAGGCGTTTTTTGAAAATCCGTTTGGATAACCCCAGTATGGTCCAGTTATCAAATCACCGGTACATCCGTTTAGTTTGGCGACTGGAGTTAAAAATCTGCTACATTTGGTAAACACTCAAATTATCTACACGGCACATTCCCATTCGGCGATTTTATCGAAATTTACGACTTATAATTTCACGAATACAAAGGAAGGTTTAGTTGTTGATACGATTGCCGAGTATAGGATGAACAGACGTGTATGCTCCGTTATCGTGCCAATGTCAGAAAGTGTTGCCACTCGTCGACAGGAATCGATTACGTTTCGGAGATATTTATGTACTTCTGAAATAAACACTCTGTTTATCCAACACATAATCACAAATGTTCCCTTTTTCTAAACAACTGCTCAAAAATCCGTGTTATTTTAATTTTTGAAAAAAAAAGTTTAATCGAAAAAAGGATGTCACAAATTATTATCCAAGTAACACAGTTCCAAGTGCCTTTTGGAGTTCATCATTTAAACCTGATTTGAACCAATTTTGTTCAAACCAACGAGGTCATATTGACCAGGGATGTAAACAACTTTTGATTTCAGACAAAAAATACAATTAATGTTACAGCATTAATGATAATACTATAATTTCATAAAATTACAAAAGAACTCAAATTTTAAGCACATTACAATTAAAATCACAATAATGTCATTCTACTGCGATTGCAGAACTTTTAATTATAACAAGGTCAACATCAAAATCTTATGAAACGGCGCCCGAGTAGTCCAATCATCGTCAGAGACGGCCTTAAGCCTATATTGTATAAATTATACCGTGTAGGCTATACCGTATAGCCTTATACCGTGTAGCCTATACGGTATAGCCAAAACCGTACAGTCATCATAAATGTTATTAACTTACGGACTAAATTTGCCCCGTAAAAGTTATTAGTTGTATATTCCTTATTATTAATAGAGCTTTAAAAAATTAAAAATCGCGATCGAAAACGTTCATATCCAAAAATGTACGTACATGTACGGATAATGAATTAAGAAACGCTGAAAACACCGTGATATCAAACCTGATAACATCGTATAGTCTACGGTGAAATAAAAATCTTATTGAGCCAAAATCACAGTGATTGTGATTTAGATTCCTGATACGGAGTACGTATGTGATAAGGAAAATTCAATTTCGTGCGATCGTGAAAGTTTCCTCGTCATTCAGACCAGGGCTCCGCATAATTCAAAAACACTTTGAACTGACTAGGACTAGCCTCCCACACTTACAAATTGAAATGATCTGCCCTCAACTGGCTTCTCAAGCAGAAAAAAGAGAGATGGCCTTCTCTAGCCTCTCGAGTAAAAAAAAATAAACATGAGCTGTCCTACCTTAGTGCCCAGCCAGCTGTCGAGCTGAAAAAGCCTGCTGCCGAGCCCTGATTCAGAACGCACGATATGGACATCCCATAGTCCCGTTTATGTCAATGAATGATTATGATTGGTTTGAGACGTTCAAGGGATGTCATACGGCACTCCTTCAACCTGATAACTGTCCATTCAGGTTTATCAAAGCATTCGATAGAGAAAAATAATGCAGTTTTGTAGCATGTTTTATACGGACACTCTCCAGTATTTAGCCGATATTTTCATCTGAGAACTTATCGTTATTGTAGTAATAATCACTTTTTTTAAGATTATTTAATTTTTTTAGCACCGATGTGACAAATGAAGTAAAATCAAAATGCAATAATCGAAACTCCTGTTATGTTTGGCCAGAGGAACAAAGCGTTGAAGATACATGCCATGGTTATTCCAAGTACATGCTAATTGAATTTTATTGCTGTAAGAAATAAAACTATATCAAAAATATGGTCTCTTGTGCTTAATAACTTATTAATGATAAGGGTCGTTTGTACTAAATAAGGGTCTTTTTCGATAAAAATATTATTGCTCCAAATAAGGGTTGCTGATTTCAAGATTATTTTTTACTAGGTGTTGGTCCGTTAATTGGTACAGTCCGTTAAATGGTACAGTTGGTTAAGTAGACAGTGCGTAGTTGAAAATGTCGAAAAATTGGCGAAAAAAGATGTTGAGTTCCAAGAATTGTGTTAAGTTCCGGGCATTTTGTTACGTTAAAATCATAATTACGTCAGGTTACAACACTGAACTCGCCTAAAGCTGGGTGTGTTTAATAAGGGCCAGTGTGCTTAATAAGGGTCGTTTTTTTCTAAAATCGTTAACCGACCCTTAATACGCACACCCCCTGTACACAATTAAGGGGAACCATTTATGGCCATAATAGCTGCTAAAAGATTTTCGGAAAAAACGGACATAAATCGACGAACCGGAAAAGCGGCCGGATAAACCCGCCGAGGTGTATATTTCAAGTTAAATTATAAATTTGTTTTTTCATTATTCTGATCAGAGAGGGTATTGAATAAATGAAAGGTCGGCTTCAAAATCTAGTCAATGTTTAAATGCGACATTTGAATTAGATACGTCTAAATAAAAATTTCATTTTTCGACCTGTTTCAATCAAATAATTTGATAAAGGTAAACGTGATAAATAATTTTAGAGCACATTGAATAATGTAATTCTATCTTGCTAATATATATTATGTTATGGGCCATAACTTATGGCCCTGAAAATAAACATAGAGTATCGAATTATTGTCAACTGCTCCTTGTCGTAGATGTCTTTTTGTTAGGTTAAAGTATACACTACCCTAGTTTATTCTTAAAAATGGAGTTGGCCTTGACTGACCCATCGACTGCAAAAAAACGAGATTTTCTGTTTAGCATAAAATTAAAAAAAAACCAGGTGGCTTGACGTTTCCAATCTTAACTCCGAAGAGGAACTAGTAATATACTAACCCGGACTAACCCGTAGAAGGAATTTTGTGCAAATTTGCACAGTCTGTTTATTAACTGATTTCAAAAAAAGATTGGCTATAGCCATTATTTGAACGCAAAATAAGCAAGCCGGCTATTTGCTTATTTTTGCGTTCAAATAATGAAAAAAAAAATTCCAAAATCTTACCCCAATTCTTTTTTCAAATTTTTTTCAGGAAATTTAGTGAGACCCATCTATCATAGATTTTGGATATTTCATCGTCTTCTTATAAATTTTGGCATTTTAGAGCGATTCGTGCAAATTTGCAGGAATTTCCCCCTTGGAGTTAAAACATAACCATGAAAGGCTAGCTCAACTATAATTCGCGTCTAATTTTTTTTTTTCATTATTGTAAATGTAATGATTATGTACAAAAATCATTCATGAAGCTTTATTGAACTTGGTCTAATCGTACGTGTCATGGCTTGAGGATATTCGCCGCGCTGTGATAGACCGTGAGAGTTTGGACAGATTAAAAAAATTAATTATAATTGAAAATAAAAAAATAAATAAATAAAGCACAAAAAAGAACATCAATAAAATTAATCTTCACCAAATAGCTATCTATTAAACCATATAAACGCAAATGGATGACGTCAAACGTAGGAAAAGAAAAAAAAAACTCAAACTACACAAAAATTTAAATGATGCTTTTTTTCAATTTGCCCGCTCCCCGAAAATATCTAGCACCGCGTTGTTTGAAAATTAGTAAATAACCCAGACTTCGATACGTTCATAAGATGGCAGCTCTCAGTATTTTGAACAGATCTATTATTTCACAGTCAATGATTCAACTTCAGAGAAATACAGCAGGTTCAGAATNTTGGATATGAACTTTTTCTCTTGCGATTTCTAATGTATCGTCATGGCTTTAACGTCCTGGTTAAAACGCGAAACAAATTTTTAGCGGAAATGCATATTTCTCCTTAAAAAAATAGTCCTTGAGAAAAAATATCAAGGGCTGAGTAATACAAAAATATTTACAAAAAAAATAGTAAATCGTCCTTCAGTGATTTTCCTTTCGGTGATTGACCGAACGCGCTAAAAAGGGACCAATGACAAGCCACATAGGACTCAGACGCGCTATCCTTGATAGCCTATCAAGCAACGTTACCAAAAAGTGGCAATAGTATTTTTTTCGCGTTAGAAAATTACTGCGATATTTGTTTAGTCCCATAATGAAGTTATTAGTTGTATGTCCCTTATTAATAATAGGGCTAAATAAATACATTTAAAATCGTGAGGGAAAACGTTCATATCCAAAAATGTACGTACATGTACGAATAATGAATTATGAAAAACACCGTGATATAGTCTACGGTAAATTTAAAATCTTATCAAGCCCAAATCACAGACATTTTGATTTACATTCCTGATACGGAGTACGTATGTGATAAGGAAAATTCAATTTCGTGCGATCGTGAAAGTTTCCTCGTCATTCAGACCAGGGCTCCGCATAATTCAAAAACACTTTGAGCTGACTAGGACTGTCTTGCCACACTCACAAACAGACATGATCTGCCCTGAACGGGCTTCTCAAGCAGAAAACAAAGGGAAATGGCCTTTTCTAGCCTCTCGAGTAACAAAAAAAATAAACATGAGCTGTCCTACCTAACTGCCCAGCCAGTTGTCGAGCTGAGAAGGTATGCTGCCGAGCCCTAATTCAGAGCGCACGATATGGACATCCTATAGTCCCGTTTATGTCAATGACTGATTATGATTGGTTTGAGACGTTCAAGGGATGCCAAACGGCACTCCTTCAACCTGATAACTGTCCATTCAGGTTTATTAATTCGATAGAGAAAAATAATCCAGTTTTGTAGCATGTTATATACGGACACTCTAGTATCTAGCCGATGTTTTCAGCTGAAAATTATTGTATTACGTACTTTGCGTACGCTCCAGGGTTAAAAAGTTTCAAGTATCGACTTCGCATTCCTATTTGTCTTTGAGTTTTTTTTTAGTGATTGGCCTTTTTACGTATACGTTTAATTATTTCGACTACTCATAACGAAGGACTTACTTCACTGTATAGTGTGATATCTAAGACAATGAGAACAAATAAGTTTAATGTTATAGTATACGTTGGCACCGACTGAATGGGAATAACTTCTAAAAAGTCTAAAGCGGAATCCGTCTAAAATTTTTAGACATTTTACGCTTTTTCCACTTTACCCTTTATCACCTTTGCATTTTATTACCATAACACGTTATCCACCATAAAAAATTCGATGAAGAAAAATAGCTAAAATTGACACACACCTATACGTGATTTTTTCCAAAATTTTTAGACATTTTATCCTTTATCCACTTTACACTTTATCACCTTTGAACGTTATTACGTTTACCCTTTATCCACTTTAGACCTTTTTGTAGACATATTCCGCTTTAGACATTTTACCCTTTCGACATTTAAGAAAATTTTCCGATTCAGTCGGTGCCTATACGTTATGGTAGTAATAATCACTTAAAAAAAATATTTAAATTTTTAGCACCGATGTGACAAATGAAGTAAAATCAAAATGCGATAATCGAAACCCATGTTATGCTTGGCCAGAGGAACAAAGCGTTAAAGATACATGCCATGGTTATTCCAAGTACATGATAATTGAATTTTATTGCTGTAAGAAATAAAACTACATCAACAATATGGTCTCTTGTGCTTAATAAGGGTCGTTGGTACTAAATAAGGTACTAAATAATCTTTTTTTTTCGATAAAAATATTATTGCTCCAAACAAGGGTTGCTGATTTCAACATTATTTTTTACTGGGTTATGGTCCGTTAATTGGTACACCAAATTGAAGTCAATACAAATTAAATTTTGAAATTTATGACCATAACAGCTGCTAAAAGATTTTTGAAAAAAGGCCACATAAATCCACGAACCGGAAAAGCGGCCGGATAAACCCGCCGAGATGTATATTTCAGCTTAAATTATCAATTTGTTTTTTCATTATTCTGACCAGAGAGGGTATTGAATAAATGAAAGGTCGGCTTCAAAATCTAGTCAATGTTTAAATGCGACATTTGAATTAGATACGTCTAAATAAAAATTTCATTTTTCGACCTGTTTCAATCAAATAATTTGATAAAGGTAAACGTGATAAATAATTTTCAAAGCACATTGAATAATGTAATTCTATCTTGCTAACATATATTATGTTATGGCCCTGAAAATAAACATATAGTATCGAATTATTGTCAACTGCTCCTTGTCGTAGATGTCTTTTTGTTAGATGTCTTTTTGGGTAAAGTATACTACCCATGTTCTAAAAAATGGAGTTGGCCTGGACTGCCCGATCGACTGCGAAACCGAGATTTTCTGTTCAGCAGAAAATTAAAAAAAACCAGTTGGCTTGACGTTCCAATCTTGACTCCGAAGGGGAACGAGTGCATACTAACCCGTAGAAAGAATTTTGTGCAAATTTGCACGAAACCGTGTAATGACTGTTTTATAAACTGATTTCAGAAAAAAAGATTTGTTATTTGCTTATTTTTGCGTTCAAATAATAAAAAATTCCAAAATTCCGAAATTTACCCCCAATTCTTTTTTCAATTTTTCTTTCAGGAAATTTAGTGAGACCCCTCAATCAGAGATTTTGGATATTTCATCGTCTTCTTATAAATTTTGGCATTTTAGAGCGATTCGTGCAAATTTGCAGGAAATTCCCCCTTGGAGTTAAAAGTTTTAACTTAAGACATAACCATAAAAGTTTTAACTTAAAACATAACCATGAGAGGCTGGCTCAACTATAATTCGCGTCTAATTTTTTTCATTATTGTAAATGTAATGATTATGTGCATAAATAAGTCTCCATGAAGCTTTATTGAACTTGGTTTAATCGTACGTGTCATGGCTTGAGGATATTCGCCGCGCTGTGATAGACCGTGAGAGTTTCGACTGATTAAAAAAATTAATTATAATTGAAAGTAAAAAAAATAAATAAAGCACAAAAAAGAACATCAATAAAATTAATCTTCACCAAATAAGCTATCTATTAAACCATATAACGCAAATGGATGACGTCAAACGTAGGAAAAGAAAAAAAAACTCAAACTACACAAAAATTTAAATGATGCTTTTTTTCAATTTGCCCGCTCCCCGAAAATATCTAGCACCGCGTTGTTTGAAAATTAGTAAATAACCCAGACTTCGATACGTTCATAAGATGGCAGCTCTCAGTATTTTGAACAGATCTATTATTTCACACTCAATGATTCAACTTCAGAGAAATACAGCAGGTTCAGAATTGTTCAGTAAAATTATTGACGGTAATTAAAGTATTAAACTAATTTATATAAAATAATTAATTCGACTATTTCACACACATTATATTATTTTAATAAATGAAATAGTGATACAGATTATTTGTTGAATTTATAAGCTTTTGTCGTACAATTTTACAGTCCATCAAAATCTTTAAACAATTTTTATTTAAAAACATTCGTAATTTTTTTCGTAAAACTTTGCAAATGATTTTATTTTTTTTATTCTGATCTTCTGATCTTGTATTTGTAATTTCTACCGTGGCATTTGTTCAATAAAATGTAATTTCTAAGATTAAAACTTTACAATTACTAATTATGATTCTAGGTATCGGAAAAATTTGAAAAAAAATGTTACGACCTAATTGTAGAGTTGCAAAAATTAATAAAAATGTAAAAAATGAAGCTCCGGAAACTGGGGAAGTTTGGGGTCGAACGAAAAAAAAAATCATTGTTTAAAACGTGTGTTAAATTGAACATTTAATAAAGTGATGGTTGTCGACAGGTTTGTAAATGTAGTTTAGTTAACACACTTAAATAGTACAGGGGGTCGCCAAATAAGGGTCGGTTTTGGATTTTGAAAAATCGACCCATATATGGCGACCCAACCCTTATTTAGCGAATCAAGGATAAGTAGATTGCTGATACTATATTAACCCGGCACCGTACAGTGTATGACTGGGGTCATACACATTATTTTCTATCTTTTACCGGTATAATAATTTGTTACCAGTATCGTAGTGATATTCAAACGCGAAAAGAAAAATGACCGCTCCCAGTTTCTGGGAGCGCGTCTTTTTTTCTCGTTTTCTTTTTCGCAGCGCGTCTGAAGCGTGTGGGCTTTTGATTGGTTCAATATTTGAGCGAGCTCGGCCAATCAACAAAAGGCGAATCAACGGAAGGCGATTTCCTNTTGTCGTACAATTTTACAGTCCATCAAAATCTTTAAACAATTTTTATTTCAAAACGTTCGTATTTTTTTTTCGTAAAACTTTGCAAGTGATTTTATTATTATTTTTAATTCTGATCTTCTGATCTTGTATTTATAACTTCTATCGTGGCAATTGTTCAATAAAATGTAATTTCTAAGATTAAAATTTTACAATTACTAATTACGATTCTAGGTATCGGAAAAATTCAAAAAAAAATGTTACGACCTAATTGTAGAGTTGCAAAAATTAGTAAAAATGAAAAAAAAAATGAAGCTCCGGAAACTGGGGAAGTTTGGGGTCGAACGAAAAATAAAATCATTGTTTAAAACGTGTGTTAAATTGAACATTAAATAAAGTGATGGTTGTCGACAGGTTTGTAAATGTAGCTTAGTTAACACACTTAACTCCCAGGGGGAAGTGCGTGTTTATAGACACGCAACGTGTTTTTTCGTCGATTTAAGGCATATGGAGGCCCCGTAGGGCAAAACGGGTAAACCACCCCTCAACTTTTCGAGAAAATTCGATTGACGGTGTTATTTTTTGCGTAGGTTGGAGATTTCAAACAGCTCTTTAGGGCGCCCTGGTGGCCCAAATCAATTTCTGCATAGTCAGACCGACGTAGTTTGACGAGCTCTACAACTTGGCTTTACCAGTTTTTTTGAAATTATTGGGAATTAATGTGAATTTTTTAAGTGCGTGTTTATTTACACGCATTTTCCCTCTACGGGTTCCCAAAAACTCTTTCTCCCAAGAGTTAAATAGTACAGGGGGTCGCCAAATAAGGGTCGGTTTTGTATTTTGAAAAATCGACCCAAATATGGCGACCCAACCCTTATTTAGCGAATCAAGGATAAGTACATTGCTGATACTATATTAACCCGGCACCGTACAGCGTATGACTGGGGTCATACACAGTATTTTTCTATCTTTAATAATTCATATTTAATGAACCGACAGTTTGTATCTTTTGTCCTATTAGAGATATTTAAGAATTGAAATTCAAAAAATTAATTAATCGTGACTGATGTACGGTCCAGGGGTGAAATATGTTTTATTTTTTATTTTGTTAATTTTACATACTGTATTAACTAGAGGTTAAAAAAAATTAATTATAATTAAACGGTCAAGAAAATATCCGTATGAATCAATCTTAACCTCAGGACCCTTATTTGGCGCAATAATATTTTCCCCCCAAAAAAGACACTACCGCCATGTAGTCACAAAGTTTAGGCCGCTTTGTCCGAATTTTACTATCGAACTTGATGATTAGAGACATACATTAGTAATTAAGCTCATTACTGTTAACTCCCAGGGGTAAAATGGTTCAAATTTGAACCAAACGCCTTAAATCGACCGAAAATGATAGTAAACCGGGCTTAATCGAAAATCGCTGAAACACGGGTCTCACCAAATTTTATGAGGAACAATATGAAACACACAATGAAACTAATTTTTTCGCTAAAAATTCGAGAATTCGAAATTTCTCGAACGCGTTCAAAATCGGTGATTTTCTATTTTTGCTCATTTCGTCCTGAAAACATAAAAATATGGAAAAACCCTGAAACAAGTGTCGACTCATTTTTTGNAACAAACCGTTCAATCAAAAAAGACAAAACGCGTTTTGGCGCGAATTCAAATAATTATGGCCGACTTTTTGGACTCCCAGCGTACTGCCGGCCTAATTCACCCCGATTTTACACTTTCCAAGATTATATGTTTTCTCCGGATCATGGAACAGCTGATGATTGCGGTTATGATCAAGTGCGGTAAAATGAATTATAAAATGCGGAGTTTATTTGCGGAAGAAACAATGAGCTACCTTACTCAACGTGAACGGAATCGACTTTTAAAAATATTCCAGAGTTCAAGTGCACATCAAAATACAGCGATTAAAAACGCCATCCGACTGAAAATGTCAGAAGGATGGACGTTCCACAGCCAGTAGTGATTCTTCGATTTTCGGGGAAAATAATTCCTATTTCACTGTTCAACAGGATTATTATGTATATTGCACGTAAAGATGTATCATTCAAGCGTTTGTTTATCTTTTCAAATAACTCCCTGGGGGAAGTGTGGGCATATATGCACACGACTTGTTTTTTCGTCGATGTTAAGCCTATGGAGGCCCCGTAGGTCAAAACGGGAATGACCGCCACCTCAAGTTTTCGATAAAATTACATTGACGGTATCGCCGATAATTTTTGCCGACCTGAAGGTTGAATAAAAACCGGTCAAAATTTCCGGTTGTGTGCATATCGTCGCGTTGTGTGCACATCTACTGTATATTGACCCCAAATATTGATCTATAGGTCCAATAAGATCCCAAATGGATCGTGAAAGATAAACAAATTCTGTTTTTGGATCAACCATTTTTCTCAATGGACCCACTGAAATTTGCGAAAAACGGCATTTTCGTCTATGACTTTTTGCGGACCAAGTTCGCATGATTATTGCGCACCCTGTCTAATTGAAAATAGTGCCGAGTTTTTTTGTAACGAAATGAGAACAATCGAATTAGGGTACGTTGTTCTTCTTTGCCTAGATCTAGTTTTTACCCAGTTATCGTTGACATTTTTCGACATTTGAACTTTTTGCGTGTTACCTCATTCATCGGTATGGGCTGTTTGATAATGTTTCTTGGTCTATTGGTCCTCAAAGAACCGATTAAATTAACCGAACCTGGCCCGAATCCGGTCAGTCACACGGTGTCCGTAGGCTGTCCACGGTCCAAGGTCTAAACTTAATATCTCGTTGTCGCCGCATCCGCTAATCACGAAACATCGGGATCCTAGGTAGTTTTGGGTTGAGAAGCCGATTTTTAATCAGTTTACTGGGATTTCCAGTTTTACCGGTATTTATCGGTAATAGGCAATTGAGCAATGACAAATATCGGTTTTAGTCGGTTTCAGGAAAAATTTTGGGGTCCTAACGACGATTTTCGTTTTCGACCGTGGACAACCTAGTCCACCTACGTTGTTCCAAGGCTGCCTTTCGCGTTTATGTGTCATGGGAATGTGTCGTCAATATGTCAATATGTAATGGACGGTCAATTGCATATTATAATAATTATAATTCATAGTCATGCTGTATGACAATGACCTTAAGACATTTAAAAAACGTGTCAATCGATATGTGCTACTTCTTGGTCGTGTATATTATTCTTATTTTTCTTGTTCACACACTTGTTCATAATACAATATCCAAAAGTTGATGTTGTTGTTGATTTTTTCCAACTAATTAAATAGGCAGCCAAAACTAAACTTGACTTCATTTTCGATAGTTGGCATTCAAATACAAACATAAATTTAAAGGACCCATTAAAGAAAGGTTCATTTAAGGACGGTTCATTTAAGGTTCATTTAAGGACGGGTCAGTCGATTTGTTTACAAACCTTACGTTCGGGGAAAACGCTATAAAATCCGTTCTACATCAGCTATTACATGCCGTTGATTGAGAATATGGATGACTCGTTCAAAAGTTACAAACCAGGCTGTTTTAAATACGGACCAATTTAAAAGCGAGACACTCAGGATTTAAAGTTGGAACCTAACTTATGGGGCCCTTAAGATCTCATCATATTGGTATATGTCGAAATGAACCCATTATTAGGCATATCCACTGTAAATGTTAGGCGATAATAAGGGCATCTTCTGGTTAGGACTTTCGTCCAACTGAAATATAAAGCCTTTCATATAAATGCGTCCGTTTTGGAATGTTTTTGTTCTGTGTTGGAAAGCTGCTACCACCCTAGCTCAATTAAAAAGTGTCGGAAAAAATTCCCAAAAGGAAAAAAAAAATCAGATCAATCTTTTCGATAATTAATGGTAGGCACACTTCAATTATGGATAAGATATGAGCTAATTTAAAAAGACGATAGATTTACTTTGAGTAATAGCACACCTTTTTTCGTCGAATATGTTTCATAAAGATGTCCTCATTAGGTCTATATTAAAAGACAAAATTAACTGCTGAAATTGTAAGTTTGATGAGGAATGCTTTCTTAATTTATTCTTTATAACACCTTTAATTTACACTTAAATTTATATAAAAATATTCGACTTAGATGGTATACCATGGTAACTCCATGGACCATGGCTAGGGGGTATTCCTAAATGACCAACCTATAGAAAAAATCAGATGCGCCGTAGTCGATTACATATAGACGTGGTCTTATAAGAAACATATTAAAAAAAATTTTTGGCACAAAAAATTTAGGAATACCCCCTAACCATGGCGCAAATACTATTGGTTCAGGTCATACGCTGCCATATAGGCTTCAACCCACAAATATACCTTCACTTAAAAATTCGTTATTTTGTTTTTGGTTTACAGACATATTACTAATATGATATTACAAGAACCCTTAAACCCATGGACACCGCGGCATTGCACAGAAAATTTTCGGTGAAAAAACACAAGTGAAAGAAAAATTCGCTGAAAAGGGGAAAGTCATGACATACACCGAACGTTTTCTGCGAAAACTCACAAAGGGCTTTTGCCAAAAAGTATTCTGCCGGATGCGGCGGTGGCAAATCTGGGTGGCTCATGTGCCTAGATAAATGAAAAAGTGCATCATGGACAATTTCAAGACAAAATGAGGTGGAATGTACTTGATATGAAATCACTTGGTGCTAGTTGGTTTGCTAACATGTCTTAGAAATGTAGGACGCTTGTTTATTGAATGGAGTCCATTTAGATGACTTCCGCGGGGTACGCTGAAACTATTGTTTTTGGACGCGATTGTTTTTGAAGTTAAATGTAAAATATGCATCAAAATGATTAATATTGCAACTGATAAGCTCATTTAAAAGTCTTATTTTAATACAATATCGTCTTATAATTGCATTGCACAGCTTGTGGAAAAAACCGAGAAACTTTTTTGGTTGATGGATGATGATGATTGGAACGAAAATTGGGCTTTTTTAGTGGGTTTATCAAAATATGAATAGAGGTACACTATAGGGTGAGGTAATATAGATGTTAAGCCGTTTTTTGGTACTTATATCCGCTAAGCGCACTCGCGAACCAAAAACGGCTTAGCATCTATATTACCTCACCCTGTATGAGTTGCAAATAATGATACACCTTCGAAGGTCACAAAAAATGTATGATAAATTCCCGCGATCGAGGACTCCTACAATATCAAATAATTCCAGGCTATACTAAATAGTTATTTTAGTCTTTTTTGTAGCGAAATCCACGCGGTGTCCGAATCAACTAATAAAAGAGAGATGGCTATCAATTAGATTTTATATCTTGCGAATGGATAAGAACACCGCGTAGATTTTGCTACAAAAAGACTTAACTAACAATGAGGTAAGTTATCTCTCCGGGAGACAATTGAGATCGCACTGCTTTAAGGAGGGGTCCGTCATGTTGTTTACAAACTTAACGTTTGGGAAAAACGTTTTTTAGCACGTTTTATTGAAACTATTGAATAATTTTTCTCTCTGTATCAATAAAATACCGCTTCCGGCATCTAATGGAAATATTTTTGATGACATAGTTTACAGCACCGATCGCGTATTGGGTCTTGAACTTGACAAAAACTCAAACTTGACGCTTGAATATCACCAACACTGTTGATGCTATGGATTTCCTTTTTCGATTGAAATGTTTGAAATAATAAGGCGCAAAAAATGACCAAACAGATTTTGCGTA
>SCLG01000247.1:438581-450174 GCA_004367875.1 Oikopleura albicans
AAAAAAAAAAAATTCACTAACAACAGCATGCTGCAGCATACTAGTAAATTATTTGAATAATTTTGGATTTGAGTTAATTGAGAGTTATTTTAGGCGGCATAGTTTTTTTTGTTGCTCTTGAGCACGGTCAGTCGCGCGCTTCACTATGCGTTATCTTCACGGTACTTTGTTGTCTAAAAACTTTTACACGATCATTAAGATACATTTTTGAGACTCAGAGACGCTACGGCAAATTTCAATTAATAAATAAACCGTCAGAGCGAAACGACGATTCATTAAATTTTTATACATACATTTTATAGGTAAACTTTACAGAATAGGAGAGGTGCGAAGAAAAGAAGTGTCAAAGAGTATTTTTTTAATAATAAGAAGAAAAAAAATAAGAATTGGACAGGTCAAATTTTCGAAAAAAAAACTGTTTAGGCCAAAATGTTCGCCTCAAAAAGTTAGCTTTTAATATTTTTGGAAAATCAAAGCCAAGTTCAACGGGTCACGTGATAAATTATGATAAGGGCATGGTCTGTGGCCAAACGAAAAACACGATATCTAGGGGTTAAATGATTTTTTTCAACTTTTTATGCGTCTTTTTGAGGTTATCATAAGAAAATCTCAAATCCGCCGGAAAATTTTCGAGGCGAACATTTTGGCAAAAAGAGTTTTTTTTCGAAAATTTGACCTGTCCAATTCTTATTTTTTTCTTCTATTAAAACAATTTGTTTTGCATTTTAACCTTAACTTGGTTGATCAGCAATAAATTAGTATTAATAACCAAAATTTAAATCCGTCTAATCAGGGATAGGAACATTTTGAGAAAATTCGTTCTAAAAAAATTCTAAAAAATTGAAACAAAAATTGAAAACAAAGTCAATACTGTTTAAAATCAGTTAAGAAGATCTTGTTGAGTTTTTTTTCGGATTTTTTGCGGGGGTTGAACGATCCTACAAAATTTATGATTTATAAATGATTAATTCAGTTTTCTATTAGCAAGGTCAAATTTGATTTGGCGTGTTTTACCGGTCAAATTGCGGTCAGGGTCAGAACTACACCTGGTTACCGTGACTTTGAACCTAGGGTTGTTTCCATTTTACTTTCACGCACTCATTTAAAGTAGTGTTAAGTCAATTAATCAAAAAAGAGACGACAGTCAGACCATGATCTAGACAATCTGTTGAGACGGCTTTTTCACCTCCCAACTTGATTCGAATTATTATAAATTTTCGGTCAAAAAGTTAATGTCTCACCCTCCTCTGTAACTTTTTTGGCGTAACGAACAGAAAAATAATCATAACGGTTTTTTTGGAAAGTTGGAGATGAGGGATAAGCGCAACCCTAACTCTAACCTTTAAGCGATACCTTTTTTGAAAAAAATCAACTTTATGTGAAAACATAATTTATTCATTATACAATTATGATTTTTTCACAACAATAAATTTATCTATTATTTCATTAGACTTAGATAAGTGTTTAATTTATTAAAATTTGGTTTATTTGAATGTTTTTATAATACACCACCTAACCATTTGACTTAACACCATTTGGCTTAACAGTTTGCAGTTGAATTAACACTTTTTTGTCATTTTTTTGTCTTTTTTTTCAGCATTTCTGCCTACGCCCTTGGGGTTTATGACGCCGCCTGGGGGTTTATCAGGCCGGTTTTAGAAAAAAAAAGTGGCCTGACAAACCCTCAGGCGGTTTATAACATTTTTTGGATTTTTTTCGTTCTTTATATTGTTTTATATCAGTTTTTTATAGTTTCAAGTTTTCCAGGGTTTTAACCTACGCACTACCCATGTGGCTTAACATTTTGTATTTGACTTAACAATTTGCATTTGAATTAACACCTTTTTCGGAAAAAATGTGTTAAGTCAAATGGTTAGTGGTGGTGTATATAATAAGAGTATACAAACACTATAGACTATGGTACTGTACTCTTATTATAATCTATAGTCTATAGTGTATTTTGTTATGCATTCAGCGATTGTTGTACACACAACGCGACAGGTTTTAGCCAAGTGAAAGTGTCGCGTTGTGAGCGCATCTCAAACTAATAAAAACACAACTACTACCAAGTATATCTGTCATTCGCATCAATTTATGCTGACATCTGTGAAATAAATCAAGTTTAAATAGTGAACTTCCGTTGACTAAATACCGTAATTATTTATTTTCTGGGAGAAAAGTTTATCGTTTTTTTTTGTCGCGTAAAAACGTAATTGCGCTTAATTTGCAAACACTGGTTAACGATCCTTTTTTTATATCGCATTTACCTGGAGCGAATATTTAGTCGGACGCTACCGCCGGGTACGGCGGGACGCTAGACTACCGGGTCAAGTGATGGACATTTATGGTAATACTACCAAACTGTTTAACCTCACGACCCATAAAATTCACTTTTCCAATTTCAAGTTCAATTATAAATTTCCTTGTTATGTTCCGAGTTTAGTATCGATAGGTTCACACTATTTTTACCAATCATAATTATAGAAGGGGACGCCAAGTTCGAGTGCGCCAAACAAGGGTAGGCGGGCGCCAATTAGAGATGAGGTTTCAAAAAATAAGAAGCCTATCCTTACTGCCCCCTATATAATATGAATTTTTATCTTAAAACTATATCTTAACTCTTAGGGGGAAGGAGTTTTTGGGAACCCGTAGGGGGAAAATGCGTGTAAATAAAAACGCACTTAAAAAATTCACATTAATTCGCAATAATTCAAAAAAAAACTGGTAAAGCCAAGTTGTAAAGCTAGTCAAACTACGTCGATCTGACTATTCAGAAATTGATTTGGGCCACCAGGGCCTCCTAGAGAGCTGTTTGAAATCTCCAACCTACGCAAAAAATAACACCGTCAATCGAATTTTCTCAAAAAGTTGAGGGTGGGTCACCAATACCCGTTTTTCCCTAAGGGGCCTCCATATGCCTTGAATCGACGAAAAAACCCAGTTGCGTGTCTATTTACACGCACTTCCCCCTGGGAGTTAAGCTGTATAATGGTAATTTATCATTATGTTAACGTTTGAAAATGCTCTTTAACAATTATTTACTATTTTCTAGAATGAAATTGGTGTTACTTTTATTTGCGATTCTATTCGTTGAGTCGATCGACGGTCGACAAAATCGACGACATCAACGGCGACGCGGGCATGGGCGGGTTAAATCATCACGCAGTAAAGCTTATCGCTCAAGTGTACTTGACCGCTATAATGCAATTAATACAAGAATGAAAAAACTCAGCAAACGTGCAAGCAGACCAGAATACAAATTCAAACACAAAGCAAAGTAAGAAACAATTTTTATACGTTCGTTTATATGGTCGTCAAATTTATTCAAAGCAACAAAACTAACAAAGCGTTTTTATTCACAATTGGCGCAATTTTTAGGGTTTTGGCCTAGTAATCTCAGAGTCAAGTGTCAAATGGAACGGTCGTGGACGCACGAGTTAAACATAGTCATAATCTTTACAACGTTGTGGAATGCGCACTTGGAAGTGTGAAATGCTTTTCACCTTCGCGGATGCTCTTTTAAATTATTCAATATATACAACTCCCTATACTAAAATTGATATCATTTTACTCAAACAAATGTTAATCAACACTTTCATAAGTCATTTAAAACAAAAATATCATAATTCGACCCACTAATAAACAAATGACAATCATTTTAGTGTCGGGGAACACATGTGTTCCCCGTGCGCGGTCCCTGAATAGTACCTAGTGCGCGGTCTAGGGTTAAGCTTAATTAGGTTAGTCACATTTACAAACATACATTATTAATTAGGGCTTCTGCGATTAAAATCGAGGGTCTTATAATCACTTTAACAGCTTGCGCAACGGATTCAATATCTACCACTGAGCAAAAAGTTTCATTACGACAAATTTCTAACTTTAACTCTGAGGGGTTAATCTGGGCAAAAAAGACTTGTTCTTAGAAAAAATCAATTTTATAAAAATTTAGAACTTGGACTCTACTATTTTTTTGTGATTGCGTCTGGTAGGCCAAATCGCGGACACCCTAGAAATTACTCGAAGTTTTTTTATTTTTATTGGTTCCAAAAAGCGTTCCATTTCGGATCATGTCCGGCTGTATAGCTCAAAACTCCGTGGCCCACATGATTCTTTGGCGTGATGGCTATGACCAAGAAAATATCTAAATTTAGAACAAAACGAACGAAAAGTTATAAAGTACAAAATGCTATATGATTTTTATGGTCACCGGAAGACATCATCATAAATACAATTGTTTATGTCCAAACCGGAAGTTAGTTCAGCTTTGTTATTCACCGTAAATTAGCAGGCCCACTTTGTTGAAATCTATAACTGATTCGTTGCGAAAATGTTGTTAAAATGGCCATTTATTGACTTGTAAAAGTCTCGATTACTATAAGGATAGTTTTTGATATTAAGCCCAAGAGAGTTAGTCGTGATTTATATACATAATGTTTTTGAGAGTGTTTTATGGTTAACTCTCAGGGGGAAGGAGTTTTTGGGAACCCGTAGGGGGAAATGGGGTCTACTTGAAATCGCCACATTTTTTCGAGCCCGCTATAGAAATGAGAGCGCGCGCCTCTCTCTCTCTTTGAGGCGCGTCACTTTAGGGCTATTTTAAACATATTTACGGACATAATTACGAACTCTGATTATTTTTCCTGTACTCACAAGCAAATGTACTTTCCAAATATATAAAAAAAAATACAGGGATATATTTTTTTTACAATTATGTAACTTCATGAAGCTTCAATACGTTTACTTAGATCGCGCACCAAACGCAAAAAAATTTTTAGACGCTCAAAGCCTAAAAATTATTTTTTTTACGAAAAAATATAAAAAAAATATATCAGCATGTTCGTAACGACCTTAAAATTACGAAACATAAAAAATTAGGGTCTCAAAATTGAAGCGAGCTCTGTTCGCGCACCAAACGCAAAAAAAATGTTTAGGCGCTCAAAGTCTAAAAATATTTTTTTTACGAAAAAATATAAAAAAATATATCGAGGCTAACAATTAAAAAAAAAGTTGGAGTAATTAAGAAAACACGATTAATTGAAACCTCCGCGCCATTTAAGTTTTCGCGCGGCCGCGCTGTTTTGAGGTAAAATTCCTTTGAATTTTTTTTTCTTTTTTTTTCTTTTTGATTTTTATTTGTTTGGACTTTTGAAAACCCCCCAAAACTGTAAATCGCCACGTTTTGACGAATAATCCCCCTTTTTTTCTTTGCTTACCCGTTAAAAATGGAAACCCAAAATGTGGCGATTTCAAGAACTACCGGGAAATGTGTGTATATATACACACACTTGAAAAAATCACAATAATTCGCAATAATTCAAAAAACTGGTAAAGCCAAGTTGTAGAGCTCGTCAAACTACGTCGATCTGACTATTCAGAAATTGATTTGGGCCACCAGGGCCCCCTAGATAGCTGTTTGAAATCTTCAATCTACGCAAAAAATAAGACCGCCAATCGAATTTTCTCGAAAAGTTGAGGGGGGGGTCACCAATACACGTTTTGCCCTACGGGGCCTCCATATGCCTTTAATCGACGAAAAAACAAGTTGTGTGCATATATACACACACTTCCCCCAGGGAGTTAACAATCCATTTTTTTTTGGTAAAAATAGGAGGCCTCAATCAACGTTTGGAAAATAATATTTCCGGAATTTTTAGGTTGATTTTTTAGGCTTTGAGTTAGCAAATTTTGTCCATTGGAATCATTGGACAGCATTAATGCAATAATTTAGACCGGCCTTTCGACGAATTGAAGTTCCGGAAATTCCTAAAATCGATGATGAAATACTCATTTATCAATACAAGGTTATAATGCAACCAGGTGCTCGGATGAAGAAAGGTCACATGGCCGAAAAATCCTCCAAGTTGTCGACTGGGTGGCGCGAATTTAATGTCGAAATTAAAGAACACGTGAGGCCGCTTCGGTGCAAGGACAGTTTTCATGTTTCATTGTTTAAATTTCTAATAAGTATTTTTTTTCTGTGTGCCTAGGCTATGGCTGACACGGTGATGGAAAATAACGTTAAAATGATAACAAGGTTGGTTAGGCTGTCCACGGTGTGAGGTCTGGAGTCGCTAACTTTTTCCTACAACCTTCAAAATTAATGAAATTTTGGATTCCGATGTATTTTCGGACGGAGAATCCGATTTTTTGGTAGTTTTCTTGGCAAACCGGTTTTACCGGTATTTATCAGTAATAGGCAATCTAGTAATGGAAAATACCGGTTTTAAAATGTTGTAGGGGTATTTTGCGCTGAAAAACACGAAAATGATATCCATTTTTTTTATTTGACCGATGTTTTGATCATTTTTTTTCTTGATTGGCCTAAAATGCATCTTCTGTCAAAATTTGGGGTCCTGACGACGACTTTCGATTTTGACCGTGGACAGCCTATTGGTTACCTACTTATAACATTTGAAACAGATCTATCTCCTAACAAAGCTGAAATAAATTTTTTTTTTGACTTGAAAACCATTCTAGAAAACATCTTACATTTCAAAAACATTGATTTGTGACCTACGAAGTACGAGGTCCATGGATCGTCACTCGCATCACGTGCTTATGCCTTACCGGAAGAAAAAGTACCGGTACAGTTATGATTCGGCACCAATGTCCAGTAATGACGTCAACGCCAATTCAAAACCCTACTTGAAGATTGTCTAACCTTTTCTTCGCGAATTTTATGTTTTCGGTGGCTTCAAATTATTTTTTGTATATATGACGTATTTATATGGAGCCACCAAGAACATTTGGTTCTCGGAGATTCTTTTGAGAAAATGGTTGGTAGCAGGACAGTCATAATCATTTGAATATGCCGAAAGTTGATTTTTTAACTTGAATAATGATCGCGTTGTATCGGGGTTATATCATGAATTCGACTCCACCGGCGCGCCGCGGCGATGACTGAAATCGTAGTGTACTTTTAGCCACGTCAAATTCGGCCGACGTATTCGCAAATTCGGCTTATACGCATGCAAGTTGCATCATTAAAAAATACATTTAGTACTACTACTACGATTTCAGTTATTGCCAGGTGAGTCGAATTCATAATAAGACCCCACTACATATGTTTTAATGTTTTCTTAGATTCCAAACCCACTTTTTCGGCCTGAAATGAAACTCAAAAAGGAAAAAAAAATGATAAAACTGTCGAATAATTTAAAAACTAACCCTCTGGAAAATAAGATCGATAATGGAATCTTTTTGCGAAGGAAATACATGAGCATATTACGTCTACGATTTTTTTTTTTTGGTTTCGCCGATACACTGCATGATTTTTGATAAGATTTAAAATTCGAACAGAATTCGAACTTTAGTGCGATTATTTTCAGATTAAAAAGGTCATTTTCGGAGATGAATAACGTATATTTATCCAACTGCTTTGTATTTCGTATATTTTCGATGCCAAAAAACAGAGCGATAACTTTATAAGTTGACATAAAACTTACGGTCTGAACGACAATTCCTGACGAGCAAACCACATAATTCGCGTGAAATAAATCTCTCCGCGGTAATAAATCATTGAACTGATTGTTATTTTTTTCTAGAATGCAGAGTTGCCGAGATTCTGCAATAAATGCATTCTTGAAAAAGTTTATGAAGTTTTTGTTTTCAAAATGTTTTGATGCGGAATCATTCTTTTTTGGCGAATTTTGTTTTGCAAATGTTTAGTAGTAACACATTAATAAATATTTTCTTCGAGTTATTGCTCTTTTTATTATTCGTCAGATTTTTTTTTTGCGTTTCTGGCTTGGAGAAAAGGAGCTCAAGCCACTTTTAACAAAAATCTTCAAATTATTTTAAGTTCAAATTCATCACCTCTCATTTCATTTACCCTTCTTCCAAAGTAGGTTCATATGAACGAAACCAATCAAGTTAAATGTTAAACACCAGCGTAGATTAAATTAGGGTATATCGCAGTGATTTTCAAACGCGAAAAAAATAAATAATGTTACCAATTTTTGGTAACGTTGGTTGACAGCGCGTCTAAGGCCTATGTGACCTGCCATTGGTCCTTTTTATAGCTCAATGAAGCTCAAAGAATGGAATGCTCTGAATTCTAAAGCTCAAACAAGAAAATAGCTCAAACAGGACTAGTGACAGGCCAGATAGGTCTCAGACGCGGTGCCAAGCAATGTTTCCAAAAAGTGGTAACATTATTTATTTTTTTCGCGTTTGAAAATCACTGCGATATAACAGGCAATTTGGAAGTTAAAAATTAGGCATGCAATTTAATCTCATCGTATTACAATGTTTTAATCCAGTCTTACATGCGTTTTTGGTTTCAAAATTAGTAGCCTTTCGCACAAAAAAGCAGTCCTTAATGGGAAAAACGATCCTAAGAGTACTGCACACGACGCGGTTACAGACTGTGAAGTTCATATGTATTTATGCGCCAGGTAATTTTCTGCAATTTTCGAAAATAGTTATGCTTTATTTACCCCCCTGCTTTGTTTTCAACTTTTTCCCGTCAGTTCATCATTTTCCGATAATCCAAAGCTATTTTCCTGGCATATATCCACTTGACTGAATATTTACTGTGCAGTTCAAAAATATACAGCATTTTGAATAAATTATCGTATTAGTTCCGATAAACTACACTTTTGATTACGATGAGATACGAACCATGTCACACGGTCATAACGTCAAGTCAGTGTTAACTCCCAGGGATCACATTGTATGTAATATTGAATACACCACATGTTCACTTATTTGGACAAGTTTCCGATGGTGCAGTTATTTGAACACCTTTTCGGTCAAAAATTTTCCCGAAAAAACGACTATACACTGCACTTATTTGGACATCTTTTTTTAAATAATGATGGGAGATAATTAGACTTCTTTTTTTTTGTTCCCCAATTGGAGTTTTCTATTTTATCTTTTTTTCGACAGATTCATATAATACACCGGGTGCGCCGTTATGTGGCCAGCCGTTATCTGGCCCGAATTCCCGCTCGTTCCTTAATCTGGCCGGAATTTTAAGGAAACATTTTTCATCTGGCCATTATTACGTAACAAAATGTTTTTTGGTCGGCCAGATAACATCGCACCCGGTCTATTTAATATTATTTGCTAATGCCAAAAAAAAGGAAATATTGAAGAGCCTTACCCGATCGTGCAGTTATTTTGACAAAGAGTCCCTTTATTTACATACAGACTAGACGGTATAAAAAGCGACCAATTGTTGACAAGTGAAACGTCGCAGATTTTTGTCAACAGTTGGTCGCTTTTTATACCGTTCAGCCTGTACACAAAACTTTTGAACTGTCTAGAACTTTTCCCGATGCACTTATTTCACAAAAAATGTTCGAGTTTTTCAGCCATTCCGCCTACACACTGCATTTATTTGGACAATTTGCACTTATTTGGACGCTTTTGTTGACAGACGTAGTGTCCAAATAAGTGCAAATGTGGTGTACATATATTGTTATATGCATTAAAGGAGAAATTTGATCAAAATTCGAATAAGAATATTACTGTAGGAAATATTCATAAGAGAACTTTTTCCGAGGACGCCATAGAAACATTATAAAGCTTGAGGCTCGGCCTTCTTACTCTGGCGTTTCTCGATGTCGCNTTTGAACTGTCTAGAACTTTTCCCGATGCACTTATTTCACAAAAAATGTTTTTCAGCCATTCCGCCTACATACTGCATTTATTTGGACAATTTGCACTTATTTGGACGCTTTTGTTGACAGACGTAGTGTCCAAATAAGTGCAAATGTGGTGTACATATATTGTTATATGCATTAAAGGAGAAATTTGATCAAAATTCGAATAAGAATATTACTGTAGGAAATATTCATAAGAGAACTTTTTCCGAGGACGCCATAGAAACATTATAAAGCTTGAGGCTCGGCCTTCTTACTCTGGGGTTTCTCGATGTCGCTTTAAATGTCTCTACGGCGTTATTGGATAATATTACTTGGCCTTGATTTTCCAAAAATATTAAAAGCTAACTTTTCGCGGCGAACAGTTTGGCCAAAACAGTTTTTTTTCGAAAATTTGACCTGTCCATTTCTTATTTTTTTGTCTTCTTAGCTATGGATGAGTTCTAAGTTATATTTCTTTTTCAAATTCTGGCCACCCTTCTCCTTTGATGTATACTAGTATATCCTTTTGCGATATAAGTTATGTCACACAACAATACCAACATATCTTAATAAGATTTTTGAGATTTATATTTATTCCAGCTATAAATTATTCGCTATAATTTCAGTCAAAATGAATTTCGCCGAAAGCAGTTGCTTAGCAATCAAATTCACCTCCTTTCAATGCATAATTATCCCAAACGACACCACCTTCAACGTCGCCTGAAACGCAATGACGGTTTTGGACCATTTCCCAGCCTGGGCAAGAGTTCAACGGTTAAAAGCTGTTTTTATAAGCTTAGAATAAATGTGAAGAACACTACTGGTGCATTGATTTGAAGAATTTTTAATCGTCGAAGTAGCCGAATCACATGTAGTGTATTAAAAAAAACCTAGCACGAATTCGGAGGGAAACTTTTTGAGCTACTACGCCGTTATCTGGCGGCAAATTCTCAATTGTTTTTATTTTTATTAAAAGTCTAATACAGATCTCATTACGGCCGTTTATCCCATAACAAGCTTTTTTTCCTCAAAAAAGTGATTATCCCATAACGGCCGTTTTTGTATTAACCTATTGAAATATAAGGTATTTAAATGCCAGTGTCAGTAATTAATCATTATAATACAAGTCTGGCATATAAATCATGGAATGTAACAAATTAACCCCATGAGAGGCCTAATTCCATAACGGCCGTTTTTCTCGAGAACCGCAAACGGCCGTTATGGAATAAAGGACTGTAATTATTTGATATTTCTAGCCACAATTGTATTCAAAGATGGAATTCAGGGGGTCAGTAAAAATACACTCCGAAATGTACAATGATACTATCTACAATGTGGCTAACTTTGCGGTAACTAACTAACTAATTATTCGAAAATCCGGACAAATAGTGCAACGATCGGTGATGTCAAAAACATAACTAAAAGGGATAAATCGTGATAGATTTTTCGAAAGCTTTTTCTTTTTGCAAAATACGAGACGTTTTTTTAATTGAGGAAAGATAAATTAATTTTATCTCATGGAATTGAACTCTGGGCCTGCGGCATGTTTCAAGAAGCACTGTTTGGGAGCTTTTTCGTCACTTGGTTTATGCCAAGTCCAAAATTTACAGTCAGTGGTTGCTTTGCAAATTTTTCTGCAATCTAAAATTATTTATTAATAGTTTTTTTGAGACATAATTTATAAATATTTTGCAAGTAAAACTTGTAATTTTTTAAGACGTGTCGAACGTTTATTTAGTTCATCATCAGTTAATATGAATGAAGACAAAAAGTACAAAAAGGAAGAGACGAAAACGTTGATTGAATAATTTGGCAGCGGGCCTCAAAATTTGCCAAATTAAAGGCCCGCTGGTACCGTGAATTTATCTCTATTAACAAAATAAACACAACAAAATAAACACATTATCAAACAGAAAAAAATACAATCGCATACTAATGTAAAATTATAGAATAATGTAAAATTATTCAATTTTTCAGAGCTAACGCCTACGCCCTACCGG
>SCLG01000247.1:452384-464315 GCA_004367875.1 Oikopleura albicans
AATACAATTAATAATAGCTTTATTTAGAGATCCTTACTTGTAAAACGCTTAAGCGGCGTCAGACGAATGTCTTCGTATTCTCTTTTAAATTAAAAAATACGATCAAATCTATTTATTTTTTTTTCAAATTTGAGTTAATTTTAGAAGCACAAAAAATGATGATTTATTTATATAAATTCATTTTAAAATCCAGAATGCGACCTAAAACTGGCAGGGGAAAATTCCCAGAAATTACTGGGAATTTTTCACAAAACTAATGGAAAATTCCCCAAAGCCTATTTGCATTTGGGATAACACTTGTTTCAAGTTTTCCAGGGTTTTAACCTACGCACTACCCATTTGGGATAACAGTTTGCATTTGGGATAACAATTTGCATTTGAGATAACACCTTTTTTCGGAAAAATTGGTGTTATCTCACATGGTTAGGTGGTGTATGTAATTTCGAAAAAGCGCGGTACTCGACAACTCGGACGCACTGTAGTGTACTGAGTCTTGTTTTTGGGTTTTTAAATGCAGTAGTTGGAGAATCGATGCATACAGTTGAGAACTCTTCATTGCTACACCATTTTACGAAGAAATGTGAATTTAGTTCGGTTTCCATGTTGTAAATTATGTACCTTGTGCATTTTCGGTTTTAAGGTGACAGTGCTCGCTAGTCCCAATAACTTCTTCCATTGTTCCAACTGCTGCCGCGAAACATTGCGAGATGGACAACGCATTACGATTAGGGATTTTGAATTAAGGACCATAATTTATGGCTTAAGCATTCATTAATACAACACGTGCCCAGTTATGTAACTACCCGGTTATTTCCGCACTTTTTATTTGAGAACATGATTATCTTCCAATTTATCGTTATTTTCGTGTCATTTCTGTTTCCATTTGATTATTAAAAATCACGGCGCTTGGACTCTAATGTTCATCTGTTTTTTTCTCGCCAAGCATTTTTAGTACCTGTTCAAAAAGTAAAAAAAATCGAAAATCCTTCACAATACAAATAAAGCTTCATATTGAAAATTATTCTAATATTTTTTCGCTTGCGCTAAAGTTTTAAACATAAAATTTATGTTTTCATTATGATGAAGCAACAGTTGGAAGTTTCGCAGGACTCAACAAAAATGAAAAAGATGTTTATACTGAGAAGCTTAACATTAACACTTAATGTTGAAAAGTTAATCATCGTACATACCGATGTGGGTAACGAGTTTGTCACCGAGCTAAACGGGACTAGTCGTATATTGAGTTATAGGCCTCGTCAATATACGACGAGTCCCGTTCAACGAGGTGACCAACTCGTTACCCACATCAGTAGCATTTGTCAACAAATTAGACCGTACAGAAATTTTACAATAATGAAATGCTCTAAATATAAAATTTCATTTCTAACTGCAGAACCTTTGAAGTTATTGTAATGCGTACTTTGAAATTATTTCGGTCCGAAATTCACGCTTTCCAATAATAGATGATTTTTGATTAACACCTTAACCCCGGATATAAACTGTCTGACTAAAAACTGCTGTGATTTACTTTTTTCAGTCAGAAATAGCTTTACCGTCATGTACCGTCGCAATTTGTGCTACTTAATTTGCCTATAGAAACATGTATACGTTTCTAAGAAAATTATTCCTATGTGACACCTAGACGGTCTAGGCTACATCCTTAGATCTGGCACTCGGGGTTGCCAGACTGATTTGAAATTTCGAATTTGTAAAACATTCAGAGAGAGAGCCCAACCTGCGTGTGTATCCTATTTTTTCTTTTTTTATCAAAATGCTTGACGAGAAAATGCCTTTTTTGAATTCGATTACAAGCTTTTTTGTCTATTGGGCCCAAGGCCCATTTTTTGAGTCATTTATCGTCCCGCCTTAACCCTAAACGGGTTTTCTGTAGATACACATTGTTTCTGTGTTATTATGATAAAACATGGAAGGCTAAATTTTCTTATACTAATAGTATTTTTATTTTGTCAAGAATGCAAAGGAAAAATTCAGCTGTTAAGAAAATGCATCGCATTAATCTAAATTTATATAACGAGAATATTTTCTGGCGTTAAACTGGCCATGTTGTTTCGAGGTATTCATACACGATCTCGTTTACCATCATCATAACTCCACCAGCAGGACAGAGTCTGAGAAGTTTTGCGCCAAGTCCAGAAAACAACGCCCTGACGCCTTCTTTTTTTCCAATCAATTACAGGGTTCCATAGAGTCACATTCTCACTGTCAGAGAAATTTTATGCCCTATGGACCATAGGCTATGGTTCATGCAAAAGTGTCGAGATATGAGCACTACAACTGCATTTCAATAACTGTGATATAAAACATTGTTTAAAAAACGTGTTAAAAACTGATATCGAACCCTGATCGAATACATTACTCTATGACATCCCATACCATGATAGGTTCCCTGAGGCAAACCTTCCACGCTTTGAATTCGTGACTTTACAACATCATATGGTATATCGATAACGGACGCTAAAACAAATTTGGTTAGAGTACTCGTTACAAAAACTCAAAATAAGTTTTTAGACTGAATTTTTGAAGTTTTTGCTCAAAAACCTAATGTTCCACAGACACATCCGAGAAGAAAGCGCTTAATATTGAGTTCTTTTTTGCTCGGATTACATTCTTTGGGACATACAATCGGCATGACAGTATAAAATGTTCCAAAGTAAACCATACTCCAAATACCATTAGCAGCTAGAGTTGACGTAAACCCAGTGAGCAAACCACCCTTCGTACCATAACCATTCGTTTTTATGATATCTTTCATTTGAGAAAAAGCGGACGGTTGTTCTTAAAATATACATTAATTCACAGGGTCCGTCTTAATCAGGTTGCGATATTACAGGGTGAGGTAATATAGATGCTAAGCCGTTTTTGCTTCGCGAGTGCGCTAAGCGAATACAAGTCACCAAAAACGGCTTAGTCTCTATATAACCTCACCCTGTAAATCAAAAATAGACATGTTTATAAATGACGTGTTAAGGATTTTTGAAAAATCTTACATGTTAAATAAAGGTTTTCCAATTTAATTATTGGCATTGATTTAACACAAATCAGAATCTTTGAAAATTTTGTATACCTGTTAGGAAACCCCGCTGATTTTGCAACAGAACTTTAACTCGCTCAAATGGTGCCACAAATACCCCTTGAGTCAAACCAGCGCCGAATCCAGCAAAAGAACTACAGCTCGCTTTTGATAATGATGTCTCTTTTGATAAATATTCATTAAATTTATTATAGCAAAGGAATTTGATTGCCCGCTTTGGAGTTTCTGCACAAATTGGAGGAAGAATGCCTTTAAAGGTGAGGAACATTTTTAAAGTCGTCAGCCTTGTCATACAGGGTATCTCAAATTGGACAGTGAGACAAAAGCATTTTAGTCCTTGTCCCAAAAGTGTTGAACCAAATGGTATTGATTCGCCTGGTTTCCGAGAAAAATGCGGTCGCCTACAACTGGCCTACTATGCTATCTTAAATATGCGCTCGTGCGCTGGCAGTAACGAGCGCACAAAAAACTTCTTTTTCGTTTCTAAGCGTTTGTAATTTTTAGAAATTTAGTTAACTCAACTGGAAAACGTAACTTTTGATTAACCGGTCGTAACGGCAAAAATTAAATAGTTTTAAACGTAAAATCAAAAAAAGAAAAACCATGGTGCTATTTATTTTTTAATTTGAGCAATTTTGAAAAAAATTATGTTGCTTTTTTCCGGCACTATATCGTAATTTTGAGTAACATTTATGTGTCACATAAAACTTTTGTGTTTAAAGCAAAAATATGTTGGAAAGGTTCCTCACTGTTGGCCAACTTTTCCAACACTAGGTGATGTTATTTTTCATTAATAAAACGGTTTGTTTTATTCATACAGTATAATTGTTCCAAAAAATGCACGATTAAAATGAGTTATCTCACCTTCTTGCCTTTATAAAACGCCGGTAATCCTTCTTTTCTTCCTATTTTGAGAATGCAATCTACAATCCCAGTATACTCGGGCGCTTTTTTGGCCTGTGACTGTAGTCGAGTTTTAACAACATCGAGAGGATAAAATAATATAATTTCGGATAAACCAGCGGCCCCTCCTGCAACGGTATGATAAATGGATTCATTTCGAATTAGGTCCATTTTTTAGCAAAATGTGTTGTCAAACTGTCACCTCAAATTGTCACCCGCAAATTGTCAACTCATGACACCGGCAAGACAGGACACAGAACCACTACTTATTTTCTCTTTGGATGATTATTTTGTTGTTTCATTTGAACTGTAAAATGACATAAACTCAAACGGAGTCACACAGGAAACATTATTATTTAGAATTATTATTAAGCTGATAGCGTTGGTATAATACTTACCAAGCATATTAATAAAATGAATACTTTTTTTAAACTCCCAAGGGAGATTTTGAAATTTATACGATGAAAGTCCCAAAAATTACTCAGTGGGCAGATAAACCCTCAAGCGTGGGCGGAATTCGCTGGAAAACGTTTCCTGAAAAACTGGGCAGATAAACCATCCATCGGGGGGGGTGGACACGAAAATGCGCGCGAGATNTATTTCCCAACTAACAACAATCTGTTTTTCTATCAAAGAAGAATTATTCTGAGATAATCATATTCCATTTATCTCATTTTATATGACATGGGGCAAATAATTTCTAAATCTTATGTGAAAACGATTGTGCTCATTATCCTTGTTTGATTCGCATAATGGAAAAAACATTTTGGGTTTAAGACTTTCTACACTTACCGTGACTCAGAATACAAAAGCGAGCGCGGGCTAGGTGTCATTTCTCGGTGCTATGATTTTTACAGATACTTTTGAATTGGTTATTTACGGAAAATTTCATACAAGTTTGTTATGAAAGGGAAATAATTATATACATTTATTAACACAAATTTACATTTATACAATAATTATATACAGACAGTTATGTATTTTACTTAAAATACTTAATGAAATACAGAAACACAGAAATATAGAACTAAAAAAATTTTTAAGAAGTGAAATGCTTAAAAGGGCACACAGGTTGTTTTTACCAAAAACGATCGTAGGTTTTTACCTACCGGTTTTTTTCCTGCACAAAATCCTATATAAAATGTTTTTCATAGAATTACAAAAAAAATGTTATTGAGAGAAAACGTCTTCGGAAAAATTTTGCAAAATTGCTTTTCAAAAAAAACTTTTTGAAAGAGAATTCTACAGAATTTTTTAAAGAGCTACTCCTAGTTCACCAATTGTGGTTTTTCGAAGAAAATCTCTTAGAAGAAAATTGTTTTCCAAGAACGGGGATTTTACGGGTCAATGCGTAGGCCCTTTTTTGTGGAAATTGAAAACTGGCGGGTTAACTCAAACAGGCATTTTTATATGTAATATGATCTCCTATAAGTTATAGGCTATGACACATGAGTCATGTGACATGACTCTTTTCAAGGACTCTTACGAATGACATTGATTTCTAAACAAATCAATATAATTTTTTTATACTTTTTGACTCAATTGAACATTAAAAACTTCTGAATATAGCTTTATTACACAAATGTGATAGAAGCAAAAATAAAATATTCAAAAGGATTAACTGAAAAACTTCAGACCAAAAGACTTTGGACCAAAAAACTTTAGACCAAAAGATACAAAGACCAAAAATTCCATAGACGAAAAGCTACTGCACCGAACTTCTCTGTCCAATCCTTAAGTTTTATACTTAAGCTTCATTAATCCCGCATGTTTTACTCTATATAACTTCGCGAAACTAAATGCAAGAGCTGTATGAAATGATATGCTAGAAATGGTCGGCTGTGTTTCCATTAGCCCCGCTTCGCAGGGCTCATGTGTGATATTATTGTTTATCTCCACCTCATTTTTACCAGCTTCACTGGGCTGCTCTGTCACGGAATTAGTTTGCTGTGGTTCACACATGGTACCCACACTTACAATTTTGATGTTGTCACATAATTTTGTCACAGTTTTGAGTCCCTGTGCTTGCTGAAAGTATTCTTCTGTATTTAATTTTAATATTTGAAGTTGTTTGGCTATATATGGACCGGGTGTTTGTTCATGAACATTTCGTACATGATAATATAATATTTGACAGCTTTTCAACGAAGTATTGCATAAAGTACAATTTAGGCGTCTATCGTCATGTATTGCAAAAAAGTGCTTGGTCAAACTGCTTCGTATGTCTGTACTGTACGAGCATGAACCACATTTATACTTCTTTGTGTCAGCTGTTCTCACCGGCAAACCAGTAGATACATCAGTTTCTTTTTGCTTGGCCTTTTCAGTCGCACTGGTAAGATGCTTTTCTGGTACTGTTTTGTCTGTAGCTTTCGGTAAGGTTCATAACCCGCATTTAACCAAAACACATTTATACCGAAAGGTTAAGAACATCTCAAAACACGTGGCTTAAACCATACATCTTAACTTAATAAAACATACATATTTTAAGTAATAAATCTTCCACAAGCTAGCTCTATATTGAGAAAGTCGTCCACATTTTATCAAAAATCCCTGTTAAACATCATCTGTCTTCGGAACTTAACTAAGCGCTGAGGAAAAAATGGTGCTAAGTTCCAGGAATTTTGTTAAGTTCCGGGAATTTTGTTAAGTTTAGTAGACAGTGCGTAAGCAGAAATGCCGAAAAGCATTTGGAAAACTGTTAAGTTTAAGGAATTTAGGCTTTATCCAAAACAAAAAAACTGTTAAGTTCCAGGGAAATATTTTTCTGCTATGAATGATATCAGAAAAATGAAAAAAATGGCACAAAAAAACATTTGACAATTAGGAAAAAATCAAGATTATAAAACTTGTGGATCAGACGTCCGAAAAATGGGCGACAAAAGGTGTTAAGTTCCAGGAATTTTGTAAAGTTCCAGGAATTTTGTTAAGTTCCGGAAATATTGTTAAGTTTATTAGACAGTGCGTGGGCGAAAAAGTTTACGCGAGATATCTGTTAAGTTCCGAGAATTTTGTTAAGTTCCGGGCATTTTGTTAAGTTCCGGGCATTTTGTTAAGTTTAGGAGCGTTAACTTCCGTAGACAGACGGTGTAATATATTCAGTTTGTTATGATGAACCCCGACTTTAGAAATCGTCGTTTTCTTACTTGCAGGCCAACTCGGCGGATATTCAGCAATGTAGGTAATTGGTCTTTTTCGAGTACGGGGTGTATCATACGGCAAGATGGCACTGACATCGATATGGTCATCAAAATTGATTTTTGACTTTTTGGCTTTGATGTTTTGGTCTGACTTTTCTTTTACGGGACTGTCATGTATTTCCACGACCCTGAAAAATACGGGTTATAACTTATAAAACCGAATTTCAAATAAAACCCCATTAAACTCGTTAAAACTATACATTGCACCTATTTGCATTTGAGTTAACACTTTTCTTTTTTTTTCAAGTTTTCTAGGGTTTTAACCTACGCACTACCCGTGTGGGTTAACAGTTTGCATTTGACTTAACAATTTGCATATGTGTTAACGCCTTTTTTCGGAAAAAAATGTGTTAAGTCACATGGTTAGGTGGTGTAGTGGCCTAATAAGGTTGATTGCCTAGAAATTTCAACGCATTTTTAAAGTTTTGGAATATTTTTGTTTTGCGCGAAATACTAATCCTTAGCTATGTGCACAAAACCCGTATAGATAGTTTGTGCGGAAAAAATAACTCACCCGTTTCTTTCCGTGTATAGATTTTGTGCATCCTCGGCTGATATTGGTTCAGCAATTTGCTTTCGCGCCAATTCCTTTTTAATCAAAGGACCCAACTCCGTGCTGAAGTATTATTATCAAAAATTATCTTATCACTTTTTGGAGCAAAACGTATCGCGATATCCAATTATCTGACCAAATACCCTACCCAATTATCTTTAAACTTTTTCAGCAAGATGACTGGTTAGGTGGTAATTTGGTTAAATCGATTTTAACCATTTAAATTTGAGTTTTTTGATGTTAAATTTGAATTTATTATATCCATGAATTGATCAAAAACTAGTGCACATTATCATGGCAAACAATTTTCAAATCAGCGAACCTTAGTTGGACCATTAATTATTTTATCGAAAAAGAGACATTTAGTTAGTTTAGCGACCCTTATTCAGCAATATTAATAAGAACCTGAATGCACTTTAGAATTCGGGAGCCAGTTCCTAATCCCATAAGGGACGCTCTCTTAACGAACCTCTGTTCCATGACGAACGCTTTTTCAGTAAACCGGGATTACCCCATAACGGAAGCTATTTTTATACAGTCGTTAATTCCATCGAAAACGTCCCTGATGGGATTAGGAACTGTATCAATATTTCTCTCTGTGAAACTCACGTTCTCGATGTTACAGTCTTGACACTGAAACGGTGTATTTTCTCGTTCAGTCTTTCTTCGATGAAGTTCCATTGAATTCCGCATGAAAAGGGTCGAGATCGAGCCCAAATTTATAAAGAATAAACAAAGAAAAAAACGAAGAAACCATGTTGAATTCCTGTCAGAGCCTTGTTTTCGCTTCTGAGCGAAAATATTTCTTCGTTTTATGCGGAATTCAATATAAAATACTGAACTCCGCATAAAGATGTTCAATTATACTTTTTATTATGAATTCCGCATCACAGAATTTTTTTTGTATTGAGAACCAAAAAGTCCTTAATGGGGAACAAAACTGTATCAAATTAAAAAAAAACATAGAAAAGTAATTAATTGCTTTATCGACGTACTATAAATGAGAAATATGCTAAATCTATAATAAATAATATTTCGCCTTTTTTGTTTATTTTATAGAACGGGCTCTTAATTTGTTTCATTGCAAAAAAAAAATAAACAAATAAACAAACGGACAATGCACAACGGAAATTACTGTGATAAATTATGAAGTTATTTCCGTTTCCGAAACAATGGAAACTTAAATCCGGCGGAAAAATGCAATTATAAAATAAAATTATAACGAGCACCAAAACAAGGTCAATTTTATCTAGTTAAATCCCCGTAAAAAAGAAAACGACCTCTTAATAAAGGGCGACTTTTTCAAGACTTCCTGGGGACAAATTTTTTAATCATTAAATTTTTTATGTAATGCTCGAAAAATGAGCTCAATTTTATCTTTATCTTTTTTAAATGTTGAAGGGGAGGCTAATCACCAGAACTTCTCATTTGAGTTTGCAGAAGCAGATGCACCAGAAGACGAAATTAACCGTATTGCAAATGGCCTTCAAAATGAAATTTTTGACGCTAGTTTGGCTAAACGGCCACTGACTTATTTGTCAACTNTCCATCAAATTGCTACAGATAGACTTCCAGTCCTTGTTGGAGTTCATGTGACCGAAAGAGAAATGTTCGGATTCACAATTCGTTACCCGGACAAGAAGTATTACACCATGACGCCTGCGTATTTGAAGAAGGGAGTTTTACCATTTAATAGAAATGGACAACTTCGTCTCAGGCAGGGTTGTAAAATTAATGACTTTTAAAGCAGATAGCTTAGGATGGCACCGTGGTCTTTGGAAGAAAACTCTATTTAGGAAATAAAAAAAATGCTTTGTCAAGAAAAAACTCTAAATTTTAATTCAAAAAATTGAAAAAATGACCTTATAACCAATTTATTTTACAACCTTTGATTCAGGTGCCTGAAAGGTGACCGTAAATGTAAAGCAAAATCATTGCTGACGTGTAATACACCAAATTTGCTCAATTGTTTTGAGGAAAACGTTGAGGAGATAATAAAACCCGAAACCTGGACAGTCGACGAACATCCGGATACCGTTCACACTTGTGGTTTGCCCGTTCCACCATTTTTATCTGATAGATTGAATGCGGCTCGAGAATACCGTAAATTGAAAGATGAAATGACAGATTACAATGGAAACGCTGCCTGGAAAGCAATAATGCGAAAATGGCAAAGTGGTTTGGGTATCCGGTTCGACGGTACNNNGTTTTGGGAAATATAAATGACCATCAAAATAAAATTTCATACGATCGCAAGCGTAAAGCAGTGCCGTCCAATTTTGCGGCAGGGAATCCCAAGGAGTTAAATATCGACCCCCAGAAAGCTGTCATGAAGGTAAATTTAGCTCCATTAGGTATTACATTTGTACATCCAATTAGTTTTTTCCAGGACCTTATAACCAGTCCCCTACTATGCATTTTATATTCAAAGTGAAATAAGCTATAAGATTTAAATTACACGGTATAATTTATAATTCTGCCACCCATGTCATGCTCGCACTTACAGATTTTTGGGCGATTAATATATTAAACGTTATAATATTTATTTTACGAAATATCTCCTTTTTTATTGATATCCGGGGTCCAAATTCATGCGGAATTCAATATTTTTTTTTGAATTCAACATTTTCATGCGGAATTCAACATTTTTTATTGAATTCAACATTTTCATGCGGAGTGCAATGAAAAAATATGAATTCCGCATGAAATAATAAAATTGAGTTGTTTAACTCCTAAGGGTTTCCAAACAACGTGCAGTATATAAGTACAGTCCTTATCTCCAAATCGTTACAATATTTTTTTCTTAGTCCGGTGACTCAAAATCGTTACAATTTTTGCTACGTTTTAGCAGATTTTTCTCTGGACAACGTATTTTCAGGAAATTTTATATGATCGCATATTTTAGCATAATTTTTTTTTTCAAAATAATTGCTGTGTTATTCGTAATAACTTATTACTTGTAGTTGAGTGTTAATTGCCGTTCTGACAATTAGATGCCTTAAATTCAATTACAGTCCTTACTCCCATTACGGGCGGTCTCATTACGGCCCTTTATCCCATTACGGCCGCTTTTTCGTCAAAAAAGTGATTATCCCATTACGGCCACTTTTTATACAGCCGTATTTTAAGGGGCAATAATTCCAAAAGGGGCCATTTTTTCTTGATACGTTTGGCCTAAGTGTATTGAAACGGCTTATTGAATCAAATAAAAAATCATTTTCTGACTAATTTGGGATACCATGATGAAGCCTGCTGGTATATTATAGGCTATAATTTATAGCCATTTTAATACTAGTGTCAAAATAAACCCTTAGAATGCTAAACCGTGACATTAATCACAGAAAAGGTCGTAAAATTAACATTTAAAAGGGGCTCCCATTACGTCCGTTTTCGGTTGTCAAAAAAAGCGGCCGTAATTGGAGTAAAGACTGTAAATTATTCTAATGATTTTTTCCGATTGACCTTATAATCAACACTATTATAATTATATTTTATTTCAGACTACGGAAGATGGTAGATTTCCTCAGCCAGTTACGGAAAAATGGCATCGTGGACCGGACGAAAAAGGGAATCATTATTTTATGTCCCCTTCGGATAGTAAGCTTTTGTTTCAAGCTCGGTCCGGATTTGGAGACGGGACCTTCAGAGCGATTTCCGGGATAAAAAAGTTATTTTCACAACTGTATACATTAAGTATTCGAAAAGNATCAGATCGACGTAGTTTGACGAGCTCTACAACTTGGCTTTACCAGTTTTTTTTTGAATTATTGCGAATTATTGTGAATTTTTTAAGTGCGTGTTTATTTACACGCATTTCCCCCCTACGGGTTCCCAAAAACTCCTTCCCCCTGAGAGTTAAAGCAGATAGCTTAGGATGGCACCGCGGTCTTTGGAAGAAAACTCTTTTTAGTAAATTCAAAAAATTGCTTTGTCAAGAAAAAAACCCTAAATTTTAATTCAAAAAATTGAAAAAATGACCTTATACATGACCTTATACATTGTAACCAATTTATTTTACAACCTTTGATTCAGGTGCCTAAAAGGTGACCGTAAATGTAAAGCAAAATCATTGCTGACGTGTAATACACCAAATTTGCTCAATTGTTTTGACGAAAACGTTGAGGAAATAATTAAACCCGAAAACTGGACAGTCCACGAACATCCGGATACCGTTCACACTTGTGGTTTGCCCGTTCCACCATTTTTATCTGACAGATTGAATG
>SCLG01000248.1:0-20599 GCA_004367875.1 Oikopleura albicans
GAATATTTAATTGAAAAGATCGGATTTTATTCTTAAATTGAAACAATAATTCCAACTTGTTCCTTCACTATCGACGACACGCGCTTTCTTTAACCCCTCACAGAACATGTCAACACAATTGTCAATTGTCACGAGGCCGACAGGTGCCGTATTTTTTCGTCTAAATTACTTTTGGTTTTTGACGTTTGTGGTCTAATTTTCATTAGACCAAAAGTAACATTATCCAAAAGTATTTTTTTTCAAAAGTATTTTTTTTCAAATGTAATTTAGCTGAAAAGTAATTTAGAACAAAGGTAATTTAGCTGAAAAATAATTTTACTACCACGAAAAATTAGACTGATCGCCACCCTGCCATCATCTCGAAAAGCGAATAAAAAAATTTCAGAATTTTTTCAGCCTTTTAAATTGACCACAAATCGAGATTTAGGACCAGATCTTATCTTTAAATTTTCAATAATCTTTCACTTCTTAACTTTGGTTGAGAAAGATAACGGTGCACGTGATGTATTATGTTTAAATTCATATAGGTATTCAAATAATAGCAGTTAAAGATGACTAATTAACGTTAATCCTGGGAATTTTTTTGTTTCGTTTAAACCCTTAGGCGTTTTGGTATCTTATTTGGTGTTTGTCTCAGCGACAAAAATAAATAGCCATAAAAAACATTCAATTAATCCTTTTTTGTTTCTGTAAACAAAGTTTTTTTATAAAGAGAAAAAATGTCAGACTCCGAAAGTAACTCCGATACTGATCTCAGCTACATACGAGATACTGACGACGAAAGTACTTTTGATGAGTCAGAAGAAGAAGACGAGGAGGAGTATGAACTAGAGTTAACTTCTATTGAGAAGTCAAATCGAGGCGGTCATTTGTTCGTAGTCCGTCAAGGTCCTTTAGAAAGGAACCGTTTCCAAAAAAATAAAACTTAAATATTACTAATTCCACCTGCGTTGTTATATTCTAACCCGTAATTTTGCAGTTTTTCCCATTCGATTCCTTATCTAGGACTTAATTTTACGGATTTCCCATGAGTATGTAGTAACTTTGCATGCCTATGAATTCTACATGATAGTCTTAATTAACATAATTCGTTAGATTATTACACCACCTGACCAGTTATCTTAACTCTCAGGGGGAAGGAGTTTTCGGGAACCTGTAGGGGTAAAATGCATGTAAATAATAACGCACTTAAAAAATTCACAATAATTCGCAATAATTAAAAAAAACTGGACAAGTTGTAGAGCTCGTCAAACTACATCGATCTGACTATTCATAAATTGATTTGGGCCACCAGGGCCCCCTAGATAACTGTTTGAAATCTCCAACCTACGCAAAAAATAACACCGTCAATCGAATTTTCTCGAAAAGTTGAGGGGGTCGCCAATACCCGTTTTGCCCTACGGGGTCTCCATATGCCTTAAATCGACGAAAAAAACCAGTTGCGTGTCTATTTACTTGCACTTCCCCCTGTGAGTTAACTGTTTTGCTGAAAAACTGTTAAGATAATTGAATTTTGTCAAGATAATAGGTATGGCATCTGGGAAGATAATTAGAAATCACAAAATGTTTTGGCCAAAAAACTGTGAATATAACCCAATTTTGTTAAGATAACTGGTGTTAAGTAACTGTTTAAGGGGTGTACTTGAAAACGTTTTCAAGGATTTATTTGTGCTCCAGAATTAAGTATTGCGACAAGTCGAGAAAATTTACGGGCTATCTTCAATGCCGAAATAAAAGAGATAACATCATTGGGGCATGTCCCGGTACGGCTATTGTCAATTTTAAGTCGCGTGGCATGGTTCAATTTGTCGGAAAGGGGTTCAAGTTTACCGATAATCCGTCAGGAATTGCCTTATATCACAAAATATCTCAGCAGAACTTCTCATATACGGTAAATTGGTACACCCACTGACTTGTCACTTTAGTTTTTTTGAAATGCTCATCTAGAGATACATTTTGAAAAAAAAAATGGTTCGAAAACATGGGCACATCTAAGGATATTTAAATTTTTTAGTAAATAAACGCACATTTAGAGAGACATGTACATCTAGAAACCCCTGTATTAAGGACGGGCCGATACCTTTGTGTACGAATAAAACAAGAAATTCCGAAAGTGCACTTAAATAATATTTTTTACTTCATCAATTGGTTGGTCATTTTTGAAATATGGTCTAAAAACGGGAGCGCTTCACTTGGGTCATAAAGTTTTAGTTAGGCCAAAAGCTTTACTTTGGCGGATAGCATCACTTGGGCAGTGGGGGTTCAGTTTGACAAAAAAAACTTCACTTGGGCCGAGAGTTTTACTTGGGCCGAGAGTTTCACTTGGGCCGAGAGCTTCACTTGGGCCGAGAGCTTCACTTGGGCCAAGAGCTTCACTTGGGCCATGGCCCATAGGGTTTTTGGCAAAAAAGCGCCACTTGGGCCAGAAACTTCACTTGGGGCGGAAGCGCCGCGAATTGCTGAGTTGCGCTCCCTCTAAAAAGACCGGAGTAACTGCTTGAGTTTGATGACCTTGATTTTTAATTTGAAAAATATGAATTGAAATTCTTATTTTTATCTTACATAATTTGACCCCATTTTTAACGTAATGGAATATTCTGTAATTTGGCGTGTCCTTACTTGGCGCTCCCTGTATAGTCAAAATTACGTAATCGCGTTTTGTAATAGAAGGCATATAATAGCGTTTGATATAACTAAATTTTCTGTCACAAACAAACAGAAACATATTTGCAAAACTAACAAATATTCCGGTGTTGCTATCAAATTTATAAATGAAGTCAAAAATCGACATGCAACTGACGGTCAAATGAGGGATTCGCGGCTTGCACGGCAAGTCAGAGCCGAGTTTTTAGGATACGTTTAAAATCGGACTTCATTACCGATTTCTATTTACCGAATTCTATTTACTTGTTTTGAAACTACAGTGCTTTGTTCCTTCTAGGCCTTTTAAAAGCCGTTTTTGGCCAAAAAACATTTTCTTCGAAAAAACATTTTTGAAAGTTCTTGAATAAACGTTTCAGAATAACGTTTTCATTAGAAGTTACTTATTAACTTTATTGTGCACCTTTTGAGAAATCATGTATTTCTCGTCAGTCGTTATTGTGTGATTTTATGGAATAGAATAAAAAAAGATAATTACATTTTACGTCTCATTTATGTATAACGCGTAGTCAGAGCACTACAAGTTTTCCTAAAAAAATTCCAAAATATTGTTTTCTTGGAAATTTCCTGAAAAAAGTTTTATTCGATAAATAACACTAAACTCTAAATGATAATTTTTTGAAAATATCTTTTCAAAAATTTAATAAAAAAAACTTCGGAACTGTGTAGTATACTATGTGTAGACTATGTGTAACTTTTAACCGGTTGAAAGAAAACCATAATGAACAAGAGGGAGAATTACCTCATCGTGAGCATACCAGATTGTCAGGACAGTAGTTTATATTTTATTCTTATGGTTAAGATTTGTTTAAAAAAACTGGCCAATATTGAAAAGATAATTATCACGTCTGAACACGAGGTTCTGAAAGTTTTCAAAACTAGTTTGAAAATCTATTTTACCCGTTTTGCTTATTTACTTATGATATATATATATGATAACCAGTTAACAGATAGCTCATTTTTTTGTAAATCTGCCGGTTAACCTTCAAACACATCTTTTAGAATTTTGACCATATAAAACGCATTTTCATTGATGCTTTCATCAATTAAATATAACGGCGGGAAAAAATAAACATAGAAAATCCGATTACAAACTCGGAGAGCAGATGAAAAAACAATTTTTTATTCGGAATTAATATTAAAAAGTCATTTGTTAGAGCTGGGAAACCTGAAAAAAGGTTATTTGCAATTAATAGTTTTCACGCACCTTTTTCTGTCATATTTCTTCAAAACTGTTAAGTAGTTAACGGCTAGTGGAGCCTGCAAAAAAAAAACCCCGTTCGTTAGCGAGTTAACTGTTTGTGAATTTGTGTTTTTTGGTCAATCGACCGAAAAGGTTTCAAGGGTGGTCGAAGAGCTTTCAAAAACATGATCAATGGATTCAGGACCATCGAATTGCTTACAGTGAAGAATAACGTAGGTTAGAACACTTCGAATAATTGTTTGGACAAAATTCCAAACGATGTGTTCAGGGAACTGTTGTTAATCTGTGTTCAAAGGTTAACTGCAAATAAGCCATTTAACTGGTACTTGCGTAGGCGATATCACGGAAAAAATCTTCGTTTTGAAAGTAAATGCATGATATATAATTTTACTGCCTGTTAATGGCGCAGTGTGTAGGCGTTTTCGCTGAAAGTTTTTTTTGCCAAAACCTGTCTGTTAATGGCAAGTATAACTTTTAACGACATGCCTGTTAATAGTGCACTATTTTCGGAAATAAGAATTTAACTCTTAGGGGGAAGGAGTTTTTGGGAACCCATAGGGGGGAAATGCGTGTAAATAAACACGCACTTAAAAAATTCACATTAATTCACAAAAATTCAAAAAAACTGGTAAAGCCAAGTTGTAGAGCTCGTCAAACTACGTCGATCTGACTATTCAGAAATTGATTTGGGCCATCAGGGCCCCCTAGAGAGCTGTTTGAAATCTCCGACCTACGCAAAAAATAACATCGTCAATCGAATTTTCTCGAAAAGTCAAGGGGGGTCGCCAATACCCCTTTTGCCCTACGGGGCCTCCATATGCCTTAAATCGACGAAAAAAAGCTGCGTGTCTATTTACACGCACTTCCCTCTGGGAGTTAAGAAAAAAGTATAGTAAAGTTTAAAGCGCAAATTAAAAAACAAATGCCAGTTAACGGAAACCTGCCGGTTCTAATGTAATCGTGTAGGCGTTTTCGCTGAAAATTTTCGGCCGAAAAACTCTTTGTGTTCTTACCTACATAATAATTCATTATAAGCAAATCAATGGTCCTGAATCGAATGAGCATACTCTGGAAAGCTCTCCGACCACCTTTGGACACTTTTTGGTCGATTTGACCAGAAAAACACAAATTCACAAACGGTTAACCGGGTGACGTACGGGGTAATTTTTTTGCAGGCTAGTGGGCCGTTTACCACTAAACAGTTTGGGAATAATTTGACAGAAAAAAATGTGCCTGGAAACTATTAATTTCAACGAACTTCTTTTTCGGGGTTTCCTATCTCCAATAAGTGACTCATTAATACTCATTACGGAAATAAACTTTTTATTTTCATTTGCTCTCCGACTTTGTAATCGATTTTTCTATGTTGGTTTTGACTGTCGTTACGTTTAATAAAATGAAACATCAGAAAAAACGCGTTTTATATGCCAATTCGGACAATCTTCCGCAATATGTGTTTGAAGGTTAACTGGTTACCCTGTGTACTGTAGGTAAATATTTGCATTGTACATTCCCACTCAAAATCTCAATTGTGACGTAATATGACGTTTGGATGTAAGATTTTTGACGTAAAATGACAATTTAGATTTCTTTCTTAATATACAATGGCATATTTTAGCATAATTTTTCTTTTTCTGGCGTTTGTTCGTTGAACATTTTTTAGAATATGTGTTCAAAGGTTAAATTTTCATAAACTACAATAGTGACGAGATATTCTCGGAAAAGAAGAAAAATGCTCGAGAATATGCCTCGGTCCGCATATTCAATAATTCCGGAATCGTGGACTTTTTTGCCGTCTGAAGGTCTCCAGTTAAACTGGAAGAAAGCGGAGAATCAGAATCATATTGTTTTTATTCATGAATGTTGGATTACGAGAATGGAACAGGATGTAACACTACTGGTTGACGGAACATTTTTTGTGGATGGTACAGGAAATGCTTATTTTACTTTTTTATTTTGAATTTGACTCGTTTGGATTAAAGTTACCTTTTAGATTAAAATATTTTGTGGAATTATTTGTATATCGCGTAATATATTTCCTCTCACAGCGTCGCTGCGATAAATTAACACACCTGCGATGTTATGTTCCATTTTTTGAGTTTTTTTTTTGAATTGCTTTGTTAAATCGAATTATTCACCTAAACGCATCAAACATATAACACAGGGTGCGCAGTTATCTTTCGAATTTGGTCCTCGAAAAGTCGCAAGATAAACGTTTTTCGCAAGATAACTGCTCAATGCGTAGGCGAAAACGGTGAAAAACCCCAAAAACGAATTGTGATATTTAACCACGCTTTATTTTGGTTTATTATTATTTTTCAGTATATTATTATATTTATATTACAGTCCCCCACCCATATAGGTAACACCCAAATAGGTAACGAAATGACGTAATTACCCAGATAGGTAACGATTTTTTTTTTCAAAGTCCAACTACCCAAATAGGTAACACTTGTTTTTGGAATTCCCCATTGGGGCCTCATATTTACTTTTATCCTTTCGAAAAAAATGAAATAAAAAAAACACATTCAGATAATACAAGTTTGTTTCATGAAAAACAATAAATATTTTCTTGTACAAGACCCACACTAAAATAAGGTTTCCGTTCTCGATACATACAAGGTACTGCTATGTATATACAACATCAAAAAGGCTATTTTCCCAAATAAGTAACGACTACCCAAATAGGTAACGATTTTTTCAGAACGAAATCGTTAGCTATTTGGGTGGGGGACTGTATATTAGTTATATTATTATATTTCAGTTCCAGATTTATTTAGAGATAAATAGTTACTTAATTTTAATCGAAATATTTTTCGGAAGATAACTGCTCCGTACGTAGGCGGAAGACGCGAAAAATTGAAAGTTGCAAGATAAGCGTACGAGCGGTAATTTTCGCAAGATAACCGCTCGCAAGATAACTGCGCACCCTCTGTAGAAGGAATCAGAAAGTCCATATCGACTTCTTGGTTATTAGCCGAGAAAAAAATTTATAACTTAGGGTCTGTGTTGGAAGCGTTGGGCGTTGAGGAATTTTTCTTCCCAACGCGTTGGGCGTTGGAGATTTTTTTTCTTTCCTTTTTCTTGTTTAAAATAGTTTTCCGTTTATCCGTTAAGCATCAGTGTTAAAATTGTTGAGCGTTGAATTGCGTTGGTCAACGAACAATGCCCAACCAACGCGTTGGAAACGTTGGTTAAATATATTATTACGCGTTGGGAAAAATCCGAGCGTTGGCCAACGCTTGCGTTGGGCGTTGGGGAAATTTGGAGCGTTGGCCAACTTTTCCAAAACTGCTTAGGCTATAAGTTATACCGTATAATTGTTTGAGATTTTGTAAAAAAGTGTGACGTTCTCCTGATTTTGTCACGTTTAAAAAAATTGCAAGATAACTGCGCAAGAGTTGTAAATTGAAATTTTAAACAAAATTAAGCTTCAAAAAGGGTTCAAGCAAGTACTAATAATAGATTGTTTGATCAAGACGGAGAATGGCATTGAAGAAAAAATCATTCCCATATGTCAGGAAGTTCAAAAATTAAAGTTATTGGCGTTAATAGAGATAACATACAGTAGTCATAGGGTAATTTTTTACTCAAATTTCCTGTTGAGTTCACAAGTTATTGTAAAGGGATTCACCCTACAGTGCTCCCTATATTTGAGTGCCATTTAAAACAAAAAATATGTCAGCAAAAATGTGCGTGAACACGATTGATTGCAAATAACCTCTATTTTGAGGTTTCGTAGTTGCAATAAATGACTAAATATTTCACCCCGTTATGTTACAATTTTTCCCGTTCGTCTCGTTATGTTACAATTTTTTAGCAAAAAATTTTCTGGCGTTTTTGCCTACGCACTACGCCGTTATGTCACAATTTTCCGTTATGTTACAATTTTCCGTTATGTTACAATTTGTACAAAAAAACGCGTATTTCGCAATACGTTTGAGTTACGTAATCACTATTTTCTGTTATGTTACAATTTGTACAAAAAAAACACGGATTGTGGAATATTTTACCCGTTCGTCCCGTTAAGTTACAATTTGTACAAAAAAACACGTATTGCGCAAAATTTTCCCCGTTCGTCCCGTTATGTTACAATTTTTAATTGTTTTGGCGGTTTCCAGGAAAATCGCCTTCGCACTGCGCCGTTATGTTACAATTGTCCGTTATGTTATATTTTTTTTGATTGGGCGGAGAATCTGGTGTATATGAATACATCCCTTTTTTCATCGAACTTTAAAGGTTGAACTCGTAAAGATTTTTATGACCAAACGAGATTATGCCGCCTACGAAGAAGCTTACAAGACCTTTTATGACGAGCTTATTCTTATTAATGGCACAATCAGCAAAATTAATTTGGTTACGGATGGCGAAATTGATCTCCATCGAGCTTTTGTTGCAGGTTTTTGATATCGCGTCTTTAATTACAGCAATCCTTGCGTTAACGCAACGCTTTTTTTGCTCCCAAGTTTTTTTGTTAAGGACGGGACATAAGAGTTGTGTACAAACGGAAACGGAAAACTTAACACTGCCTCTACGTGTTATATTTGTCGGATTTTTACATTAGTTCAGGTGTATTTATTGTAACTAAGACTACACAAAATTACAGGATTTACTAATTCTCGATAAAATGACGGTTTTTATCTTTGATAAAACTCGACATTTGAGAAAGTTATTATACAATTTCAATCAGAAAATTATAATCAACGGTTTTTTCCATATGGTTTTTTGCCGATATTTTGTTACGTAGACTCAAATTCAAAAATTGAACGATACGATTAAGCGCTTTATTAATACGTTTACAACAAAAACGAATTCAATATCTTTAAAACTGTTATACAAGTAGCGTTTATTAATGAGCCGTTTTTATAAATATGGTCAATGCTCCGTAGGGTGTCAATGAGAAGGGTTATCGGTCCACAAATGAAAGCCAGGTATTAACTGGATCCTGATCTCCAACTTTTTAAAAACGTCGTTGAAATCCGTCGTAAATTCTAGCTGCTAGAGGACATTTTCTGACGAGACAAGTTTGTAAACAACGCCTATGTCCCCCCTTAACTCCCAGGGGGACAATGGTCCATATTTGGACCAAACGCCTTAAATCGACCGAAAATGATTGTAAACCGGGCCTAATCAAAAATCGCTGAAACACGTGTCTCACAAAATTTTATGAGGAACAATATGAAACACACAATGAAACTAATTTTTTTGCTAAAAATTCGAAAATTCGAAATTTCTCGGACGCGTTCAAAATCGGCGATTTTCTGTTTTTGCTCATTTCGTCCTGAAAACATAAAAATATGGAAAAACCCTGAAACAAGTGTCGACTCATTTTTTGAGAGCTTTTTTTTTGGGATGTTTTTTTTTGAAATTACCCTTATGGGGAGTCCCCATATGGGTACCTAAATTTTCAAAATTGTTCAGATTTTGCTCAATTTTTTTTTGACGTATTTTTAGTCACTGAGTCCATTTTTGAAGTCAAATCAAACTATGGAAATCTCCAAAAGCTATCAGATAAGCCCTGTGAAAAAATGTTGAATTTTGAAAGAGTGCTTAGAAATTGCCGAAATTTGGTATACAGACATATTTTTTGCCATAGAGTTCATATTTTAAGTCAAATCAAACTATGGTAGTTTCCAAAGCTTATCAGATAATCTCTGTGAAAAAATATTGAATTTTGAAAGAGTGCATAAAAATCGCCGAAATTGGGTTTACAGAAATATTGTTGGCCATTGAGTTCATTTTTGCAGTCAAATCAAGTTATTTTTATCTCCAAAGGCTATCAGATAAGCTCTGTGAAAAAAATTGAATTTTGGGAGATTGCACCTAAGTTGCTAGTTTTTAGCCTACCTTTTTGTTTTTCATAAAATTTTTCCCCAATTAGCCACATTTCCCTGTATTTCATATTAATATAACAAACCACAACCTTTGGCGAAATATTTCATCGTCAGATGAATCGGGTTCTGCTTGATTGTCTCTGGCAAATTGCCTCAACTGAACAGTCGGTCTACGGCCTCGACGCATGGCTTATTTCATCATAAAACCAAACAAAAAAATTCGGATATACTCATTAAATGGAGGCGTATCTGCTGACAATGACAGAGATGATATTGTAATATAGAGTAGAAATTGTGTAATAAACCTACTCATCACGATTATTTTGTTGGTAAATTACATTCATTATGAGGATCTCATACTCACGTGACAAACGTGTCTAGAGGAAGACATTACACTCATACTAACAATCAACTTTTTAAATCTGTATGCACACAATTCCATGCAAAATAATTACGAAATACTACTATTATAATAGTTGATTAGAATAAAAAAAAAATGAAAACCAATATTCAGCCATTTTCCAGAGTTTTTCACAGGGCTTATCTGATAACCTTTGGAGACTACGATAGTTTGATTTGACTTCAAAAATGAACTCTATGGCCAAAAATATGTCTGAAAACCAAATTTCGGCAATTTCTAAGGACTTTTTCAAAATNGTTGTTTAAAATCTTCCCGATTGGTAACTTCTCTGGTTTTCGCAGCGATGTTAACAATTTTGAGTGAAAAATCAAATTGTTCGACAAATCTTTCATTTAATTCATGTTTCAGCGATTCCCAGCGAGGTAACGACATTCTGTAATTATTGAAGCAATTATTATCTTCGTCATATTAAAAATAATACATGTATGAGAATTTAGCAATTACCTCTATCCATATTTCTCAAACTCATGGGTTGGTATAGGAGGTACCATACTATTAAGTTAACAATCTTCAAGTAAGTTAACAAAAAAAAATATTGTCGATTTTGAAAGTAATACGTCTAAATTCAAGTAAGTTAACAGTTTTTTACGTTTTCCAGCTTTTCGCCTACTCACTACTCAGTGAAAAGTGAGTCGGCGAAAATGCTGGAAAACGTAAAAAGAACTGTTATCTTATTTGAGAATTTATGAGTCGACGATTTTTGAGAAAGATAAAAAACTTAGTAACGTTTCTTAGAAAAATGTAGTGTTAACATTGTTAACATTTGTTAACTTAACAAATAAACAAATTAACAAAATTAAATTGGAAAACGGTGTTAACTTACTTGTTTAAAATAGTTTTTCACTTATCCGTTAATCATCAGTGTTGGAATTGTTGGGCGTTGGGGTGCGTTGGCCAACAACCAACGCCCAACCAACGCGTTGGGAACGTTAGGAAAATCCGAGCGTTGGGGAAATTTGGAGCGTTCAACATCAGCGTTGGCCAACTTTTTCAACACTGATGTTAACACCTCTTTTCAGTTTAATTTTGTTTATTTGTTAACACTAATTTTTCTAAGAAACGTTAGTAAGTTTTTACTAAAAATCGGACTATGATTTTGAACCCAATGAAATTCAAAGTTTGAAATTCACACTGTGAATCCAAGGCTGTGATACAAAACAACACAAAAATGCTCATTTATTTTCTCTTTGATTTTCAAAATTCTCTATGAAAAAATATCGGTCAAATAAATCGAACCGAGTCTTTAATTTATTTTGTTTTCTTTCATGTTTTTTTTCTCTCACTTTATTTAGATATCGTTTGCGCGTCAAAAATAATAGCGCGCGATTGGTTGTTAAATTTTGACGTCAATTGACTAATAAAAATTTGATGACTCATTGAGCCCAAGTCTGATTCTCACGAAAAAAAATGAATCAAAGCACCATTCATCCAAAACGTTTTTTTATTTTCGATTTTTATTTTTTTAATCAATAGAGAATAATAAATGAGTTTTGTTACCGAGCAGCCCTGTTTGTGTTTTGAACTCCAGCGAAATCCGGGAGAATCCTTTGGATTGCAAATTGCCGGAGGATTGGATCAGGCTGCGGCGCAAAATCCGTACAAACCCGGGGATACGGGTATTTTTATTAATTCAATTGAAACAAACAGCATTGCTGAGCAAACCGGTTAGTTGTATTTGGTGTTATACTGTGTGTGGTAAACTGTTTGTCAGGTCAAAAATAACGCCATTAAGATCATTAGAGGGCGCTAAGTGAGCAGAGCTCGCAATTTTTCACATCGATAAACATGCTGGCTAATATACTTGGCGCCCTCTAACGGACTGAACCGTGGTATTTTTATCGGACACTAACTACATAGTCAGGGGTCCGCATAAGTCAGAAATAAAAATGAGCTCTGAAAAATCGGGCTTGGCAGCGCAGTCGAGCTCGAAAGGCGAGCTATACAGCTCAATCGGGCTGGGCAGCTGAATCGAGTTCGAGAGGCGAGCTCGACAGCCAACTGTCGAAAACATTAAAATGAGCTGTGCTTGGCTGTTTTTCGAGCTCCGAAATTGAAATGAGCTGCGCTGTCGAGATCCAAAAAGTTAAGGAACTGCGCTCGACTGCGCTGTCGAGATCAACATTTTAATGAGTTGCGCTCGGCTGCGCTGTCGAGGTTCAAAATTTTGATGAGCTCTGCTCGCCCCGGCTGCCCAGTTCACGAACTGCCCAGGGCAGTTCACTTGAACTGGGAAGGCCAGCTGGCTGTTGCCGAGCCCTGTACATAGTAAGATACACACAGTCAAGTGCTTGTATTCATTAATACAGTCCTTACTCCCAATAGGGAGGACTATAACTTATAGTCTATAAGTAATAGGATGCCATACAAAAAGAAAAACGACTAATTTTAGAAAGTACAGATTATTTACTCTTCGTTTTAATCCTCGTTGTATACAACATCCTATAAATCGTCCTTATTAGCAGTAAGCACTGTATACTATAACTTATATTACTTGATACAATATGTAATATTTAGGGTTAAAAATTGGAGACAAAATTCTGCAAGCAAATGGTTACGATTTCACCATAGTAACTCTCAAGCAGGCTGAGCGACGTATTCAACGAAAGGACACTCTGCGAGTTAAAATTACCCGTGATGAAATTGAAAACGTTGATCATCGGCAATGGGGCTCAACGGGAAAGTTGTAAAGTTATTAAGCACTAATAATGTACTTAACACAGAGAGTACCCTAATAGCTTATTAGGTACCCTATTACTTGATGAACCTATCCCATCTCTGTACATTAATAAAATCTACCCACCAATTCACTATTTTTTCCAAATCGTATTACAGTCCTTACATCCAATACGGTCGTTTTCGATTCTCGAAAATAGCGTCCGTATTTTCCGAATTTTCGTAAAGTGTCCATTTTTCGAGTGTTTTGGGGACATTTTTTCACAAAAACATGTTACATCCGTATTGGAATAAATCGTCCGTATTGAGAGTAAGGACTGTAAACGAGGCTTCCACTACAATTAACTTCCTTTACGAATACTAAACCCCGATACGGTATGTGTCGTATGAATTTTGTAGTATGATTTGTAAGTTTTCCGCTATTGTTTGTTGTAAAAATAGGCGCGCGTAACTGTCCGCTTATCTTTTAATAGACATCCTCAGTGAGGATCCTCACTAGATAGTCTTGGACAAATAACTCGTCGGAGCAAAAAAGCGGATCGTTACACGCGCCTCGTTTCATACAGAATAAAATGAGCAAAAAACTGACAATTCGTAACATACCTAAGCCCATCGAAAAAATTCAATCACGCGGAAATTCAATCCATTATTTACTTGTCGTAAATAATCTACAAACTGATCTTTTAATTTGTTCAACCGATTCTATCTGTAACTAAACTGCGATCAACAATAAAGTACTTACAGTAAGGAGCTTACTATAAATACGGACGCTTTTTATGACAAAAATGCCCTCAAAGCAGTCGAAAATGGACACTTTAGGACAATTTACCGGGTAAATTTTACCCAAATACGGGCGGTATTTTCGAGAATCAAAATAGTGCGTATTCGAAGTAAGGACTGTATAAAACTTTACACAACAGTATATTCTGCATATATTATAGTATGCATAGCTTCTTCAATATGGACGAAAATAAAGTTGATTTTAATAGAATATTGTCTCAATTAGTTACTAACTTTAAGTTAGTACAGTCCTTGACCATTTATCGGACGCTTTTTTGGCCAAAATGGGGTCATTCTAATAAAAAAATGACCTCTTTTGTGACGATGCTCATTTATCGGACACTATTTTCGAGAACCGAAAACGTCCGATAAATGGTTAAGGACTGTAATATGCTTCAATCACCACGTATCCTGTCATCTTGCCTTAAAAATACACCATAAATTTATGGCGTATTTGCCGCAGTAACCCCCTTCAATTTCTTAATCTATTACAGGGGGTCTGCCAGACCTGGTCTGGCTGTAAGGACTCAAGTTGTCACCGTTATAAGGTGAAGTCAGTTTTTTACATAGAAATCATGTCTTTTTAAACTTTTTGTTCCTATAAAATCACGACTTCTAATAGAATGCCCCCCATTTTGGCTGAAAAAGGAGTCATGACTGTATATTCCGAAAAATTGAAGGTTCGTATCCCCTGAATTTCTTAATGAGATTTTTTAATAGAAATTCAAATGAACTTCGAATCGATTTCGCACCGAAAATTGGGTACATGTAACAAATTATATTTCAATAAATAATTGCGGAATATTGATAACTGACTGCCTGTGTATGGCAAATTACCAATATATCTCGGATATAACCACCAATAAGATTTAATTTTAGCATACTTGGTCGAATGAATCACTGCCCTGCCTTACATCAATAAAGTCTGTAATTATAGTTCCAAACCCAAATATGTTTTATTTGTTTTCTTTACAAGTAATTTAATAATGGAGACACCACCGAGACGTGTTTTTAGTAGATAAAGGGGCTTATTCAACACTCGCCACCACTGGCAGCGTATTAAACTATAGAAATGCCAGAGATGAAAGACTTATCTTGAAGACCATAATCAGTGTAGTCTAAATTTTATCATTCTCAAATTTAGAAGTACAAATAGACAATCACCCTTCGTGAAAAGTTTTCGGTCCAAGATGGATAGTGAGACTCAACCAATTTAACCAAGTAAAAACAAGTCAGATCACAGTTCAATTGAATGATTCAATTTGAATCTTACTTCCACAATTTCAACAGCTTTTACACAGCTTCTCGAAAAAACTTAGATATGAGTTAACGGCTTTTTGAGGGTTGAGCTAATAAGATACTGTAGAATCTACAGTGTAAATACAGTAAAAGCTGTGAAAAATATGTTGAAAAAAAAAACAATTGTCTATTAGGGAGCGGTTTCAGCTATAGTAAAAAATACTCACCGGACACAAATACTACACGTTCGAATTATGCGTAATAATATTATGTCAAGCTCGTATTTGCAAAAAAATCTAATGAACTCAGGGGAACAAAGCCCTCAAGACAATAGGTCAGTATGCTTTCTTGGCAATAGTGCCTAACAGGTGATCCCGTATTTTGTTGTTCTTCACACATTGTTCATCATTCTCGACATGAGAGCAGTACTCTTAAGATTGTTTGTTAAGGACTTTTTCAAATAACCATTACTATAGGCTTACTTGGACATTTCAGCCACTCCGGCAGTTCTTGGACCAAATGGTTCATGAATTCAGTGTCCGAAATACATTCTTCCACGTCTTCGGTGATTACGGCCCCTTAATTAAAAATATTAAACTGTTTTTTTAAGATTCGTTTCGTACATTTTATCTCTTCATGTTCAGTATCGTATGAAATTTCAGAATCCGTCTCGAAGCCTTCTAGGTCTTCTTCGAAAACGTTGAAACAAAGAGCGGCCTTTTTAAGGCCGTTTTTCCGTGCACGAATTGCCATTTTTAAATCGTCTTGGTACGAAGGATGCTCTCGATTGGGCGGAACACACTCGGGACGTGGTTTGGTTGCCACTAAAGTATAGTATTATCATCACAAAATGCATTTTAGAGATTTTTATTTTCCAAAAAAAAATATGATAAGGTTTAGTGTGTTTGGACTTTTGAAAGAAAACGTTTCGTAAAGAGCCATAACTTATGGCCCATAAGTCATACAAGGGGTATAGGTAGGGTCGCCGCCTGGGACCACACCTACTGGAAATACATGTCTGAGCGTTCCCAAACTTTCACAAGTTGTAGTTTATATGCGATATATAAAAAGTAAAAAAAAATTGGAGCCAATCGAACAGACCGGTTCAAGTTTAACCGGTTTTTCGATTTTTCAGCTTTTCTCTCATTTTTTTCTAAATATGATAGATATGAATTCAATTTCAAGATATAAATTGTGGTTTGAACCCTCTTTACGAAATATCTGAAAAGAAAACGAAAAAAATAAAAATTTACCGGTTATTTTTGAGAATATCGACAAAAATCAAAGAAATTGGCTCGGTTTTATGCTTTAAAATTCGTCAAATGGCTTTAAAACCGTCACAGTCGTTTTCGGCAGGTAGGTGAAACTTTTAACCGGTTAACAATACACACTTCTAAGATTCACCAAGTGATGCGCCGTCGCGGGTTACCATATATATCCGAAAATCAAGCAATTTGAGCCAGTTCTTAAATCGGGTAAAAATCCCAGGCGGCGACCCTAGGTATAGGTATAAAACTAAAGAACTTGATAATGTGCATTTTAGATAAATTGTTTAAATCGACTGGTTGTAGGGTTAAATTGGTCCTTTAAAAGTTAACCCTACAACCAATTATTTTCATGTTAAGGATCAGCTGGCAAAAGTATTTCAATTTCGAGTATTTACATGGAAGAAGGTTCTTAATGCGATTCAAAAATATGTCGCCTTCCATGGAAGCTTCCATATATTCAGAGAGTGCAGTTTCGATTCTCTTTTCCATGTCCTCATGATTCAAGATCCCACCGAGTTCTTCATACGCTTCTCCCTTGACAATCATATGATCCATAAGGTCATTTAGTGACGGAAAATCACCCTCCTTGCTACACTCATCGTTGGACACTACATAGTCGTTTCCGGAAGCATTAGTTCCGCTATCGGAAATCTGGCGGCCGCTCATGTTCTACTTCTAAATACTAAAATACATTATTATTTTTCTAACCGTTGGTTCTTCTTTTAAGTAACAAGAAAAAACAATTATCGGAGTAAAATTTTTGGAAGAGCTAACAATATTCATTTTATTGTCGAAAGTGAGACACAGCCCATTTTGTTTATTCCTAACTTCATAAAAACGTGAAATTCCCCCTTCATTTTAATGCAGTATTATTATGAAAATCGAGGAGTTTACGGTAATCTTATCGCACGCTCCAAGAGTTAAAATCAAAAATTTGAGTATGTGTGCGTAATTTACGTTTTAAACGCAGTGCGCATCGACAATAAAATTTTGTGTCTTTTCCCCTGCAATTTTAAAGCGTGAATATATCGAGGCTTCAAGATGAAAGCAAAGTCCCCTCACTATTGGTTACTGCTATGAGTCATGGGCCATGACTGGAATTGTAGTCCCATCAATGGAATACAGTCCTTACTTCCAATACGGACGTTTTTGATTCTCGAAAATAGCGCCCGTATTGGAGTGAAGTGTCATAAAGGGTCCATTTTTCGACTGTTTTGGGGACACTTTTCCTGTTATTAAATAAATTGTTATTAATATTTAAAGTCATGGCAGTAACCAATAGTGAGGGGACTTTGCTTTCAACTTGAAGTCTCGATTAATGAAGAACTGAATTATGCTACAGACTGGAGGGTATAAAAAGCGACCAATTGTTGACAAGTGAAATGTCTCAGAGTGCGTATTCAACAATTTTTGTCAACAATTGGTCGCTTTTTATACCGTCCAGCCTGTACCGTGAATTTTGATCCCCAAGGGTGAGAGTACCACCCGTCCAAAATGACAAAAATTAGCTTTTTTAGTTATTTTTTTTAGTGCTAATAATCGTACCTACATAGCCCTTGGGGATATGTCCTATGTAACATAGGACATATACTATAGGTAGCGACTGAAAATTTTATAAATAGCGTTGGTAAAAATCCAAAAAAACTGTCTACTTCTCTAACATCCTATTAGTAATTTGTCTCTCTCTCTCTCTGATGTCCTACTTCCAAGAAAGGTCACAAATAAAACCGAATAAAAGATCGATAAAAAATTCAAAAAAAAAATATGAAATATTAGCGGTGCCTGTTTCCAAAACTCTCTTCGTCGTTCTGAGCATGGTCGAGTCGAGCTGGGGCCTAGGCGTTATCGAAAAAGTCACATGAAAAAATTGGCCACGGGATTCGCTGTTTTAGTTCTAGGTTCGTTCCGACATGTAAACAAATATCAGTTTCCGATGGATCGCGATGGACTTCGATGAAGGCCATGCCAAAAAAGGGCAGTAATTTCAGTAAGCAACCTCCATTTTAAGGATAAAAACATGTTTATTCGTAGAAAAATTTCGTGAGTACTCATCATGGGATTTAACAAATTTTGCACTTTTTTGAAACATTTTGTGATATTAAAAATTTTTATTTTAAATTAATGAGGGCTCACGAGTAATAAGCAGTTACAGACCCCAGCGCCGCGTACTAGTAGGCGCGGAGGGTCTGTAACTGAATTACCAGCGACGCCTATTGGCTCATGATTTTTTATAGGCGCCTCCTATTGGCTAGCGTCCTTTAGCCACGCAAATGACTCACCGCGTTGCTTGTCATGAATTATACGATACAATTTATACTAAATAATACCATCGTGAATTTGTACTACACTCCCTGAGGTTTTATCTGCCCGGGGTTTATCTGCCAAAAAAGGCCCGATGGATGGTTTATCTGCCCAGTTTTTGAGGAAAAGTTTTCCAGGAATCCCGCCTACGCTTGAGGGTCTATCTGCCCACTGAGTCATTTTTTGGGAGCTTCATCGTATAATTTCTAAATCTCTTTTTTTGTATCAACCGACAACTGATGAATAAACTTTTTCTTTTTTTGTCATTTTGTAATTTCACTTTTAACAAGAACAAGATATACAGTTTAGGCACCGAAATTTGGTACAAATTTATAACGAGCCGACCGTCGGTTTATCTACCCAAAAATATTTTAGGAAAGTTTTCCGCCTACGCCTGCGGGTTTATCTGCCCAATTTCGGTTTATCTGTCCACTTTTCAGGTCATGAAATGGGCAGATAAACCCTCAAGGAGTGTATTAGTACACTTAAAGTTAACTCAGACGCAGCTGCGGCAATAACGGGTAGGAATAACTTTAACTGTCCCGCGCCACCAAGAAATGATAAACGTCCCGCGCCAAGGTGGCCACCGCTTATTTCACCATTACAACAAAACTACTTGACCAATTTCTAAGATTTTAAATAAATCTGAGAGACTAATTGGTTGTATACAAAATTAATAATGGCAGTACTAATTTTTGCATTAAGAAAAATGTTTTTTGTTTAATTTTCAAAAGCTGGTTTATAGTTACAATATTGGGAATGTTATTGTCATTTAGTACAGTCCTTGCGCCAACAACGCAACACAATCACTTCCCCAAAAAGCGTTGCGTTGTGGGCGCACCGATCACCAAATGCATTACAGGGTATAGGCTCCATTTCTCCCCTATTTTTGAGAACTAACATGTTTTCAATCACATATTTTTTAACAAATTCATTTTGTATTGAATGAATTTTATTTTTTTAATTCGGCTCTGAAATATATGAAGAGAAATGTGTTGTGTGCTAAACGAAAAAAAAATAGGTCAAAACCCGTTGCGTTGTGGGCGCACCAACCGATAGGCCAAAAACCGTTGCGTTGTGGGTGCAAGGACTGTAGTAATACCCTAATTCTGTGTTTGCCAAATAAGGGTCAGGTCGCCATATAAGGTTCGGTTTTTCAAACACGAAAGCGACCCCCTGTACGTTGTTATTTAGTTATAGTCTCTAAATCTGCGTCATCTTACATAAAATAACCATTTCTAACTCTGACTTTTGCAGAAAACATATCTCTCCTTTTTTAGGAACACTCCTTCAAATATAGCTGCCATTTGTGGTTTTTCGTGGAACACATGGCAGCAATATGCTCTGAAGAAGCATTTCCGAAAAAAATTCGGCAAGACATCTTTTCTACAAGTAACCACAATTGTCTTTTTCTACGAAATGCCTCGGACCGAGGCCCTCGGTGCCGAAGATGAGCACATAACACTTGAATTTGACTACCTGCAAATAAGACACAAGTTTGAGAATAAAAGTTTCCAATTTATTTGTTGTAATGAAGGGAACGAAAAAAAAAATCTGTGATAAAAATAGGAAATTTTGGCAAATACTTTCGGGACTGTCCCGACGGAATAGCACTGAACGAGATCAAGTTTGAAATAACATTCTAAGAGTCATCATTGAATTTAATTAAATAATAATTTATACAGAAGGTAGGCCAATTCCGGAACGCTTTGCTATTTTGAGCCAAAGTCCCCTTTTGTTCCGGAATTGGACTTTTGCCCAAAAACCGTTCCAGAATTAGACTTTTTCGTTCCGGAATGGGACTTCAAATCTTTTTTAAAATAAAAAGCGTTCCGGAATTGGACTTTTTTCCGATAACTGTTCCGGAATGGGGTGTTCCGGAATTGGCTTACCCCCTGTAAAGCCCCACATGATACCTTTCATAGCTTCCTACTGTACTCATTTTATATTGGATAAAGTCCCAATTAAGGGACGGATTGCACATTTGAAATTTATTACAGTCTTGAGAAGGACTTTCTAGGGAAAACTTGTTATTTGCGCCGACATTTCATCCAAAACACAAATCTCGGAATCTTATAGATACTGGTGTGGGTCGTCAGTTTGTCACCGAGCTCCACGCGGGTCTTACAATAGATAAGACCGAGTACTGTTTTAAACCTACAAGCGAAATTCGCTCGGTGACACTTTTTTTCTCACGCCAGTATCAAAAAAAAAATTT
>SCLG01000248.1:21109-33260 GCA_004367875.1 Oikopleura albicans
CATTTATCGGACGCTTACTCATTTATCGGACGCTTTTTTGGCCAAAATGGGGTCATTCTAATAAAAAAATGACCTCTTTTGTGACGATGCTCATTTATCGGACGCTATTTTCGAGAACCGAAAACGTCCGATAAATGGTTAAGGACTGTACTAAATAAGTTGATTTTGGTAAATAGCTACGGTATGGTAAAATTAGTTGAACTACGGAAACTGATTGCGATACTAGTTGAAAATTGTTAAAAACAGATGGTGCAAAATTTGCCCAAAGGCAACAATCTTAAAAGTTTTTTTACAGTTTTGGATATCCAATATTTAAAAAAAAACGTGGAATAAAGTAGTATTTAGATTCGACACAAAATTACTGTTTGAGAAATATACTGTCTGTGGTAAGTACTTATTAGCTAAGTGTGATACACGAATCCGAACACGAGAGACGCCAAGAAGCAGCCAGACTGAGCAACCAATCAGCGGCGCGCGAATATTTATCAACCGCGTTGTAACTATGATTTGCGCACCGCTAATTGGCTACCCCGTCTGGATAATAAATTTCTTACCAAGCACAGTAATGTTATAATTTATGCTAATATAGAATTTCTAACGTATATTTTCTAAGTATAAAAAATCTAAGGTACAAATTGTTACAAACATACAATGTAAAAATGTGTAAAGTTTAAAATAATAATTAAGTCTAATATGGATTATATTGTGTGTTAGAGCTCTGAAGATATAAATATGCAAATAATTATTTGTGATTTATCAAGGCCTTTTTTGTTAATAATCGATAACTCTGTGTTGATTTTTACTCTCATCAAATTCGATAAAATGAGATATATTAGACGAGACAATTGTCCAGGATATTTGTTCAAGTCTTAACCGAAAGATTAACGGACAGAAAGTAAAAGTCCGAAAAACTTCTTTAGTCAAACTGCCCTTTATTCATTTTCTACTTTATTCACTGTGTATGTTAATATCAACTGTACTTTGCAGCAATTCAATTGCTATACTAAAACTACAGAAATCTACTCAATTTCCCACATTGAGGTCTTGGAACAGTTTTTAAAAATAAAATATTTCCATAAAAGTCGAATAATTCGTTAATTTTGAAATGTTTCATTGTTAATTCGAGGACTTTGAAAAATTCGAGCTTGGTCAACCTACGCCATCACATAATCCGAGTTTTTTCGATTTGCCTCTTGGGCACCCTTAAGCACAATTGGTGTCATTAGTGTTAAATTAATTCAGTGCGTTGGCCTCGATATATAAATATGAAATAACATTATGTGAAGTGCAAAAACAAAAGTAAAAAGGCCTTATTTTTCAAATTTATTCTTCCAAAAAATTTATTTGAAAAATACTGCTAATACCAAAAAAAAAATCTTAATGAAATGTGTGAAATATGGATTATCTGCAAACGGCGCTAACGAGGGCGGCACCCTTGCCCGAGCCGTCGTGGCTGAGCTCAAAGTTGACGTGAATGCCGAGGCCGACGAGCTCGTTAGTCTTGACTTTGAGAAGTTTGGCAAAAGATGGATGTTTTTTATAGACGGATCCGTCAACCCCGCACGTTATGTCCAAATACTCGTCGGGTCGATTGCCATGAATCTTGCGTGCAATCGCCGAAATGCCCGCAGAGCACATGTAAGCCGCTCGGCGGGATACCGAATCGCACACCATGTGAACAATCTCACAGTCTTTGCGGATTGCACCCAGTTCAGCACAGGCTAGAATATTTTGAATACCGGCAAAATGCCGCGGTTGGTTTTCGACTATTTGAGATACCATTTGAGTATCGAAAGAACCTAAAAATATTCGGAGTTATATCAAATGAGCAAAATTTCGGAAAACAAGATTAGAAAATGTTTCGTTGTTTTACGAAAAGATTATAGTACACCCGGTGTACAAATGGGGATTTAAAAATCACTCTGCGTAAAAAATAAACACACGGTACAGTTTCTGGTGATACAATCCTTAACCATTTATCGGACGTTTTCGGTTCTCGAAAATAGCGTCAGATAAATGAGCATCGTCACAAAAGAGATCTTTTTTATTAGAAAGCGTCCGATAAATGGTGAAGGACTGTAATGAAAAAAAAATAATATTAAGCACTAACCTGGCCGTTCCAGAATTGCGACGGAATCTTGAGTAAAAACAATATCACATTTACACAGGTCGAGCAGAATGTATCTAACCAGTTCTCCAATGTACATTCCAGCGATCATTTTTTCATATCGTTGTTTTCCCGGATGAATTGAATGTTGATCAACCAGTATATCGTATTCTAATAATAAACCCCTTATTTATCCATTTATAATTATATATAAATGATAGCAATTAAAATTATATTTATTTTTTATCCTCAAATATGAATTTAACTAATCTAAGAGTGTCTGATATGAAACCAAACTGTCCAGATTATAATTGAGTGCCTAACTGTTCTAGACATCGATTCGTTTTTTTTTTAATTTTTGTGATATAATTTTTGATTTTTTTTTTGACTTCAACTATTTTCGTTTTACTATACTTCGTTTTACACAATTTTTTCGGGTAAGGTTCCCCTCATTTTGGCCCTAAGACCCTAGGGTCCAATTCGGGTCCATTTGGGTTCGGTTTTATTATGATATTTGCCGACCCACGCTTTTGACGATAATCAATCCTACTTTATAATCCCATCAATAATCGTCTAAAATGCGTTTTTAAAAATAATTTATAAAAAATAAAGCAAAAAAGAGCTACAATTGTTACCTGTTACATAGTGATCTATCGATCCGTCATCTCCAAACGCACCCCACTCCATATTTATGCACATTTTCCCATCTTTATCAATCTTATCCAGTTTGGTAATATTCGACTGTTTTTCCATATAACAGGCATTTGACCCCGTTCCTGCAATGAGTCCGATTTGACACGAGTGATCTTCAAAAGCGCACGACATGAGGGTACCGACTGTATCGTTGACAACCGCGACGATTTCACATTTGATGCCTCCTCGACGTTCAATGGCTTCTTCGAGCAGTTTAACAACGTCCTGGCCTTCGACACCCGATGCACAAAATCCTTTGGTCCATGAGATGAGCGTCGCCGAGTTAATCGAATTTTGGCTACATGGGAAGCTAAAGGTGAATCCACAAAAAACCTTCGTGTCGGATAAGCCCATACGGGTTATAAAGTCACTCATACATGTGGCTATATGGTCAAAGAGTTGCGTTCCCGTCCCCTTCATACACTCATTCGGGATACGGTAAATTTGGGAATCCATCAGAATGGGATCGTCCTGTTGGGGCTTCATTTCAATCAACAGTACACGAAAGTTCGTCCCACCCAAATCAAGGGCCACAAATGTGCCATTCTCGCGGCCATCGGGCAAACGGCTCACAAAAGACGGCAACATTTTCACTAAATTGATATTATTAGAAAATATTAAACACGCCTGGAAGAAAAAATTTTCCGAAAGTCATAAAACGAGTTTTTCGTCAGTTGTTTTAAAAAGTTTCGCGATTTCCAATTATCTTACCAGACGCCCTACACAATTATCTTAGCAAAATTCAATTATCTTAACTTTTTTTAGAAAAAAGCGGTAAGATAACCCAAGTTTGGTAAGATAACCCGTCAGGGCGTTTAGTTTAATTATTGGAAATCACGATACGTTTTGGTCAAAAAAGTGGTGAGATAACCCCATCTTGGTAAGATAACCAATGGTAAGATAACCCCTTAGGTGGTGTAGTACCCCGTACAATCATCCTCGTTGATTTTTATGCAAATTCAGATTATAGCCTATAATTTATAGGGCTAATTTTAGACTAGAAACTCAAATCTTGCATCAATTTTTGCTCCATGGGCCATGGGACTTCAAACATTTGATAGGAATATTTTGAAGAAATTCATCAAATTTTACCGACCTTGAGGGTTACAGCCTGTAACTTACAGGTCCAATTGAGAAAAATTGATGCAAGATTTTATAGTCCCAATTTGAATTTAAAACGACAATCTGTATGATTCATTTTACAAATGTAAAAACAAATTACAATGTAAGCGTCAGTTAAACTGGTTCAGTTTCTATATTCTGCTATGAAATATATATTGTAAGCCTTTTTACTCATTGAATCGTCAAAATCCGTAATTTTTTGTATATACATACTGTATGAATATACAAAAAAATACGAATTTTGACGATTCAATAATAAAAAGGCTTACAATATATATTTCATAGCAGAATATAGAAACTGAACCACTTTAACTGACGCTTACATTGTAATTTGTTTTTTACATTTGTAAAATTTAGTTGCTACATTCTGCTATATTTGACGAGCCGTTCGTACTGCAAATTTTGGACGCGTTTAATAAAACTGTAATTTTATTGTACCGTAAAATATACATGAGTTATTTTCATTTACAACATACATGCGATCGGTAGTTATTTGATATAACTTATATCATAAACGACGATCGTACACAGTATAGGAGGTAAGAGAACCTAAACCCTGTATTTATCGGTCCAATATGGAAAGGTGATATAATATCACTGATATTATACGTTGGTCGGTTATCGTACATGTATCCGATTGATTTTATGGTATGGATATCATCGTAATTACGCGTAACGTCGGATTTTTGATTAATACAGCCGTTATTAATGTANTCCGTAATTTTTTGTATATACATACTGTATGAATATACAAAAAAATACGGATTTTGACGATTCAATAATAAAAAGGCTTACAATATATATTTCATAGCAGAATATAGAAACTGAACCAGTTTAACTGACGCTTACATTGTAATTTGTTGTTTACATTTGTAAAATTTAGTTGCTACATTCTGCTATATTTGACGAGCCGTTCTTACTGCAAATTTTGGACGCGTTTAATAAAACTGTAATTTTATTGTACCGTAAAATATACATGAGTTATTTTCAACATACATATGATCGGTAGTTATTTGATATAACTTATATCATAAACGACGATCGTACACAGTATAGGAGGTAAGAGAACCTAAACCCTGTATTTATCGGTCCAATATGGAAAGGTGATATNTGATATTATACGTTGGTCGGTTATCGTACATGTATCCGATTGATTTTATGGTATGGATATCATCGTAATTACGCGTAACGTCGGATTTTTGATTAATACAGCCGTTATTAATGTAAAATTGTTGAATGGTTCGATTTAGAAAGTAAGTAACTTAGAAACTTAGTAAAAAGAACCTTTGAAGTTCCATAAAAAAAGAGAATCTTAGCTTTGAATAAACTATGATTTTGATCATATATCTAACTCATACATAGATGATACTTTAACAACTATTTTTGATTGATGTTATACAGATAAGACACAAATGTGTATATATTTGGCAACGTAAGGACTTATACGCAAACAGCGCTTAAACTAAGATGCCTTCGTCATCACCATACTTTGTTTGAAGATATCAACTTTTTGATATTTTCTATAGAAATTTCATCTTTATATTGCGATAAGATTATGTGTCGAACAAATTTTCGTACACACTTATAGCGAATTTGAACAGTAAATTAACACAAATTTGTGAGAATATTCACCTATTTAACAGATATCTTGATATTTTCTCAGCGAAGTCGATGCTGGAAATTATTATAAGAGTCAAATAATATGACACATTGGGGTCAAATAACACGTGAGTTCCAAATTTCATAATAGAGTTAGATTTGACACCTCAATCGATGTAATACTTAATGCTGAATCAGAACAAGTAAAACATGTGTGCGGGTTTCGCTCGTGACAATTATGGGGTCTGTTTATTGAGATAAGGTTATTTTGCATGTATTGTCGAGTTATATGCCGCATATGCGATTCACCTGATACATATTATTTACAATGTTAGCTTGGAATTTTCCAATTCCCAAAAAATCCAGTTCCGAGAAAGAGTCTTTGCGTCAAAATCGCAAACCGTATTCATTATTTATTATCAAAGGAATTTATGGTTGAATTATCGGCTATTAAATTTAATTGTCGGACACCACTGGCTTACTTCTGATAGTCTTTGGAGATTATATTTTAGACAAACAAATATGTTCGCCAATCCATTCGAAATAGTCTGGTACCCATATTGTCCGATATTTGGTACTCATATGGGGAACAGACTATCTGCTATTACATATAATTGTCGGGCAGCAGTGGCTTACTTCTCATAGTCTTTAGAGATTCAGTTTTAGACAAAAACAAATATTTGAGACAACTTATTCGCAATAGTCTGTTCCCCATATCAGTACCAGAGTCTGCTACCCATATTGTCCGATATTTGGTACTGATATGGGGAACAGACTATTGCCAATAGGTTGACTCAAATATTTTTTTGTCTAAAACTGAAACTATAAAGACTATGAGAAGTAAGCCACTGCTGCCCGACAATTATATGTAATAGCAGATAGTCTGTTCCCCATATCAGTACCAAATATCGGACAATATGGGTACCAGACTTTAGAATTTAGAATGGATTGGCGAACATACTTGTTTGTCTAAAATATAATCTCCAAAGACTATCAGAAGTAAGCCAGTGCTGTCCGACAATTAAATTTAATAGCCGATAATTCAACCGTAAATTACTTTGATATAAGTGACTCTTAAAGTTAAAGTATCCGCTATTAAATTTTATCAAATTCAAATACTAGTGTATAGATTATTTTTCAACAACAACATTCTGTTTATTTTCCTTGTTTTTGATCAATAATCTAAACATTTGGATTTGGATTATAATCTATACATGTTAATTGGTTACAATATGAATTTTACAAAATTTCATAACAAAAACACAATGTAAAACTGTTCTTTAGCATAATTTTTTCTAGCATTAAGTTTCTAGTATTTTTCAAATTCCTCCTATAAGGCTCTGGAAGAAGAAAACTTAAAATACTATGACCTCCATCGTGTTAAGTGATCTCGAAATCCCCGTTTAGAAAAAATTCAAATAAATCGGAAAAATCGGAGATGTTAGACGGTTTTTTCTTTTACTTTAACCGATTAGCAAAATTTGGCGGCAATCTTACTTGACAACTGGGGTTGATTTAGATAGTGAAATTATTTTAAAATTTGAACTAAGATTTTTCAAACAGAAACTGTGTCATGCCCTTGATAGATTTACACGTGAATTGTTTTATCTATTTTTCCTGTTTTAGAATGTATACTGAATGCCAAAAGCTGACGTGTGTTTATAAACATTGTTTATACCTTATTAACAAAAGGTTACTCAATAAGTTTATCGCAATTGCACAATTTACTATTTAAAATGATCTTAAAAATCAACTTAAAAAAAGATACATTGGATGAAAATAAATAAAACGAAAGTAAAATGTCGTGAATATTTTACAATTTTTCCATGAGTCATAAGCCCACTTTCTAATTCTAAAATAGACTAGGAAGTGAAACTGGTTGGCCTATATATCCTGCTTGTGCCTTTGGGGCATCTTATGGTGACTCAGAATTAGGTTGTCTGACTTACCCACACAGCTATCGGAAGTTTCCGTTTTATCTCTTTGATAAAAATCGAATCGTACAAAAATTGAGAAATTGAGGAGAGAAATTGAGGAAAAAGTACTTGTTTCCTTTTAACCCTGATCCCCTATATTCTTTTATTTTATTCAAAAAGTTCCCAAAAATTATGAAAAAAAACTCTGTACAAACATGCACAAAATTTCTAAAAAAAGAATCGACGGTAAAAGCGCCATGACGTTTATCGTAGAGTGTGTCAATTTTAGCACTAGTTACGTATACTATTACACTAATTTGACCCAACGTAGTACCATAAATTATGATTCATAAAAAAAAAAAAAATTTTGTTCCACCCGGTTAAATAGACAAATACGAAAAATATCGACAAGTTAAATTTATCGACGAATGAAAAACATAAAAAAAAATGTCGACAATTTATAAATATCGACAAATTGAATTTATCGAGAAATGAAAAACGTAAACAAATGACAAAATATCCACAAATTAAATTTATCCACGATAAAAAAGGTAAACAAATAACACAAAAAAATGTCGACAATTAAAAAATATCGACAAACAAAATTTATCGAAAAAGTGGGAAAAAATTAAAAAAAAAATGTGGTCAAACAAAAACGTTTTAACTGGCTAAAAAAAATCTGTCGAACGGTGAAGAACATACCGACAGCTTTATCGCATGTTTCTTTGGAGAGTCCATCGTGCATTGCGTCGACAAGTACATCTCGAATGTCGACAAGTTCACTGTCGCTGAGTGAAAACTGTTGGACGATTTGGCAGGCGCGTCGAAATGATGACATATTCCCGCCTTGCATTTTTTTCGCCTCGCTATACTGCTCGACGCGGCTGACCGAGTCGGCGCGTAATAAAGAAGTCGGTGCACTCATTTGCGCCGGTTGCTCTTTTTTAATGCTCGAGTCTCTTGTAACGTCCCCGTTGCCGTGATGTCGACTGGTACCGATCTCACGGAGTGAATTTAAATATCCGAAGAAGTAATGGAGGGCAGCCCATACTGTGCCCTGAGGAGATGAATGTTCATTTGCCATACCCATTGTGAGATTCAATCAGACCTGGAAAAAAAGAAATAGAACTTTAAAACGTTAAACAATTATTCCTTACATTTTGTCGGACAAGTACTAATTCACACAACATAAAAAACAAACACATCACAAAATAAACAAACAAAATCAAAAAAAAAAATTTTAAGATTATTTTTGGTTGGACCACGTCCGATCATAGACTGTAGTGCCGGGTACAATTCCACTTCGTAAACAATATTGCACGCAAAACGAAATAACGTAACTTTACCGTTGCACCTAGTGAACTTGAAATTTAATACTAATTAACATTTTTCTATGGAAAAAAATTTTTTTTTCAACAATTGACACCCAAATTTTAAGCGGAAATTTTTGGAGTCGAAAATAAATTCCAAATTTGTAAATTGAAGGGAAACTTCATTTTAAATAGAATTTCCTTCCAGAATAACGGACAAGTTAGATTCAGTAAATACGAACTTTGTATTTACTGAATCTAACTCGTCCGTTATTCTGGAAGGAAATTCTATTTAAAATGAAGTTTCCCTTCAATTTACAAATTTGGAATTTATTTTGGAGTCCAAAAATTTGTATTACAAACCCTAATTTTTGGGTCAAGTTTTATAAAAATTTATAAAATTTCTATTAAATAAAATATTTAAACATACATAATCAATTAACCTACTAGGTTATGGTATTAAGGGATGTAGCTGTCAGAAAGAATAATTATTCTTATATTTATATTCTTAGCGTAGTAGTACTACATAATATGTACGGTACTACATACAGTATCTTTACAAAAAGGAAGTCTAAAAACGTTATACTGTACATTCTATACCGTCGAATTAAACATTTTATTTTGGATTTATAAAAAAATCGTTCAACTATACTAATCATAGTGTCGCTCAACCCCACACCGTCATGAACTTGACAAATATTGAAAATAAGAAACCTAGTTATTCCTCCAACTTTAACAGTAGTATATTTTGGTATGTTACATACCGTATGTAATGTAACATACGGTATGTAACATACCTAAAGGTAATACTGTAAAAGTTGAAGGAATAACTAGGTTTCTTATTTTCGATATTTGTCAAGTTCATGGCGGTGGTGGGTACATAGTATGTACAACATAATATGTACTATATTACATATTACTAGTATATAGTCTTATATTATATAGTCTATATAGTATGTAACATACGGTATATACCTTCTTTTCTATTAACTAAAAGGTTTCAATCTTCAAGAAATATCAATCATATCATATAAAAAAGATTAATAAAACTATAGTAGCTATCCGATAAACCGGCCTCGTACAGTAAGTCTAAAATATTGGACTTTTAACGATTCCTTTTACAACTAAAATTCATTGTATAATTGTTTTTGGCACGGTTATAATTCCGGTACAAATTCATCGCCAAAAAAGTCAAAAAGTTTTCCCAAGCAAAAATAATTTTAAGAGTTCTGAAATGCCGATCCCCTTTGAATATAAAATTATTAATATAGCTTAATCGATTTATGAGTCATAAATTATGACCCTACCCTTACTGTTTTTTTTTATTGAAGAGCTTATTATATCTCTAAAGCTTATGGACTATTTCCGTTTTCAATAACGAATATTTCGGATTGATTGTAACCGCTTAACTCACATGGCGAAAATGTGCAAATTTGCACAAAACGGCCTAAATTGACCGGACTTAATAAAAAAAAAATCGATAAGCACGGGTCTAGTCAAATGAGAAAAGAAAAAATAAAATAAAAACGGAATTTTTTGTAAAAATTTCAGATTAACATGGCCGAAAGGGCGTTTTGTGCGGACGGGGTTCAAGAACAAAAAAGACAAAAACTCCATATTTCTCCGATTTTATTTTGTTTTAGAGATTTAAACTCGTAATTTACTTACGAATTTACTGACGTGAAAAATATAATCATTTCAAAACATGATTATGTACACTTATCCGATATTACATATAAAATATATACTGTAAAAACGCATGTTTGTCGGCACATTTCTTGTCCAAATAAGATTCTCGTCGAGTTTGATTATATAATCTGACCGTAACTTAAATATTTTTTACTTTTCTCCTTTTTGTACATTCTTTATTTCATGTAGTGCATGTAGACAATTAAAACGAAGTGCATGTGTAAAATTAAACAAAAAAAAAAAGAAAAAAATCTGGTTAAAAAAACTACTAAACATTTCAAAAATCTACCAAACATTAACAAGCTAATGGTCAGCTGAAACATATCTAAAACTCGAGTTCGTAATTTTAAAAGTTTTTTTGCTAGAAAAAATATTTGCTGTCAATTGAATTCACAATGAATTCTGATCGATTTTTATAAATTAGTTATTTACGTAATCAATTGATCAAGTTTGTCGACTGATAACGCGCGTTATATACCACCCACAGAGTCTTGAAGTTGATTAAAAATTGGCTTTTGATAATTGAACTAGTCTTACAGTTTTAAAGATATTGTATTCGTTTTTGCTGTTAATGGATTGTATGAACAAAGCGCACAATAGTGTTTTTCCGATTTTGGAAAAAACATTCCGAAGAAACAGTAATCGGCAAAAAACGATAAAAAGAGGGTGACCCTTGATCTTTATGGCGTTGAATTTTAAAATTGAAAAACACGGTTGTAGACGTTTGCTCAAAGATACTGTTACAATTGAAATCAATTGAAAAGCTACAAAACTATTTTCCGAAAATGTGAAAAAAAGTTCAAAAAACGGAAATGTGTTAAAATTGTCTGTTTTCTATACGTTTTGAGCTCTTTTTTTGAGATACAACAATTATTATCATCACTCCAGATATCGTAGATAACTAAAATGTACAAATTAAAAGAAAACAACAGTTCCATTGTATTTTTATGATAGAAATTGTATGATGACTTCTTCAAATGTCGAGTTTTATCAAAAATCAAAAACCGTCAAAATTTTCTAGAATTAGTAGGTCATGTTATTTCGTGTAGTCTTATTTACTACATGTATAGTATACCGTATGATTGTATATCGTACATTGTATACCGTATGATAGCGCTATGACTGCAACATTGTCATAATAGCGTTGTAAAAATTGCCCAAAGCCTTGCAGTCATAGCGATATCATACNTATTTTGCATATAAATTTCTAGAACTTTTTCTAACAGGACCCAGCTCGACCTCTGGACTGTTGGTTCTTTATTACATGTTGGTCTGTGATTAACACATCTAAGTTTGACAAATGAAGTTCACAATGTCTAAGACCACCACATGGGTGAAAAGCTATGTAAATAAAATAACCCCACCTGACGAATAAAAATAATCGTGAATAAACATAATAATTTCTCTAAAATCGATAACTTACATTGGTCAAAAGTTGAGTTTTTTTTTTCTGAAGAAAATCGACGTCCTGTTATTATTCTCTGTTTCCTTTTCACCTACTCCAAATCATGTTGCAAAAATTAATTGCTCCTCATTATGATCTCTCTTTTTTTGCTTTTTGCACGAAAGACTGTTTTTGGTTCAATTTTTTGAAACAAAAGAGTTGCTCGAAATCGTCACACTCCAAACGCTGAATTATGATCACATGACGAATCGAAGATGATTCATTGGAAGAAGAATCTGATCACAAAAAACAAACATACTCTTCTTTGATA
>SCLG01000248.1:38329-49449 GCA_004367875.1 Oikopleura albicans
TATATTACCGTGTGGTTTGAACAACAAATTAACTTTTGCATTTGAAAAACTGCCAGAATTTTCACTGTTATAAAAATATACATAATAGGATGTCATAAAAGACGATTCTTCGCAAAAAAATGTAACATGCCAATTTTCTTTAGATAATTGACATATTTAAGTTAAATCCTATTTTCACTATAGATTATCGTCTATAATAATAAAAGTATATACTAAGTACATACTAGTTTTGATACACGTAATTAAAACATGAATTATTCTTAACTCTCAGGAGGAAGTGCGTGTATATAGACACGCAACTTGTTTTTTCGTCCATTTAAGGCATATGGAGGCCCCGTAGGTGACCCCCCCCTCAACTTTTCGAGAAAATTCGATTGACGGTGTTCTTTTGCGTAAGTTGGAGATTTCAAACAGCTCTCTAGGGGGCCCTGGTGGCCCAAATCAATTTCTGAATAGTCAGATCGACGTAGTTTGACGAGCTCTACGACATAGCTCTACCAGTTTTTTTTGAATTATTGCGAATTACTGTGAATTTTTTAAGTGCGTGTTTATATACACGCATTTTCCCCCTACGGGTTCCCAAAAACTCCTTCCCCTGAGAGTTAAAAATGTACCGTGAGTAAAGCGTCTTTTTTGGGTTCGAGGGCCGTCCCAACACATAAAAAACGGGCAGGGTCTGTTATTGCTTAAAAGCGTACGGTTTGGGAACATCATATATGAAAATGTAAAAAAAAAATGCTCACTTCCTTACTCAGTAGCAAAGCGAAAATTATGTCATTGAGCTACTCAGCTTTCCGTATGCAAACCGTTTTTGTGGCACATTTTGGCACTAGAGAGTAGTTTCGACCGTAAAAGGTCTTTTTGGAAAAAAATAACCATTTTGAAGTCCAGCATACAAACATTATTACGAAATCAGCAGCGACGTTCATTCAATCGATACGGGCGACAAAAAAGAAGTGGGCTCATTCCGCCGAAAGTGTCATAGTTTTGATTGGTTCATGAAAAATGTCGCATTCAACTCAACTCTCTACTTCCCTCCAATGGATATGGAGGATTTAGCATCTGGAATGATTAAAAACTCTGGAAATAATTTTTGCTTGAAAGCCAAACATCGCAGTCGTTTTTTGATCTTTTCCGAATGTCAAAACCAACAACAAAATTGGAAACTTTCTTGGCACGAAGACATTCAACAAATCAAAGGTTACTAAATCAAAAACTGAATTAATGGTAGTTCCCCAAATTGCCACACTTTTGGGGTGGTGTGACCTCTAGGAGTCGTCTAGTAGACTCTACACTAGGACAAGTTTTAAAGAAAACGCTTTTCGGACAAATTACATTATGTAATTTACCAGAAAGTTGTTTTCTTGGAAAAAAGTTTTCGCTGAAAGATCGTGGTGCCATGATCTAGTAATTGCTCTGGTTACTGCCAAAATCTCGACCACAACTTTTTGATTGGAAAAATAAACATGTTTTTCAGATTATGGAGTCGCATGTTTGACGATTTACAAAACTAAAGTCGTAGTTTCCCGTTTTTGTGAAAGATGGAATGAATTAAACGGATGGAAGTTTGGGATAAAAAATACATATTTATAATAACCTACATTATTAGCTTTATAAATTTTTTTTTCGAGAAAATAAGTATCAAGGGAAAGTTTTTCGTGAAAGTGTCAATGAATTTGTGTTCCTTCCGATACCTTTTTTTTGAGAAATTTCATGAAAACATTTTCTTTCAATACAAAAACATTTTCTCTGAATGACCGCGGTGCCTGGACCGTTATGCTGATAGTATTTTTTATCCTTTCGTAAAGTACTCGATTGAAACAAAACAGTTGATTCATATAAAAACCCAAAAATGCGCAGAAGCCGATGTCTTTGTGGATGAGACAAATTCGCAAGTTTCTTTAAAAGTCTGTGATAAACACTCAATCATGCAAAAATGGGAATTCGAAAACGTCAATGGAAATTTAACAAACTTGAAAATGGCTCAATTAAACAAATTTGTATACCCAAATACATTATTATAAAAGATGAAAACATACCATTTTTTTGTACTCGTATTGTGTGAGCTAAAAACCTATAAAAATTGTTTAAGAAATTTCAATGCGGTGGCTCTAGATCGCTCTCTTGCGGATTTAAGAACAGAAGGTAGCTCCTTTTTTTCGCATATTTCGCAGTTGCGAAGTACAGTCCTTACTATCAATACGGACGTTTTTCCAATACGGACGCTTTTTGTGAAAAATGTCCCCAAAACAGACGAAAATGTATACTTTATGACAATGCACCTCAATTTTCAAGACTCAAAAACGTCCGTATTGGAAGCAAGAACTGTATACAGTATGAATCAAATTGCCTGAAAACTGCAGTGCCTTTTCTTGTCCAATTATGCTTTTCATAAAATTTCGAAAAAAAACTTTTCCAGGAAAATTCGATTATAACGATTTGAATTGAGAGTAATATTTATTGATAATATTAAAAAAGGAATGATTTTTTATAAAACTCTTAATCTCGGATCGCTTTTTAGTTTCTGGTCGAGTTGTGAATATTTCTGTGGTGCCATCAATTTATGCCGATTGAGTCTCATTTCTAGAATTTGAATTCTGAACATTGAATCGGCACACCACGACCGGTAGGCTTCTTCATCTTCTTTCGTCATTTGAACTTGTCTTTGTTGATATTCTTGTTGTTTTGATTGAAGTTTTAAAGTTTCAGATTCAAAACGCTCCTGGATTAGATTAGCCTGCTCTATTAAACGAGTCTTTAAATCTTCGAGGCACTCTTTTTGCAGCTTCATGGCTATAAGGTCACAGTTATTCTTAGTCTTTTATTAAATAACATACCTTGTGATCTGGTTAGGGATTTTGGGTCGCCCATTTGTGCCAAGAAAGGCGCCAGATAGTCCATTTCGGTTTCCTGTTGTCTTTTGGCTTCGAGTTCGGCTTGTTTTTGGAGATATTCGCGCCGAATTTTCGCATTTTCATTTCGAAAAACATCATGGACCGACACCTCCAGTTTCGGGTTTTTATCTTCCGTCAGTCGCAGCTGAAATTTTATTTTAAAGTATGGCCTCCTTAATGTCAATTTTTCGAAAAAAATCCAAAAATTATGCACATGGTTATCAAATCAATATTTTTTTTAATTTCAAGCGTACTTTTGGAACATTGAAAAATTGAGAATTTTTTATTGTTCTTACAAATTAAAACCTCGTATAGAATTCCGAATTACCGTAGGGAAAAGCATAGGTCATCGTTACAGTCCTTACTCCTTTTTGTTACGTTTTCGGTTCTCGAAAATAGCGTCCGAAAAAGGAGCATCGTCACAAAAAGGATCATTTTCTATTGGAATGGCCCCATTTTGACCGAAAAAGCGTCCCAAACAGGAGCAATTGTCCCAAAAAGGAGTAAGGACTGTATTTTGGAAATCAAAAATGTAAACTATATTCTATGGAATAAAACTCACATTTAAGGCTTCCCTAATTTGTTCTTCTGTCGCCCGAACGGATTTTATGGCTTGACTTTCTGCTTTTAAGGACCTTACAAGATCCTTATAAACGGGCAACTTTTTATCCGAGTCTATGATTGGATCTTTGCCAAGTCCGTTAAAAGCCGTAAAATTACTGGTCATATCCGGCGAAAAGGAAACATTCCACATTTTATCATCGGCATTATCCGGCTTGTCAAAGTTTCGGGTCGATGACGTTATGAAGCCATCCTTTTTATGATAAATCAAACTAATTTTTTCTTGGCCAATCAGGAATTTTTGCTCTTGAATGTCTTCGTCGGCGTTTTCAATTGATGCCTTTCGATTGAACTTTTCGACAATTTCTTTTATTTTTCGGCGTATTTTTTCTTGGCCCGATGCGGGGAGGAGGCGGCGAGATTGTTCTTCGAATTTAACCTCCCGGTAGAATAATTCGTCTTCGCGGTTAGAATAATGAACTAAATATTTAGAGTTGAATTTAAATTTTATAAAACTGACTTGATCTAATAAAAGACTACACGGGGTACGCTCTTATGTTTCACCACAAACGGAGAAAATGAAACATTACAGCGCAGTTCGTTAGAAATCAAACATGATGGGCGGTAATTTAGAGCTTCTACAGTACAGGTAGAAGTCTGGCATATCTCCGAATTTTCTGGAAATTTTTCTAAAATTTAATTTGTTAATAACATTTGTTTATAAATGTCTTGGAGTTTTTTTGTAATTTTTGTTAAATTTTTGATAACTTATTCGCGACTTTGATTGGAGGGCGAAGGCCGGAGTTTATTTTCAAGAGAAGTTGAAACATTAGAGCGCACCCGGTGCATTATTTTTTTGTAAAAAAATAAGAATAATACGTACGTGTTATTGAACATGGAGTCTCAAAAAGTGAAGTTAATCCGTCTGGCCTTGAATTTTGGTAGAAATACATTGTACGTTGAGACTCCGGAGTATATCTGTTTTCCATATTATAAGTATGTTCGCGAAGTGAATTTGGCCGTCCCGACTTGAATTTTTCCATTACAATCTTAAACCGGGTTTCAATGCTTTTTCGAAAATTACGTTATTTAACTTATTTCGGGTCACCACCACTTCATTTGTTGCTCAAAAAATCGTTAGGATTATTGGTCATGACGTCATTTCGTGACCCTTTTGGGCCTTTTTAACCCTTAAACGTATTTCTTACGCCTATGTACAATTTTAAACATGTTGCTGAAAAAGTCTTAACTTTTTACGGAATATTTTTGGATCATTTCGTAACGCTTTGGAAGTAGGGACTGTATTGTAGAAATATACTAAACGCATCGATTACAGCACGATGAGTCATCGTCGATTAAATAAATTTTAACCCGTAGCTTAGTTTCATAGTTTGAATGTCGTTGATAAAGCAAGTCTTCGCGGGCGTTGAATATACAACGCTCCTTAATGGCATTTTCCCACTTTAAGTCGGTGTAGTACGTGACACAATTGACTAGACCGTCCTCTTTTATATGGGGTGCGAATAGTTCTACTTTGGCGCGTTTATATAAAATAATTTTGCAGCCATTTGGGGATCGCGTTTCGAATTGGCGCGGCGNGATGGCGGCAGATTGTGCGCCAAATCGGGCTCAATTTCCGCCAAATTTGGATCTTCATCTTCGTCCTCCTCCTCCACGTTTTCTTGAGTTCGACCTTTTGCCACTAGGGGCTCCCAAATTGACTGATCTTTTAAATCCCAATTAATATTCTTACACCCTAAAAATAAACGGTTTCAGTTAACCTTCGAATATCAGTTTTAGTTTTATTAAATTTAACCATATTAAAAATCAACATAGAATAAAAATTTGGAATGGAAAAAAAAATATTATGGTTAAATAGCACTACAGTCCTTAACCATTTATCGGACGCTTTCGGTTCTCCAAAAATATCGTCCGATAAATGAGCATCGTCACAAAAGAGGTCATATTTGTATTAGAATGACCCCATTTTGGCCAAAAAAGCGTCCGATGAAAGAGCAAGCGTCCGATAAATGAGCGCCCGATAAATGGTTAAGGACTGTATTTAGGGTAAGGAATTTTCTAATAAAACGCAAAAAATGACTTTACCAATAACTGGTTACAGTCCCCACGCTAAATAAGTTACACCCAAATAAGTTACGAAATGACGTAATTATCCAAATAAGTTACGCTTTTTCTTTCCGAGTCTAATTACCCAAATAAGTTACATTTTTTTTAAATGATATTTTATCTGAAAAAGTTGTTATAAAAATCGTAAAATAACGTTAAAACAGCATGATAAAATGTATACTGCTAGAATACAGTCCTTACTGCCAATACGGACGTTTTTGATTCTCCACAATAGCGTCCGAATTGGGGATAATTGTCACAAAGTGTCCATTTTTGGTTTGGGGGACATTTTTCCACAAAAAAGCGTTCGTGTTGTAAGAAATCGACTGTATTCAGTGCGTCCGTATTGAGAGTAATGACTGTACACTTTTATTTTAGTTTACCATGTAACATGTATGAGATAGATTTATGTATCGAGAACACACTGTCCAATTATGTTCTCTTTCATAATCTAAATTTTAGACTTTACAAAGGACATTTTTAGTCTGAAAGTCTAAGGGTTAAAACTTCAAATTGGATTTTGGGCTCTTGATACATACAAGTTACTAATACATACACCTGACGCCAAAAAGGCCAATTTTTAGGCTTAAAAAGCCAATAAGCCAAATAAGTTACGATTACCCAAATAAGTTACGATTTTTTCAGACAGAAGTTGTAACTTATTTGGCGTGGGAACTGTATGAATATTTTTTTCCTAGTCAGCTTTCTCAGCCAATCAGTGCTGAGAAATTTGGAGGCAAGCCAATCAAATTTTATCATTTTACTTCCCTTTTGATGACCCTTTTTTAATGAAGTTTAAATATATGAAGTTATATGAATTATTAGGGAATCATACCGTCTGAATTATCTTGGATGCAAACGAAGAAATTTCTTCCATTCCAGACCGATTCGACGCCCAAAAATCTCTCATCTTTTGTCGATAATGAAACGCCGGTAAATGGTTCGATAAAAAAATCCGACGGAATTTCACGTTTTCCAGCTCGAACTAAAATATTACAAATACAGTCCGCGTCCCCAAATCGCAATTAAAAAAAATATATATATTCAAAAATGTTTCAAAAGGCTATGATTCATAGCCTATGAACGGGAATTAAGAAAAAATAGATTCAACTCGTGTTTTTAGATTGTTTATTCGTAAGGAAGTTTGACTTTAACTACCAGAGGTCACCTCTTGATAATTATAACGAAAAACCGTATTTCCTTTTTCTGAATTTCTTCTTGAAACGGGCACGCATGACAAATTTCTTATATCGTCCTGATTTTAAAACGCCAAAAAAATTTTTTAGCAGAAATGCACTTATGAGTGGGAGCACTTATGAGGGGGAGGACTGTGACACAAAAATATTTTAAAAGAAGGAAATCGCCTTTCGGTGATTGGCCAAGCGCGCTCAAAAAGACCAATGACAGGCCACACAGGCCTAAGACGCGCTGTCAAGCAACGTTACCAAAAAGTGGTAACATTATTTTTTTTGCGTTTGAAAAGTCACTAAGGACTATTTTAACTAAGTACCATGGGAATATAGAAAAAATCTGAAAAAAACTTTGGCGTTTCGTAGACAAAGACTGTAATGAGAAATTAATCGCAAAAAAACCTACCTAGAACCCAAGAATGAATTCGTCGACCGAGAAGGTCATCCTCGCTGGGCAGTTCTTGCAGTAATTGCTCTTGGAGCAATTTTTCCTGCTCTTCGCGCGCGATTCGTTCTTTTTCTTCTTTTTCGCGCTTGAGCATTTTGAGCTCAAATTTTGAAGATAGATCTTTAGCGCCGCGAACTTGATATTTTCGGGGCAGCTTTGGTTTTTCTCGAGGGGGTTCTGGCGGTGTGGGTTCTGGGGGACAGTCATCGTGAGACTCGTCAGCATTACAAACTTCTCTCGTTGCGTACCCAGAAACTAAAATATATACAGTATGTAAACACGTACTTGGAGACAGGACGCTAAAAAGTGTAGAACAAATATAATTAAAAATTTCCAAAATTAGTTTGGGTTTAATACGGTTAAATACGGTTCTTTGTAAGATGCTTTTACTCCCATTGGAATTTTTTTATTCTTAAAAAATCGGACAGAAAAAGAAAACGCAACTCGCAGAAAACGTTTTTCGCCGAAAACCTAACTCGCAGAAAAAGTTTTCCGCAGAAATTCCGCGAAAAATTGCCTTACCAAAAATCGTATTTTTAGCTTTATTCCATGAAGTTTAAAGTAACTAAATTATTTGGTCCAAATTTGCAATAATCGCTTTAAAACCACCGATTTAGGCGCATCCGGTGTACATCCGGTGTACATCCGGTGTATTAGTTTAATGATCTTATATAAAAAATCGCTAATAAACGGGTATAGTGGTAGTACTGTATAATATAACCATCTAAGCAGTTATCTTAGCATCAAAAATGCTCTAAAAACGTTGTGATAATTAGTCGTTTGGTAAGACAATTGAAAATCGCAATACCGTACGGTCTAGAAAGTGTTAAGATAACTGTTTAAGGGTCTATACACCGTACTGTAAACCAAATTAGACGGTACTGGAAGTGACATACCTACATATGCATCGTATCCAGCGCCGATTAACAAAGATACAAGTACATTGGTGTACTCAAAACAGTTCGCAACTTGATTTTTGATGACTGTTTGGGGTGAGGAGATAGATGAGGGCAGCTCGGTTGGCTTTTCCAAAAGCATCAAGGTCAAATAGTCCTTCATAAGGTCATAATTTTAATAAAGATAAAATAAAAAGTAAAAAATCGAAAAAATTATTTGATTTTCAGCATTTCTTTGCTTTAAACGACATTTTCTTCAAAAAACCAAAATTAATGAAGTACGAGCAGCTCTTATTTAAATTTTTTCTCGAAAAAAGTTTAATTCGAAAAAATATTTTTGAAAACTCACCGAAAACATTTTTTTATCGTTGCTCACTACCGGTTTCTTGAAAATTCCATCAAAAAGGTTTTCTTTGAAAAACTTTGAAAAAACGACGATGCAAAAAGCTAATGTTCTAGATTCACCATAACAACAAAGCCCAAAAATTGCTCTTTTTTATTCTAGATAATGATAAGGCTCATTTTCCCCGTTATATTAATTTTCTAGAATAGAAAACGGCAACTTTTGAGCATTGACATACGTTCTGAGCATTACGTAGGAAGTATCATCTCTTTATACAGTCTGTTGCCTGTAATGTTTAGAGTATTTTTTTTAGTGACGACCCTATCCTTGATGAAAGCGGCTATACTTGACCACTCATAAAATTCGGTATACTCGAGTAAGCAGGGTCGAACAAAGGTCGAAATTACTTTTTGAATTCCGGCCTCGTTTTTGGGGGCGAGAAGGAGTGGCATGCGCGTTGGATATAAATGCGCATATTGTTCCCGGAAGTTTTCGGCCAAATCGAGAGCGCGCTTTTCGGCGTCGGTATTCACCTTGTACCGATCTGGTAACGATTCTAGAAAAGCTGCATCGATTGTGTTAACTTCTTCAATTTCAATGTCTGATGTTTGCTCGATATTTGATGATGCCGAATGAACAGAACCCTGTAAAAGTATTAATATTAAAAACTAAGAAGTAAAACCATCTCGTGGCGCCCCAAGTAAGAGCAACTTTGTTATAATGACGAAAAACCCAATTTAATTATTGGACGCTCTATATCGGAGTGATTTTCAAAAGCGAAAAAATAAATAATGTTACCACTTTTCGGTAACAATCCTTTACAGCGCGTCTGAGGCCTATGTGGCCTGTTATTGGTCTTTTTTGATCGCGCTCGGCCAATCACCGAAAAGTCAATCACCGAAAGACAAGTTCTTTCTTTTTGTATTACAGTCCTTTAAGTGACGCACTTAAGAAGAAATATGCATTTCCGCTAAAACATTTTTTCGCGTTTTAAAATCAGGACGATACAAGGGGTCGCCAAATAAAGGCCCCTCAAATAACGGCGGCCTTCGATAAATAAGGATCGGTGCCGCCAATTAAGAGTCGATTTTATTCGAGAAAAACATTGCTTCAAATAAATAAAAACACGAAACCGACCCTTATTTGGCGACCCCCTGTACGGCATCCCGAATAGTATTCAGTGAATACCGTCGACAAATAAAATAGTAAACAGACCTCTTTAACGCTTTCGGCGCTGGGATCTTCGTTTAGCGTTTCCTCTACCATGACTCTGGAGAACTATCTGCAAAATGTGAAAAATATAAAATCAACCAAATGCACCTAAATCTAGAAACTATTAATTTTATTCGCACTTTTTGAATAGTAAATTGTATTTTGACAAACACACCAATCAATTTCACCATTGGTTACTATGGTGATTTTTGAGACGCCAAAATAATGACAAAGAAAATTTACTAAAATTTTATTTTAACTTTTTGAGACAAAATAAATTAAAAATGTGTGACTTTTAATATTTAAAAGAAACGTCATAATCCGAAGTTTTTAAAACCTACAGGGGGGGGGGTCTTCATCCAAAAAAAANTGACTTGACCTTAGTGCAAAAAAGATGACTTGACCTTATAGCGGTCACCTTTTGTGACCTTATAACCAGACCCCCCTGTATTTTGATTTTAATCCACAAAAATAGCATATAATAATTGTACGTACAGCAGCCAGACCGTATTGGTGAAGAGTATTCAAGGTGCCCTACTGGTGTGGGTCGTCAGTTTGTCACCGAGCTCTACGCGGGTCTTACGGTAGATAAGACCGAGTACTGTTTTGAACCTACAAGCGAAATTCGTTCGGTGACACTGTTTTTGCTCACACCAGTACCAAATTTTATTTTTTATGGACAACTATGGAAAAGTTTCAGGAAATCCGGTCAACTACTCCCATGATTCTTCTTGGCTGTGTTTTATACTGTATTGTCTGAACCGAGACTTTTTCAGCCATATCTATAAGGTACTGGTGTGGGTAACGAGTTTGTCACCGACTTGAACGGGACTCGTCGTATATTGAGTTATGGCGAGTCTTATTCAGCTCGGTGACAAACTTGTCACCCACACCAGTAATAAATGACCTCCAATAATCATGGGTCAAACTTGGCCCAAGGTACGGGTTTTTTGTTGTTTAAAACTTTGCGAAATGGAAAAATGCTGAGTCCTGCAATATGCTGCAATCGAGACGCCCTAACTGCTCTTAGTGTTTTTTTAGATTGCACACTTTTGTGGAAATAAAAATAGACCCTTACCGTTAACTTAACGGTGTAAATCTAAACGGTTGATGATGAAACCAAATTAAAAGTTGAATGAAAGCTTTTAACTATTCATTTAAAGTCAATACAAATCAACAAGTTGTCTGTTTTTATTTAAATTATTTAATACAGTACGTAAATGTCACTCAGTTTTACCAATTGTATTGGATATCAGATCATAAACAGATTGAAGATTTTTTAGGTTGTTCACTTTTGCTTGAATTCGTCCGTTTTTTGCATTACCTAAATATTTGAGCTTGAATTCTGTGAATTAGTCCTAAATCCCACAAAGACCGGTAGGCGTTTAATGAAATATTACTAATAATTAATACAACTATTAAATTAACTTTTTAATATTAATTATTAAT
>SCLG01000248.1:65561-77051 GCA_004367875.1 Oikopleura albicans
CCCCTGTAAACGTTAGGTAGGAATTCAGAGCCACAATTTAGTGTTGAAGACAAAACTCATATTAACCCCTATGCCCTTATCTGGCCTAAAATCCATATCATAAACCAAAAAATAGGATAGGCTGTACGGACTCGACTTATAAATTATTCAATAAGATTTCTGGGGCTTATTTTTTAGGATCATAAAAAGTTATCTCAGAAGCTGAATTTGTATTCTAGAGAAATGTTACCTCTTCGATTGGAGGGATTTCGCATCCATACATCCCAATCCGTGTAGCGTTCTTTTGGTAACCACTTTTTCAAAAACTCGTCTATAACTGCGCGTGAGGTCGCCCACCCTAAACCAGGCATGCCTTCTACCCGGTACAATCTGGTCGGCGACCCAACGGCGTGATTCATACCATGATCATTCCAGGCCGAAACGCAATATATTTGCGTAGGTAGGTTTCACATTAGAAGACACAATTGAAATAAAAATTTTCCGGTATTCAAAGTTGGAAATCGGACATTTTTGAAAGGAAGACCGTCGTAGCACACTAATTTCCTACAGGTTAAAAAAGAGCATGCGTAGTAAAAGGAGGTTGGTTATAAGGTCAAGGTCTAAAAAACTGACTTGACCTTATTGCACTTTGAAAAAAACTGAATTGACCTTATAACCAACCTGAAATTTAAGGTCTTATTGTGTAAAAAATTTTCAGGTTGGTTATAAGGTCAATTCAGTTTTTTAGACCTTGACCTTATAACCAACCCCCTTTTACTACGTATGCGCTTTTCTAAACTAAATGGCTATGTTCAAAAAGACATTATTTTATAGAAAACAAATGTGCCAGCGGAGGTCTTCATCCAATAAAAACGTAAAAAGACATGATTTTAAAGATTTCTTCCGAAAAAACTGACTTGAGTTTATAACGGCACAAATGGCTGACCTTATAACCAACCACCCTGCATACCATAATTTTGTCAATTTCATTTCCATTTTGTGATCTCCTAATTTGCAAACTACCTTATCCAATGCCATTATCGGAAGTGTATGCGCAAAATAAGGAAAAAAATCGGGCGCAATTTCAAGGTCATCTTCAATGATAATTATGTGTTCGGCCGTCGGAAATTCATTGCGCATCGCGTTGGTTAACGCTCGACGATAATGTTGACTTACTCGGGCCGATTTAGTTCCTTCTGGGGCACTCTGGATCGTACGCAGTCCAAAAAGAGCTAATTTAATTTTAATATTTATTGTTGAAGTTTAAAACATGAAAAATACAGGGGGTGGGTGCCTATGTTAAATGAAGGTGTTTAATAGCCCCACACTGGCCCAGTAATTAAATGAAGGATGCTGATTCTAATGGTGGGGTCATTTTTGTAATATGACCCCAAAAGGTGCCAAATTACAAGTTGCTTCAATGGGGTCATATGACCCCTCAAACGAAAGCCCTGGTCAAGCTGAATCCGATAATGGTATTTAAAAATTTATACGGCCACCAGTTGGCGTAATATGACCCCAAAAAGAGTCAAATTACAAATTGGTCAAATCGGGTCGGATGACCCCTCAATAGAGCCCTTCACTTAAAATTTCCGCTAATACAAAAAATCAAATGATGTAAAACTGTATGTTTCTGAACGCTTCCGAGAGCGTTTTTCTACAACGTTGAGTTTGTAAACAACGGGTATGACCGGTCCTTAAACATTATTCAGTTTGTACTTTATATCAATTCAGACGGTGTCCTTTCATACGGAAACGAACCTGATACTGCCGCAGTTTCGGCATAGTGTCCATCAATCGAAACGATTATATTTTTAATGTTAACACCAGTTGCATTTAGAATATGTGTTAACGATCGAAAGAGGTATTTTGGTCGGTTGGCGGCAATAATTAACACCGGGACGTTAACAAGTTCGGGCAAAGGGCTTGAATTGTCAAACGTGATAGGCGCTGGATTTGTACAAGAACAAACATTTCGAAATGTTTGGGCGATTTTTTTGTTTGAACAAAATGTTGCGCGTCGCCCCGAATCAGGGCCCGCCCAGCTACTATAAAACATTTTCGGTTAAATTTTTAGGGAACATACAGGGGGTCTGGTTATAAGGTCAAGCCCCAAAAAAATGACTTGACTTTAGTGTAGGAAAAAAGTCCAAAAATATATGATTTCTATAAAAAAATTATTACCCGTGTTTTACCCGTCTCGTTCTAAACGCATATGCCGAGTTCTAAATTTAAACCCAAAAAAGTGAAAAAAGACATGATTTCTATAAAAAAAATTATTACCCGTGTTTACCCCTGTCGTTCTAAACGTTTATGTCGACTTCTAAATTTAAACCCAAAAAAAAAAAATTTGAAAAGACATGATTTATCTTGAAAAAAAAATGATTTGAGCTTAGTGCAAAAAAGATGACTTTACCTTATAACGGTCACACCTTGTGACCTTATAACCAGACCCCCATGTACAGTCCTTACTCTCAACATGGACGATTTCTTCCAATACGGACGCTTTTTGTGAAAAAATACGGGCGCTATTTTTGAAGATCAAAAACGTCCCTGTTGGAAGTAAGGACTGTATTTGAGAACAAAAACGTCTTTTTGAATGCCATGATATACACCACCTGGCGGGTTATCTTACCTCTATAAACGCTTAAGAAGCGGTAAGAAAAACCCACCTTTAGTAAGATACCTGATCAGAAATTTTGTTAAAATAATTGGAGAACTCGATACAGGGGGTCTGGTTATAAGGTCAAGCCCCAAAAAAATGACTTGACCTTAATGCACTCCAAAAAATGACTTGATCTTAACTAAGATGCACTTGCAAAAAAGATGACTTGACCTTATAACGGTCACACCTTGTAACCTTATAACCCCCCTGTACGTTTTGGTCCAAAAATAAAACGACAAACCGATCTTGGTAATATAACTGGTGGTAAAATAACCTGTCAGGTGGTGTATATCAGAATAAGAATATATAAATATTTTTTATTTTTCAACGAACCAGGTGATTTGTTCATTAAATTGAGTTTTCTTGTTTGGGTTGAGATTATAACCGGGCGGAAGTGCGATATAAATGGTGAAAACAGTCATCATAAAAACTACACAAATAACAAGAAAAACCCAAACATCGGGGAGAAGTCGACCCAACCCCATCCATCACATAAGATCTAGAAAAAAAAATCACACTTTTAAGTTACTTTTTATCATAATTTATTCAAAGTACCCACTGGGTACTACCCAGGTACCCATTTTATTCAGTTTTTTAATAATCTCTAGCAGGTAAAGCTGGCCCGTGGAGAACTTTTACGTCAACTTCGGTATAGGATGGAAACTTTGACATTAGTATTTCATATTAGTATTTATATTTCTATAGAGGTTAAATAGTTACGGTTAAAAATGATAAATTTAAATCCGGTTTATTTTGAAAATACTTATAAAAAACTACATCTATAAGCGCCGTCAAAAAAGGGTGTTGGTTTAAGGTCTTTTTTCCGACAATTTCTATAGAATTGAGGTCTAAAGAAAATGTTGCCCAAAACCTTATAACCACGACTTTAGAGCGTTTGGGCGTTAATAGATGTAAAATAACTTGTAAGGGCCCAGTATTTATTGTACTACTACGTTTGCCTATCTACAGGTCAATATTAAAATCGTTTCCACCCTACTTCAGAATCCAAATCACGTAGTAAGATTTCTTCTTCGTCATCAGTATCATCGTAAGCTTCATAATCAACGATTTTATCACTTAAATTCCGCCTTCCAGCGCTCACAGACAATGATCGTTTCCGTTTTACAATACACATCAATATCACGCCCTTTCAATGGATTATTTTTTGTAATTTTCGAATAATTTGAAAAATAAATATAAATCCAAAATGTTTTTTTACAAGGTTGTACTACAACCGTTGTAGAGTTTTTTATTTCACACTTTTTCCACAAAAAAACCCATTTGATCCCGCAAGCCGTTCAAACGAAATAAATCGAATAAGAAACCGGACGTGCCAAGTTCAGGCTCAAATTCCAGGTGACTGTCATTAGTTATGGTGTGTGAAAAGATGGGAAATGATTCCCGAAAGTTGGGAAAATGTGTATATGGCATTTTCAAATTGATGAAATGTATGCCTTGTCCACAATAACGTTTTCTTTTTCATGCATGTTTGTAAACAAATCGAGCATACCACCCTTAAATATGTGTTCAAAGGTTAAGGCAAAAGTCATAAGAGCTAAGGACCTTAGGCTAAGGTACATGAATGCACGAGTCAAAAAAATCGTCATTTAATTAAGATTTCGATGAATAATTATGAATCCATGTCAGGGAAATGGCGACGGCCACGACTGATAAAATGATTGTAGTTTTTTTACCTTCGTCAACAGCACCCTCGAGATCAGACTCTGAGTCATTATAATCAGAGTCCTATCAATAGATTCTTAACTCGCAGACCCACTTATGAAAACGCACCCAGAGTCTGGGTCCCAGACTCTGAATGTGCCCGAAGATAATAAATAAAATCTAGACTTAGTCGGATTTTTTCGATAAAACGTTTTCTACGAATACCGTTTCATGAAAAACCAAGGTTCCGCGACTCTTACCGAACAAGCCTCATGTTTTTTCTGAGAATACGCGGCATTTTTTATCATAAGCGACCAGTTGGCCAACGGTCCCAACAAGTTGGAAATAAAAAGTTAACTCCCATGCGGAAGTGCGTGTAAATAGACACGCAACTTGTTTTTTCGTCGATTTAAGGCATATGGAGGCCCCGTAAGGCAAAATGGGTATTTGTGACCCCCTTAACTTTTCGAGAAAATTCGATTGACGGTGTTATTTTTGCGTAGGTTGGAGATTTCAAACAGCTCTCTAGGGGGCCCTGGTGGCCCAAATCAATTTCTGAGTAGTCCGATCGACGTAGTTTGACGAGCTCTACAACTTTGCTTTACCAGTTTTTTTTTAATTAATGTGAATTTTTTAAGTGCGTGTTTATTTACACGCATTTTCCCCCTACGGGTTCCCAAAAAGAGTTAAGGAATAACAATTTCCTCAACGCGTTGGTTGGGCGTTGGCCAACCTACCCCAACACTAAAAGCGCCCCTTATTTGGACGACTTTTATTACGGAACCCCGATTTAGAGATAGTGAACTGTATTTGAATCTATTTTCCTCATCGTCATATTCATCGTACTCATCATCTACACCCCCTGCGCCGTTATAATCTTCAGTATCATTTGAATCGTCGTATTCTGACTCTTCGTCCGAATCTTCCACGTCCGATATGGGCGCATAATATTCTCTTTCAAAATCCGGATCATTTAACCCGTATCCGCTGTCGATGTAAGAGGCGTCGGCTATTGAGTTAACCCTGTCTTAGATATAAATTTAATCTTTTTTTTTATTCAAAATATCAAAAATATCGTTCATTCGTAGAAAATACAGCTATGTTGACAGTTATGTTGATAAAAAACTGAAGTCAATTTACTGCGCTGTAATTGGACGGTTTAAAATAAAGATTTAACATATCTGAATTTTTATTGGTCGGTGATAATTTTAAAGCAATTTGCAAATTTTGGCTCAACTTTAGTTAGTGAATTTATGATTAATATTTTTTTGGGTTTATTTCTCACTAGACATTTGAAATTATGATTTTTTTCATGCTAGACTCTTTCCCCATTAGGGCCGTTTTTGATTCTCGAAAAACGGCCCTACTGGCCCAGTGGTATTGGTAGTAATTGACTAATACACCCCTTGCGCCCTTATCTGGCCGAAATTCCCGCTCGTTACTTTATCAAAATTATTTTGAGCAATAATTTTTCAGAAAGCTCTATCTTTAAATGTTAAGGATTGCACAGTTATCTGGCCATTATTACGTAACAAAATGTTTTTTCGGCGAAAATGTCGGCCAGATAACGGCCCAGATGTTGTAGAGGTCTTTTTTGGATCAGTTGGAGAAAATATTTCATAATATTGGGATGAAAAGTCTCTTATGGGGGTGTCCCAAGTGGGGGCACTAGATGAAATGGATGATGAAATATCATTTTAGTTGATATCGACTGTATATATCCCGTCCTGTCATCTATATATGGCATATTATCTTCATACTGTGCATATAATTGAGTTATCCCACACAATATAGCCGTAATAAAAACTCCTCGCATTTTCTCTAAGTAACCAAATCCATTTTAGACAAATTAGTGCCATCATAAATCGTATCTAGAAATTCTAAACAAAATAACATTTTTTTGCTGTAAATCTTTGAGTTGGATTGAGTTTTTTTATTTTATTTATAAACATATTCAAACAGCTATAATTTAAGATCACAATTGTGTTAGAAATGAACATAGAATTGAACATATTCAGGGCGAAAAGATTGATGTGATGGTTTTTAAGGACGCCTCCAAACATTTTTGGAACCAACATTCCGAGAAAACAAAGCCAAGTATTGACAAATGGATTTTGGCATGTAACTGGAAAATTTTGGGGCAGTTAACTCACAGGGGGAAGTGCGTGTAAATAGACACGCAACTGTTTTTTTTCGTCGATTTAAGGCATATGGAGGCCCCGTAGGGCAAAACGGGTATTGATGACCCCCCCTCAACTTTTCGAGAAAATTCGATTGACGAGCTCTACAACTTGGCTCTACCAGTTTTTTTTTGAATTATTGCGAACTATTGTGAATTTTTTAAGTGCGTGTTTATTTACACGCATTTTCCCCCTACGGGTTCCCAAAAACTCCTTCCCCCTGAGAGTTAAAATACAAAAACGTTATATCTTGATTTGATGATATTTTTAAACGGAATTTTACGATCATTTTTTGGCAAGACTGAAAAAAAAACTACTCATTTTCGAGTTTCATGCCAAAAACCCTTTTGCAATACATAACTTGGTTATGTCGAAATTTAATTTCCAAAAAATCCTAATCTGTACCTGACTTCGCCGGGCCGGACTTTTTTCATTTTTGGCAAAATTTTCGTTATAGCGAGGATAATTAAGACGTCAGATTAAAAATGCCAACTCAACTGAGCCAGTAAAACCAACATCTGGCGTTAACCCTTGAGCACATACTAGGGAACACCGCATTTATTGTTTTTGTGAATGTGTAGTTTAGTTTCAAATGAGTAAAATACTGCTCATGTTGATAAATGACTCGATAGCGTTCTGGTTTAATCATACGAAAGTCAAGTTTCGAGAATATGACCTGATTCATATTATAGAAAATAGTAGACCAATTCTATATGAATCATATAGAATTAGCCCATTAGTTTTTTCCCAAGTGGGAATTAAAACATATGAATCAGCGATATTAGCGTTACATTGGCCCACATGCGCTGGGAAATTTTATTGGACACATCTGAAGGACACGCTGGGAAAAATTTCTTCGGGACTTGTTATTTTGCATAATGATAAAAATTGAAAAAAAAATTGGCTGAAAGTCTTTTCTGAAGTGATTTGTGTCATTTATGATGATCCTGGACCAGGATTTCTGGTGACCTATTAATTCCCGTTTAGTACTTCTAGCGGGCCCAATTTATAGATAGATCCATAAGTTTTGGTCCAATCTCTTCGAGGCGTGGGTTCGAATCCCACTTCAGTCACCACTATAAGAGTGGAACTACATGTGTATGTTGGGGCCGCGGTGGGCTCTGTGTGTGCTTTGGGGGAGAGACTTTAGGCCGCGCCGAGCTAGACATAAGACATACTAAGATATGTCTTATGTCTACCTTTATATCCCTAACCCCTAACTGTATTACCCGGCCATAACGTTAAAAAAATTATTACGGTGACCTTCAAGAAATCAAACCGGTAATCATTACCTGGTAATGGTTTACGAACTCACAAAAACAATAAAATTTATTTTAGCCCCAGGTATTTTGGGGTTCACGACCTGCTAAAACTAAGTTTATACCCTATTAATAATATATAGGCTATTATATAAAACGGTAACCTAACTGTTAGGTCCTAACTGTTAGGTCCTAACACCGTGAAAGTAACGTAAATTAACTTTCTAGTTAACGGGCTCTTTTTGGATTTTGAAGGCGACGTTAACTATAAGACGTTTATAACCAAATACAGTCATTACTTTCAAAACAGACGCTTTTGAAAAAATCCCCAAAATGCACACACTTTTGGACTATTCACCCCAATACGGACGCTATTTTCGAGAATCAAAAGCGTGTGAATTGGAAGTACAGACTGTAGAAATGAAATTTTTGAACAGTCAAATAAAAGATTGACAACATGATATTATTAAAATTTATTTTTTTTATTTTAATTTACAAGAAAAAAAACGTGAACTTTTCAATGTTACGCGGGGATTTTTTAAATCGAACACATGATATCATACCATATAGTTTGTATCGTATTATTTGAACGAATAAATTTATATAACGCATACAAAAAATATGGAGCAAAAATCGGGAATCCAGAAAACAGATTGATATAATCAAATGAGTCCAAAAACGCTTTTATACAATTGAGGTTAAATAAGGGTCGGCTATACTCAAAGTGGGTACATTTTTTTTTCATCACGAGGTGAACTAACTATAATAACTCGGCGCCGCAAATCAACGAATCATAAAAACAGTGAATAGGCCATTTATTAGTACAATTTGCGTCTACGAGTTACAGGGGGTTGGTTATAAGGCCAAGGTCTTAAAAACTGACTTGACCTTGATGCCCTTTGAAAAAACTGACTTGGCCTTATAACAAAAAAGTTCAAAAAGACATGATTTTTTTACAAAAAAAAGTGTAAAAAGACATGATTTTTTTACAAAAAAAAAAGTGTAAAAAGACATGATTTTTTTACAAAAAAAAGTGTAAAAAGACATGATTTTNCGGAAAAATATGGTCAAAAATTGGAATAATGACTGTAGGACAATATGGAAAAAATTCCAACACGTATTTTAAAACAAATTCCGATTACAATTTTCAAAAGTGAAAAGCGTTGACTACTTTTATTGAAAATGTAAATAAAAACTTGCCCCTATTCTCTTTCACCGAAAATGCTTATTTGGAATCTACAAAAAATATTTTTATCAAGTTTGGACTCATATGATAGCACTTTTTCAGCACAATCCGACAATCAAGTTTATAGACGTATTTGACCACGCCATCCAAAAATATGGTCATATTGTCCGTGTGTACGACGAGTAATGTCTCTCTCGATGTGCATGTCTCTCTCGATGTGCATGTTCCTCTCGATGTGCACGTTTTTCGGAAATCGAAAATGCACATCGAGAGACCCCTGACTGTAATCAAAAAACGCTTTTATACAATTGAGGTTAAATAATGGTCGGCTATACTCAAAGTGGGTACATTTTTTTTTATCACGAGGTGAACTAACTGTATAATAACTCGGCGCCGCAAATCAACGAATCATAAAAACAGTGAATAGGCCATTTATTAGTACAATTTGCGTCTACGAGTTACAGGGGGTTGGTTATAAGGCCATGGTCTTAAAAACGGACTTGACCTTGATGCACTTTGAAAAAACTGACTTGGCCTATAACAAAAAAGTTCAAAAAGACATGATTTTTTTACAAAAAAAAAGTGCAAAAAGACATGATTTTATTACAAAAAAAAGTGTAAAAAGACATGATTTTTTTACAAAAAGTGTAAAAAGACATGATTTTAAAGATTTTGTTCCCAAAAAACATGTGTCTTAAAAAACTGACTTGACCTTATATCGGTTCAAATGGCTGACCTTATAACCAACCCCTCTGTACTAAAATAGTTTTACGGAAGAAATGTACCCGCTCTGATTCAACCTGGAAATAAGATGTACAAGAACTTTAAGATCAAAATATCATTTTCAGAAGAAAGAACAATTATTGACACAAGTGAACCAACGAAAGAAATCAGCAGAAAATTGTGATATTGTCATTTTTTGTCGTTTTTTTTGATTTGTTAATCATTTTTATCCCAGGAAATATTGTTTTTTTTTACAACGGAATCACCATTTTGTAAAATATGACTCGCATTTGACGTTTCAAAAAATACCAAAAGATTATTCAACCGAATAAACGAATTGTCCGGTATTCCAAAAGTGAAGCTATTGCTATTTGGCCACTTTGAGACCTGGGAGTTAAAATTCGGGAGCTTCTATCCGAAGATTTTTTCCCAGTGGATCAAGCTCGAAATTCTAAGATAGTCATGATTTTGACACTACGAGCAGTATTTCGCACGAGCGACTGTAGGTGACATGAAAGTTCTAGGGCCCATAGACTATGGGAATGTTTATAAGGTCTTAGGTTAAGAAATCAAACACATTTTTATCTACATCTGAAAAAAGTTAGAAAAGACATGAGACCATAATACCAAATAACTTAATGCAAAAATACCGCGGGTTTACAATCAACAAAACCCCCGACCTTATAACCATCCCCTATATTTGTTTTATAAGGTAGTTATAACTCTTTCCAATGTTAAGCCTGGTTTAAAATGATCAACGTAATATATATACAGAATCAGAAGTAGAGCCTGTCGCAGAAAAAAAATATTTGTACTTGTTATTCCGTGTACCGTAATACCACTGAAAAAATACAGTTGTAGCCAGACTCGAACTCACGACCTTCTGAGCCAAACGAAAAGCCCTACGCTCTCGTTGGCTTACCGGGCTTATAATCGCCTTCGTTTTTCTTCTTCATTCGATGAATACAAAATATGATGCCTAGGACCGCTATTAACGCCACTGCGCCGCCGGCAACGGGGATAATTAGTGCCAAATTATTTTCTTCGGGTTCATCTTCTCCTCGGGGTCGGCCGGCCGGCTAAAATATTTAGTGAATTATTTAACATATAAAATTCGCCATTTTCCGTTATCTGTGCTTTCATACTGCCCAGCGTTTGCCATGAAAATCGCGGCGAGGGGAAACAGATTTTGGCGCTAGAGAGCCGTTTTCAGCGGACGAAGGCTTTTCCTTCGATAAGTGGCTCTCAAGCGCCTACATGCGCTTATTCTTTGATTTGTTTTTATCGAACTTATGGAGGATAGGTATCCACAAAAGGCAGGTCTTCATCCAAAAAAAAAAATGTCAAAAAGACATGATTTTAAAGATTTTTTTCCAAAATGCATGCTTCTCAAAAAAACTGACTTGACCTTATAACGGTACAACCTCATGTATCTTTGACTAGTTTATAAGTTTTACCAATTTGTATATGGGTAGATTAAAAAACAGTTGCATGTTTCAAATATGCACACTAGCGCACACATTTCCCCCTGGTAGTTATAGTACGTACTTCTGTCGGAAGATCGCCTGAGCCTAGTCCAGTATCATAATCGGCAGAACCCTCAAATACATCTTCATCATCAGTTAATCGTCCCTCACTTTGAGCTCCAATCACTTTCAAAAGATAAATGAAAATGAAAGGCAGGAAACTTGTCATGTTAGTCGTTTATTCCAATTTCGACGAATCGCTTAATTCCACACAAAACACAATGTCTGAAAAAATTAACGGTTATCACATGTTTTTAAGCAGCATTACAGGGTAAAACTAATCGTAATAAATAAAAAATAAATAAAATGA
>SCLG01000248.1:78187-101229 GCA_004367875.1 Oikopleura albicans
CATAACAATAAAACACGCACGTTGTATTTTCTCTATTTCGAGGGCTGAAACTCTTATATCATTCATGAAATTATAAGTACATCAATGTCCGGAAAATGTCTATTTTGATTTTATAAACAAAAAAAAAAACTTCAAATACGTCAAGTAGAACAAACCGGAAGCTCTGAGATTACTTTAGCCTATGTGGGCCAATCCTGGACGTTGTTCGTGACTAAAGTAGCCATATTGACCTTCTTATTAAAAATAGATTCTAGTCAAAATACTCAAAGTTAAAAATCTCAATTATTCATACCACTTTGCCGCAAAAAAAACGTTCATTGACTTCTCGAACTCAAAAAAAAAACTTTGACTACGGTGTCATGGCACCGACGGTGAATCGCAGCTAAATGTAGCCATAAGCTGTCACTTTATGTATATTTAATTTACGTTTTTTTATATGTTATAATTGGGATTAATTTAAGGCTTTTAAATTGAAAGCCATTGATGTAAAATTAGATTTCTACATTTTAACCCCAATTTTAAAACCATAAAATTAAAAAAAAGGTGGCTTATTTGAAATAAGGTCGCTCTAGGTCAAGGTTATATTGTCAAAAAACAAACTGATAAAAACACCACCTGAGGGGTTGTCTTACGAAGATTGGGTTATCTTACCACTTTTTGTACCAAAACGTATCGTGATTTACAATTATCAAACTAAACGCCCTGACGCGTTATCTTACCAACGTTGGGTTATCTTACCGCTTTTTAAGCGTTTATAAAGGTAAGATAACCCCTCAGGTGGTGTTTATCATATAAAAAGAAGCCGTGCAAATAGGTGAAGAGTATTTTAGGTACCTTTTTTGTCGCCAAAAATTGGCCGCCAATTTTCGTTTAAAACGCCATTTGGCGACCATTTGGTCGTCAATTCTTATTTTGAACAACACTTGGCGATCAAATGGCGATCTAAAATTGGGACATAATGACGACCTATCCGGCCTAAAACCATACCTTAACTCTCTGGAGGAAGCAGTTTTTCGGAACCCGTAGGGGGGAAATGTGTGTAAATAAACACGCACTTAAAAATTCACAATAATTCGCAAAAATTCAAAAAAAACTGGCAGAGCCAAGTTGTAGAGCTGGTCAAACTACGTCGATCTGACTATTCAGAAATTGATTTGGGTCACCAGGGCCCCCTAGAGAGCTGTTTGAAATCTCCAACCTACGCAAAAACACCGTCAATCGAATTTTCTCGAAAAGTTGAGGGGGGTCAGCAATACCACGTTTTGCCCTATGGGGCCTCCATATGGCTTAAATCGACGAAAAAAACAAGTTGCGTGTATACACGCACTTCCGCTTGGGAGTTAAAATACTCTCCCATTTTTTCTCTCATTTTATGTCAAAATATATAAATTCAAATGCATTAAAGTCATTTGTAGTGAAACATGGAAAAGGTTTTACTCCACAGACGCGTAGCATTATAAAACCAGTATTACAAAACCAGGTTATACATACAATCAGGTTATTATAAAATAAGGTTAAAAATGTATAAATTATATAAGCTGTAATTTATAGCCACAAAGCATGGATGAGGTCAATTTGGTTTAATAAAAAAAATGGTCGTTGGTCAAATTAAGCATATAAGTTCTATGGACGGGACATTGGGATAAATGAAGCATGTCACTCTGTTTACCACCAAAAAATGTTAGATGAAAATGACATGAACTCATCAATATAGACTCACGCTGTTTGCACAACAATAAAATTGATCTTGTAGCCATGAAAATCGCTTGTAAAGTAAAATTCCAAAAACATTTTTTTTTCTTTCTGGATAATCAGCCATATTAAAGTGGAAAAAAATGCCGCCACTCATGGCGAATTCAAAAAGTGTTCGTTAAAAAAACACAGGGTGCACTGTTAACTGGCCACTTTTGGGCAAAAAATAGGAGATTTTCGCTATTTTTAGCCCAACTATAAGCATATGTTACATACAGGGGGTCGCCAAATAAGGGCCCCTCAAATAAGGGTCGCTATCGCCGAATAAGGGTCGAAGTCGCAAAATAAGGGTCCTTTTTTTCGGAAAAAAAATTATTGCGCCAAATAAGGGTCGGTTGGACCTCAAATACGGGTCGGTTTTTGGAAAAATCTCAAATACGGGTCGCTTTTCACCAGTAAAAAAATTTTGCGCCAAATAGGGGTCGGTTTTTCAAAACACGAAACCGACCCTTATTTGGCGACCCCCCCTGTATGTATATTTTCTGTTACACTTGTATATTTTATGTTACAGGGGGTAGTCCAATTCTGGGACGCTTTTTTCCCAAAAAGAAATTAGAAGTCCAATTCTGGGTCAAAAAGTCCATTTTTGGATCCCATTTTACCCAAATTCTGGGTCGAAACGGGACTTTGAGTGAAAATCGCAAACCGACCCAGAATTGGACTACCCCTGTACATAGTATATTTTCATAACAGACTATTTGATGCAAAATATGCAATAACGCAAAGTTTGATCTGATATTTTGTTTACATGAATTCCGATTAACCTAAACAAAAAAAGTAATAAAACAGAAAAAACCTTATTTTTTCTCTACCGTTATCTAAAATGTCGTGGTTTGTCCATACGATTGTGAAGTTGGCCAAGTCATCTCGTATTAAATTATTAAGGTTTAAAAAAGGTATCCGGTGTGCAGTATTTATATTGCTCGAAAATGAACTGAATAATAGATTTTAAACTAGTCACAAACTATGACGCACGCCCAAAAGAGGTCCTGGTTCCTTTGTGTTCCCCATTTTGACAAATAAAGTCAAATAATATGATATGAGGTCTGTGTGCCTAGAATAGACGTGGGAGTTGTCCAAATATAATGTTTTAAGTTCGACAAACGAATTATTTAAAATTTCCGTTCAGGCTTGAAAAATCCATGTCGAAAAAAAAGTTTCTAGAGTTAACTCTCACAAGGAAGGAGTTTTTGGGAACCCGTAACGGGAAATGCGTGTAAATAAACACGCACTTAAAAAAATCACAATAATTCAAAAAAACTGGTAAAGCCAAGTTGTAGAGCTCGTCAAATTACGTCGATCCGACTATTTAGAAATTTATTTGGGCCACCAGGGCCCCCTAGAGAGCTATTTGAAAACTCCAACCTACGCAAAAAAAAANCTGAGGGGGTCACCAATACCCGTTTTGCCCTACGGGGCCTCCATATGCCTTAAATCGACGAAAAAAACCAGTTTCGTGTCTATTTACACGCACTTCCCCCTGTGAGTTAATGCATTTTTCAGATCTCGACTTGCAGCTAACTTCCACTAGCCGAGGAAGTTCGCTGTAAAATTTCAAAATGTTGTGAAATTTGCGGGTTAAAATTTGATTATTTTGGTTTACATTTTTTGATGATAGCAAGGTAACTCTGATAAAAAATACATATACACCGAAACATCAAATTTTAACCCGCAGAGTTCAACAGCAAGAGTTCTACAGCAACAACTAACCTCCCGGGGTTAAAAAAGATTTCTCTGAATGGCCAATAATCTTTATGGCCAATATATAATAGTCTGACTCAAATATAATTTGATGTTTTCATTTGTAATATCTCGTTCTTGGAGGGGACTTCTAGAGGCCATTTTTGAAGATCACGATTTATGGTCTATATCGCAACAATCATTAATACAAAAGCAGTAAATAAAAAATGATTGTAAAGGGGAAAATTACTCGTGATTTATGAATAACAATGTATACAGTCCACTTATTAACAGAACACTAATGAACAAGACTTCGTATTTACATTGTCTAGGGTATTGTCCGTAAAATGACGAAACCGTGTATCAACTATACCTCAAAATGTAGTACCTTATATTATATAAGGTTATATAATTATTATTGTCTCGTTGTTAATTACAATGTTTTTTGGAAGTTTTAATTTTAACTCTCAGGGGAAGGAGTTTTTGGGAACCCGCACGGGGAAAATGTGTGTAAACAAACACGCACTTGAAAAATTCACAATAATTCGTAATAATTCAAAAAACTGGTAAAGCGAAGTTGTAGAGCTCGTCAAACTACGTCGATCTGACTGTTCAGAAATTGATTTGGGCCCCTAGAGAACTGGTTGAAATCTCCAACCTACGCAAAAAAACACCGTCAATCGATTTTTCTCGAATAGTTGAGGGGGGTCACCAATACCCGTTTTGCCCTACGGGACCTCCATATGCCTTAAATCGACGAAAAAACAAGTTGCGTGTCTATTTACACGCACTTCCCCCTGAGAGTTAAGTTAATTAATAATGACGTGTTTTTCTCAAGTTTAGGTTCATAATTTATGGAGCATAAAAGCCCTATCTATACTTGAAAAAAAACAATACCAAGTTTGCTTTTTGCCAAACGTTTCAAAACCATTAAAAATGTTAAGAAATTATATCTGAGATATAATATCTCCATAATACCGGTTGAGTTTCATGAAAATTGGCCGAGCGTTTCTAGATTGTTTGTAAATTTATGTATTGGGAGAGCGGGCGACACAAGTAAGAGACACCCTGACAAATCATTTGAAAGAATCTACAAACAATCTAGAAACGCTCGGCCGATTTTCATGAAACTCAACCGGTATAAACTCACTAGTATGGTTTATATATTATACAAAAAGNCATTTGTAATATCTCGTTCTTGGAAGGGACTTCTAGAGGCCATTTTTGAAGATCATGATTTATGGTCTATATCGCAACAATCGTTAATACAAAAGCAGTAAATAAAAAATGATTGTAAAGGGGAAAATTACTCGTGATTTATGAATAACAATGTATACAGTCCACTTATTAACAGAGCACTGATGAGCAAGACTTCGTATTTACATTGTCTAGGGTATTGTCCGTAAAATGACGAAACCGTGTATCAACTATATCTCAAAATGAAGTACCTTATATTATATAAGGTTATATAATTATTATTTTCTCGTTCTTAATTACAATGTTTTTTGGAAGTTAGGTTAATTAATAATGACGTGTTTTTCTGAAGTTTAGGTTCATAGTTTATAGGGCTAAAAAGCCCTATCTACACTTGAGAAAAACACAATTACCAAGTTTGCTTTTCGCCAAACGTTTCAAAACCATTAAAAAGTGTTAAGAAATTATATCTCCATAAGACCGCTTGAGTTTCATGAAAATTGGCCGAGCGTTTCTAGATTGTTTGTAAATTTCTCTATTGGGAGAGCGGGCGACACAAGTAAGAGACACCCTGACAAATCAATGGAAAGAATCTACAAACATTCTAGAAACGCTCGGCCGATTTTCATGAAACTCAACCGGCATAAACTCACTAGTATGGTTTATATATTATACAAAAAGTGGGACCTTACAAGCACATCTCCTGTACTTCATCTCCTTTGTGGGTGGAATTTAAGAACAAATGTTATTCATTTGAAGACCAAACATTTTCTCAAATCACATTTTTCATTCGTTTCATTATCGTTTCTCTTGTATTATTTTCTCTTTTTGATTTTTTTTAGATTGTGGATCCAGTTTTATTTGTGATTTTTTTTTCAAATAATTTTATTCGGATATCACTGGGCGGTAAAATAATATTGAATGGAATAAAAAAAAACTTTCTTTCGAGTTTGCTATTCGTCGGGCCGCCAACGCACATTTTCTGCAACAAATCAACGTGGCGTGTTCAAGACACCTCCAACATAGTCTAACATTCACTTGTTTTTAATAAAATTTTACGCCAGTTTTAATTAGTATAAGGGACAAACTGGATAACGTCTAATAAGGAATAAAGTAACGGATTCGAAATTAGTAAAATAAAAAAAAGCGGAATTTATCGCTTAACCCTTGAAAACATAATCGGACGGTTGGCCAAATCAGCATTTTAGACAAATTTATTGTATAATTTCATAGCAGAAACACGGCATAAACAATCAACATAAAGTTAACACTGAATTGTCATAAAATGTCCATTTTTAGACTGTTTTGGTGATATTTTTCACACAAAGCGTCCGTATTGAGAGTAAGGACTGTATACAATCACGGATCTCTAGAATCTTAAGGGACTTGAAAAATGGACAAGATATTTCATATAGGACTTATTCTAGAAAACCTTTTTTTCAATCAGAGATTTGATTTCTGAAAATGTGCATATCTAGACTCTACACGTTTTTCAGAAATCAAACTGGACATATAGACACTCCCCAGATTGAAAAAAAGGAAAAGAACACGTTTTTTGAATAACTCTCATATAAAATATCTGTTGTCCATTTTCAAGTCGCTTTTTTGAGCTTGAATAAGAAAGGTGTAATTGGTCGACCAAATTTCTATAATGGTCCCGTTATTTATCATTAGACGTAATTCAATTCAAACTCTCAGGGTTAATATGAAGACAAAATAAGTAAGCAAATAAATTTTGTAATTTTGAATAACGTTTGAATGTAATTGTCAATCGTTCGATATTGTACAAATTTACAATATAACCCGCGGTATATTTTAAATATTGGGAAGCTTAGACGTTCTACATGACGCTTGTTTCAACACAAAGTTCAAAAAAGTTTATGAGTGTAAGATTATGATCATTTTTGGGCCACTATTTTTTGGGACGATTGCTCCTATTTGGGACGCCTTTTCGGCGTTAATAAAAAATGATTCTTTTTGTAACGATATTCCTTTTTCGGACGCTACTTTTGGTTAACCGAAAACGTCCCAAAAAGGAGTAACGACTGTACTAATATTAACTACATGTATAGAAATTTTTTTCGAAAAAAAAAACGAACGCTACATACCGTATGGTGACTCTCTGGCTCTGAGGCTTCGAGCAATTTTCCTATGAGTTGTAACGCTAATATGACGTCACCCTCAGAGTCAGAGCGTCCCCATACGGTACATGTATTTGAAACAGTGAATTGGCCGGCACCTGGTCTTTCCGTGAAAACGTCTGTTCTGGCAAATAATTATTCACAAAAGGTTTTTTGGTTTTTTGGTTTTTGGTGACCTTCACAAATTTATAAAATTCCTACAGAGAACTTTTACCTAAAACGCTCGGTGCCATATTGGTCAGGCCTAACAATTCTATTTTTTCGCAGTGAATCTTCAAACGATGGCATTTTTATTGTAAAATTTTATAGAAGAAAATCTTATTTTTTTCGAATTTTTTATTTTTTCAGTTTTCTCTTTTCAAATAACAGACAAACAAATGTCAATTATTTACTAAAATTTAAAAGATGCGCCCTCATTAATCAGAAAAATAAGGTAATTTCTTTTGACTATTATGGTTTATGTCAAAGGAATAATCCTTTTAAATTTCAAAGATGGTCTCTGGGGTTTTCATAAGTTTATTTTTTTTATCTATAGGATTAATTATGATTTCAAAAGCAACGTCTTCGGAATAAGATCGCCGATTTTGCTACACGATGCAAGATTACTTTCTTTATTTATCTTGGCCCGGTGCCACCAATTGACATTTATTGTAATTATACATTAAGTAGTGAATCTACAAATATGTGATGGAATCGATTAATATGTATATGTTACATATAATATGTACATATTCGAAACCCTACAAGAATCAAAGTAATTAAATCATATGACAATCAAACACTCCTAATACATAATTAAACGCCTTTGACCTAAAAAAAAATCCTGACAAAAACTTTTTGCAATTTTCAATTAACTCCCAGGGGTCCATTAGTCCAAATTTGAACTAAACGCCCTAAATAAACCGAAAATGATTGTAAACCGGGTTGAATCAAAAATCGCTGAAACACGGGGCTAGTTAAGTTTTATTAGAAAAATATTAAACATAAAACAGATCAGTTTTCTCTATATAAAGCTTAAAATGGTCACAACCTGTAAAATCGAGTACTTTTTGAAAAAAAAACTTCAAGAGCCTCGTTATAACTAATGATCCACGTACGAGCCATACGGTACGGATTTTTTAAGTGTCCCATATAAGCCACTTGACTATTCTGCGTTTTGAATAATTCGAAGAAAAAGTTTTTCGCCGGAAACCTAACTCGCAGAGAAGGGTCTTTCGCCAAAAACCCAAAGAAAAAGGTTTTCGTACAAATTCGACAAGAAGGTATTTCTGCGAGTTACCGCGGTGGTAAGAAATAATAGCTCCGTGCGCGTTAATGTATCAGAGCTTAAAACATACAATTCTAGTGGCTAATGTCAAGTAATCTCACATATAGTCTGACCTTATAATCCGCTAATTCGTTATGCTGGAGTGAGAAAAAAAGGGTCACCGAGAAAATTTCGCTTGTAGCTTTGAAACAGTACTCGGTCTTATCTATGGTAAGACCCGCGTCGAGCTCGGTGACAAACTGACGACCCAGACCAGTACTTCCAATAAAAAAAATCAAAATAAAATTTATTCTCGATTTCTCTTCACTAACCTTTGCCTGGTTTAAGCTCTTGAATCAAAAGTATTTATATTCGACCTAGTGAATGCCAGACATTCAAGATCAGTAAAATAAGCAAATTTCTTCAGAAATCAAAAAATATATATTTCAATGTAATTTATCATGTATGAGATGGAATCGATAAAAAAATATATATTTCCAAAGCTAGAGTGATCAAAGTCGTTTTACTAGCATGTCAATCAAACTGTGTTGAAGAGGGAAACATAGGTCTATTTATATACAATTATTATTTATCTCAGTTTATCTATTGACGACAAATGGTATGGAAAACAAATCAAGATCGAAATAAAAATCACAGCCGTCAATGACACCGATATTTTCAAAAAAATGTGTCAAATCGGTACTACTGGTGTGGGTAACGAGTTTGTCACCGAGCTGAACGGGACTCATCGTATATTGAGTTATGGGACTCTTCAATATACGACTGGTCCCGTTCAGCTCGGTGACAAACTTTTGCCCACACCAGTACTCGAGTCCAAAGACAAGCATCAAAAACAGTGATTCGACATCTAAAATTCGGCACCAATTGGAATCAATAACAATTGATTGAAAACTTAGACTAATTCTCATTTATACACACGGTGGGCCATAATAATTTTCAAATAACCCTTTTAGGCCTTTTAATTAGCTTTCGTACACTTTATTAATAAGATTTAATACACAGGGTGCGTCGTTATGTTTCACCCCGTTATGTTTCACTTTTTCCCGCCCGTGCTGTTATGTTTCACTTTTTTGATAAAATATTTTCCCCAAATACATATGTTTATATGTTAAGCCCTACGCCGTTATGTTTCACTTTTTCCCGCTCCGGCCATTATGTTTCACTATTTTTCGAATTTTTTTGTGAAACATAACGGCGCACCCTGTGTATGNATAGCAATTGATTGAAAACTTAGACTAATTCTCATTTATACACACGGTGGGCCATAATAATTTCCAAATTACCCTTTTAGGCCTTTTAATTAGCTTTCGTACACTTTATTAATAAGATTTAATACACAGGGTGCGTCGTTATGTTTCACCCCGTTATGTTTCACTTTTTCCCGCCCGTGCTGTTATGTTTCACTTTTTTGATAAAATATTTTCCCCAAATACATATGTTTATATGTTAAGCCCTACGCCGTTATGTTTCACTTTTTCCCGCTCCGGCCATTATGTTTCACTATTTTTTGAATTTTTTTGTGAAACATAACGGCGCACCCTGTGTATGAATAAAGAAGAATGCGTCAAGACTTTTTCGACCAATTTTAAAACAGTGTAATTTGGACTAATTTTTCTTTATTCATAAATAAAATTATATCCAAAATAAAAAAAAGACAAAATTGAAAACAAATTAATTCGTATTTCACGTAAAGTAAACGATGCAAAAATTAAATTTTACTGAATTTATCACTTGTAAAATTGTCCAATAAAAGTAATAAAATAAAAACAATCCCGTTGTAATCAACCAAACTATACACGTAACATTCCTCTAAGTTAAACACAAAATTGAAAGTATAAATTTGACCTTGTCGGTTAACCGCAGTTAACAGGGATGACTAATTTTCATTAAAACAAACGAAGTGTTTCAAATTTGGTTTGAATATCGAGTCTTCACAAAAAATGATAAATGATACCTTGGCTTGTTGGATTGTTTGAATAAAAAATAATCATAAATTACAAAGTGGAGTTGAAGTTTATCAGGTGCCCTGTGTTACATGGGCTATTTAGTCTAGTGTGTTTTAATTTTTACTGTAGTTCTATAACTTATAGAACTTATAGACTATAAGCGTGTATAAAATAATGTCCTGGAAAACGTTTAAATTTGTTTTCTACGTCGTAGATAAGACATTATTAAAAAAAATTCTAGAGCTGAAAATTTTAAGCGCTCACGGTCGACATTGACATTGACTAAATGAAGTGTTGCGCTTCGATTAATATACATATCGACATACCAATACCAAGTCTTAAATTTACCACCAATTTAACCGGCGGTTTTCACCACGAGCGCCATTTTTTTAATAGTTTTTAAGTACCACTGCAACCGCCTTTGATCAGCGGTCTTATTTTGAAAAAATCTCAGTGGCGCATGATGGCGTTGATGTAATAGAGCCAAAAAACTAGAATTTTGGCGGTTTTTCCGACTTTATTTTTTACTGGTACATGTTGAAAATTTGTAAATGCTACCATCGACTCCGCAGGGGTCGATTACCCCTAAAAATAGCCTTGACCGATAAATTAAGGCAACTTTAAAATCGGGTAAAAATCCCAGACGGCGACCCTACGTATACAGTATCCTTCAACTATGACTATTTTGTTATTACAAGAACTTTTAAAAAATATTTTTACCCACAGTTTTTTTCTCTAAATACTTTCATTTGTTTTCGTTGGTTTAGTATCTTTACGTTTCTAGTCTCTTTCATAATAATTACAAAATAAATAACGCACCTTTTTCCGACGTTAAAATTTTTTTAAGACGCAAGTTAAAGTAATTCTGAATGTGCAAAACGCTACTATAAGTCTATGACAATGTTTGAACAATGATCCTCTATCTCGAAATAGAATTCCGTTTTGTGTGTGTGTGCCTTATACCGCTCTATTTGCTTTGGGCCATCTGGAAGTCTTCAATTTGATATTGGCAGAAAAATAAATCACCTCGAGCAATCAAAAAAGCATTTTTTTTCCGTCAGAAAGTTATGAATATTTCGATCAGACATATTATTTATGTCACTTTTTTTCTCGTAAAACATTGTCGCGAACGTTTTATATTAACACTATCAGTCAAATGTATCGTAACTAAAACAACTAACCAGTTATCTTAAAATTGTTTTACTCAAAAAGTGTTACATTAATCTTTTTTAAGATAAAAGATCTTTTCATAACTTTCAGGGAGAAGGAGTTTTTGGGAACCCGTAGGGGGAAAATGCGTGTAAATAAACACGCACTTAAAAAATTCACAATAATTCGTAATAATTCAAAAAACTGGTAAAACCAAGTTCTAGAGCTCGTCAAACTACGTCGATCTGACTATTCAGAAATTGATTTGGGCCACCAGGGCCCCCTAAAGAGCTGTTTGAAATATACAACCTACGCAAAAAAACACCGTCAATCGAATTTTCTCGAAAAGTTGAGGGGGGTCACCAATACCCGTTTTGCCCTACGGGGCCTCCAAATGCCTTATATCGACGAAAAAAAGCATATCAGCATGTTCGTAACGACCTGTAAAATACCAAACATAAAAAATTAGGGTCTCAAAGTTACAGTGGGCTCAGATCGCGCACCAAACGCAAAAAAATGTTTAGGCGATCAAAGTCTGTTTTTTCTTTTTTTTTTGTTACCTAACCCTAAAAAGAAAATAGAAAAAAAAAGTCTGAAAGTTTTCAGATTTAAATATTCTTTAGATTTTTAAAATCGTAATTTCGGTTACGTAACGTTACATTAAACCGTTATTTCGTTAAACCCAATATTTTTAAAATTAGGTCAACAAATATGGCAACATTCCATATAATCCGTAAAAAATTAAAAAATACTGTTCATCATTTTCAATGATTCGGCTGAATTTCATATTTTCTTTCACATAAATCGTAATAAAAAAATTATGATACTTAACTTTATGATTCGACACAAAATAATAAAAAATAATTTAGGGTAGAACATTTGGATACAGAAGTTCTTTTGTTCTGCCCCAAAATTATTTTTTTTTTCGCGCGGCATTTCTTGTTTGAAATAAAAAAAAACAAAAAAAAGTTTCGCTTGGAGTAGAACAATTCAACCACCCCCTCGGAAATCGCGATACGCTTTGGTCCAAAAAGTGTTAAGATAACCAAACGTTGTTAAGATTACTGGTTAGGGTTTCGATTTCATCAATACTAGTTTAAGTGGTTAAATAACAACACAATTTCATCTTGCACTTCGTCGTATTTTACTATGTAAATCATATTCAGTCCCTACCTCTTAATCGTTGAAATTTGTGGTTCCAAAAGTTTGTTACGATTTTGAGTCAGGGACTGCATTTATATAACATGAAAACTAAGAAAAGGTTCCATCGTGTTTACTCAAGTATTTGACCGTACCGAGTATGGTCAGTCGTGTTCACCCAAGATGACGTCGCAATCATTGTTCATAAAAATCGGTTATGAATCGGTTTGACGGTCTTTTTTAGTTTTTGAATTTTGAAATCGGTGATTCAACGATTAACATAAAACAAATCCAACTTTGAGATTTTCCATATAACAAATAAAACGGACAAATTAATGAATGATTCATGCATCGGAGAACTGTACGACAAAAAAATTTATAATATACACACCTACCTGCTCAAAGTAACATTCATGTTCCGCCTACGCACTACGTGCGTAAAGTAACAGTTCCACTTTAACTCATAGGGGGAAGTGCGTGTAAATAGACACGCAACTTGTTTTTTGGTCGATATACGGCAAATGGAGGCCCCGTAGGGCAAAACGGGTATTGGTGACCCCCCCTCAACTTTTCGAGAAAATTCGATTGACTGTGTTTTTTGCGTAGGTTGGAGATTTCAAACAGCTCTCTACGGGGCCCTGGTAGCCCAAATCAATTTCTGAATAATCAGATCGACGTAGTTTGACAAGCTCTACAACTTGATTTTACCAGTTTTTTTGAATTATTGTGAATTTTGTAAGTGCGTGTTTATTTACACGCATTTTCCCCTTACGGGTTTCCAAAAACTCCCTCCCCCTGAGAGTTAACAAACAGTTTTTTGTTCGATTTTTGGGTTTACGTTAAGCAGATAGGCAGAACAATTACTTTAAGCAGGTGGTGCGTAGGCGGAAAACTGACTACTTTATCAGGTAGGTAATGTATGGCATTAGTTTAGGAACTTTTGAATAAAAATAATCTGACGGAATTACAATTATATTTACGAAGATCGCGTTTTAAATTACCGCCCACGGGTTATGTTGTAAATTCTACAAACCCAATACCTTGAAACCCCACGGTAGCCGATTATCTCAGAATACTTTTCTCAATATCGAATATTTTTTTCTTCGAGTTTTATTCTCTAAAAAGTTCAATTTGTTGTGTCTTGTAACATTTTTTTCTTCTGTAAAGTTAAAAATAAAATAATAAACTGACAGATAGCTCTGTTTACGACCAATGGCCGATAAAATCATCATTGCTTTATGTGTCACTTTTAAAATCATTGTCACAGTGTAAATAATTGTTATGGTGTTATATAAAAAATCGAGGCTAGTTACGAGTAACACGATAATAAACGTAATCGCCAAATTCAGCTATTTGACGTATTTTGAGCATTTTTTTTTTCTTTCACCTGTCATGGCTCAATATAATTCAATACAATTTAGATTCATAACAATTTGTTAATCCAGTAATAATGTTTCATATTATCAATAATTTATTATTATCAACAGACCGGAAATCAACAACGAGCCATTATTACCCCACCCCCCCCAAAAAAAAAGATAAATTACCAGGGCATAGTACAGCACCCTCCACACTTTTTTTTCTCGCATATTATATTATACATCGGACCTAAAAGGTAAAAAAATCTTGTTTGTAGCTAAGCCGTTTGTCGTTGGTCTGCCTTGGTCGAAAGTCCAAAAAACGCGTTTTCGTTTCGTTTGGTTTGTCGACAAACGACGTGTGTCGACAAATGCCGTTTGTCGATTTTTGCAACCCTGTTTGAGAGGTCCGGCCCGAAAGTTGCCCTTTTTATTCCAGAAAATAAATAACCCCCTGCGCTGTTATCTTGTCACTCGTTATCTTGCAGATTTTCCCGTTGGCTCCGTTATCTTGCAGATTTTTTCCGGCCAATTTTCCAGGATTCCCTATCTTTATGTGTTAAGCACTGCGCTGTTATCATGCAGATGTCCCCGTTCGCTTCGTTATCTTGTGGATTTTTTTCATGCGATGGTTGCAAGATAACAGCGAAGGGGGTGTAGAACGGAGAAAATGCGCCGTATTATTTTTCTTGAATGAAAACGGCAACTTTTGGGCTTTGACACAAAATAGTTTTTACGGCACATGCGAAATAATGTTGCTTATAAGGGATTTTTTCCATAAGGTCAGACGATATACCAGAACGTCTTATGGACAAATCCAATACTTTGTAAGACAAAAGATCTACAAAAACATATTTATACCCAACTCATCTGGCTGAGAATCTCAGCCTGAGATAGCAATTTGTGATGTGATGTACCTGGCAGTGTTGGAAACGTTAGGCGTTGGAGGAATTATCTTCTCAATGCGTTGGGAGTGTTGGCCAACCTGGGAGACGTTGCTGAGTTTCAATCTTCACTTAAGTAGGCAAGATTACAGCATAGTGCGTAGGCAATATAAAGTAAGTCGTTGACGGGTGTGATAATATTGAAAACGTTTACTGAATTGCATATTTATAGTTCCGTTAACCCTATTTGACCAAGTTTACAGTAGTATTACAGTCGGTGCCCCCATTGCAGTCGTTTTTGGTTTTCCGAAAAACCGGCAAAATTGACCGGAAAGTCCGCGTGAAGGGTATAAAAATCGTTTCCAAGGGTTCGCGAGTCTCTCAAGGTAAAAATCTCTTTGGCAACATAATTATCTCTGTTATTTTTATTAAGTAATATAAATTCACATTAAGCATGTAGCGTCCAATGAGTCCTACGTAGACGTGGTAGAAGGTGAAAAACACCAGTCAAATACCGGTCTACAAACTAGATACATTCTTTCGATCTAATTATTTTAATATCCCGCTATATTCTCACTTTAATGATAAGAGGGCTTTCCACACAGTGCACCGGCGGAAGAAAATCCTCACATTAAAATTTTGAACCTAAACGAAGATATGATTAAAATCTCCATTCGAATTCAATTTATTCTGAAGGGTGCGACCTTCGTAAAGCGTTGATTGGTGGAAGCGAAAACACCAGTTAAAACGGCCCAATTAGATTCAAACAGAACAAACCACTGGCTAAACGAGCCAATAGGAAATAAGCAGTTTTCCCCCGTAGTGAATCACAATGCTCATACCACAAAATAAGTTATCTTCTTATTATTTATATCGTTCGTATATCACATATGTATGCAAATCTATTATAAAGTTCTATAACTGGTATGTTCGAACTGATTCGTTTTAAGGTCTTTTTATACCTTGAAATTGAAAATATGATTTTGCAGCTCCGTACATCATCTGAAAATACCTTTATTGTTTTTTTTCGGTAAGAATTGATCGGTTAACCGCGGGTATGACCAGAGAAAAAAAAAATAGATCACCGGGCGATTTTTATTTTCCAGCTTGAACATGCCAAAATAACCAATAATATTTTCGGAATCTCCATAGTTCCAGATGCGCCGTTATGTTTCACCTTTTTATGCGTAATTACGCGAGCGCAAATAAGATAATACATAGGGTGGGCCTTCAACCGGCCACTCGTTAGCCTGTCACTTTTGGAGAAAAAACAATTTATTAAACATTATTTAACGACTATGAATGCGCCGTTAACCGACCAAAACCCGTTAACCGGCAAGTTTTTGAAAGATTTTAGTGGTCGTTTAACTCCCAGGGGGAAGTGCGTGTATATCGACACGCAACTTGTATTTTTCGTCGATTAAAGGCATATGGAGGCCCCGTAGGGCAAAACGGGTATTGGTGACCCCCCTCAACTTTTCGAGAAAATTCGATTGACGATGTTTTTTGCGTATGTTGGAGATTTCAAACAGCTCTCTAGGAGGCCCTGGTGGCCCAAATCAATTTCTGAATAGTCAACTTGGCTTTACCAGTTTTTTGGAATTATTGTGATTGTTTTAAGTGCGTGTTTATTTACACACATTTTCTCCCTACGGGTTCCAAAAACTCCTTCCCCCTGACAGTTAACGGCGTATCTTGTGTATAATACAGAATTACAACTGTATTGTTGATATAATGTAACCAAATGGTAGTGTAACTTAGTTACAGTAACTCAAAGGACCCATACTGAGCAGCAATATTACGAAAAAAATATAATATTTCGTAATTGTACGAATAGCTGAGGCGAAAAACACAACGGTAGGCCGATTGCGGGCGAACAGTGTATCAAAATTAAAATTGACATAATGGTAAATTACACTCCGAATAATTTTTTTTGTTTTATAATTTGGTTCATTATGAATGCAACATTTTATTATCAAATCTTTCCATCAAAGAAAAAGATCAAAAAACATAAATTATGAACTAACTAAATATTTGAAAAAGAATAATTCTGCCTCACATTTGGTCTTCGTCATTAGACAATTAAAAAGATATTTTCGTGATAAGTTGTAATGGAGACACCATTGTGTGATCACTGTACCAACAGTACCATAATAGATGGGTATAAATTAGAGTTTACCAAAGTTGAAAATGTGGTTAAAGCACTCGCGTCCGTCTACGAGTTAGAGCTGCCAGAGGATGATAATGAAAATAGCCCAGTTAAATTATGTGCGGAAGTACTTGATCATGCTCGCAAAACTATGGAAAATTTTGATAGAGAAAAAGAGTTAACGTGTAATTTAATGACCGAAATTTTGTCTTATCAGTCAGGGTTTGAAATGTTTGGATACAAATTAGATTTTTTTACTTTACTTTCGTGTACTTTTGTTCTCGAAAAAATTGCCCGTATATGCCCGCAAATTGCGATTATCGAGCCGGTCCCTTGAGTGACGCGTTATCGAACCGGTCCCTTGAGTGACGCGTTTTTGGAGGGCGGTAGTCAAGGGACCGATTGACCATTTATGATAGAAAAACAACACACATTCTACCGGTTTAGTCTCATGAAAATCGGCTGCGCGTTTTTAGAATTGAGCAATTTTCTTCTTTTTCCTTGCAATGGGGTGCCCCTATTGGCCAATACCATCTTAAAATATGCCGACACGGTATACTAGAAACGCGCAGCCGGTTTTCATGAGACTACACAAGTATAAATTTATTTATAATTACTTTCTTTATAAGGCGTGGAAAGAGCTTCAATTAACCGCTGCGCGCCCGTCTGCGCTTTTTGGCGCGTTTTTTTCTGTTTTTTTCTCTTTCATTTCTGAACCGATTATAAGGTCTATTCAGCATATTTATTTCTTCGCTTATATGGTCTGTAATTTACTGGTATAGTCTATATGAGACACTATAATGGAAAAATACATTTCAAACCGCATTTTAGCTAGATATCAAATCGTTGCAAGATCTTGTTGATCACAATCGCCAGGTGATCACGGAACTGAGCAACGCTAATGAATCTTATAAACGGAAAATCGAGCTGATGACCGAAGAACGCATACACCAAGATAAACATATTGCAGCATTGTCAAAAATCGTCAAAGATTTTCGCGAAGATAAAATCAAATTTGCAAAAGTATACCACAAAATTACTGAACTTACTTTTTAGTAAGGATCTAACTATGCCCATTTTATTTCACCATAAAAGTAAGGGCATACTGTACCAGGCACAGCCTGATTTGGGGAAGTACAGAAAATGGGGAAACATTTCGATAAAAAATTCTTGTGTTTTAGGGGGGCCTAAAAGTAAGGGCCACCCTTTTCGATTGTCAAAAGTGCCAAAAAATGGCCTTTATTTTGAGAAAGCCTTAACCTTGAGAAAGCTTACTTAGGAAATAATTTTTGAAAAAAATAATGCCAAAATATGGCCCTTACTTTGAGGGTCGCCCTTACTTTGGCCAGTAATAATTTTTTGATCTAAAATGTTTGATACTTTCGTCATTGTTAGATTTTCACAGTTTTCAAGTTTTTGCTCTTTTCGGGCTTTGCCGATTTGAGGTTTCGCCATTTTTTATATTCGCCCAAATCCGACTGTGTTCACGTGAGCACCCCTTAAATCAATTGTTATTTTCATTGGATTTAAAAATCGTCCCTTATTTTGTGCAAAAAATCAGAAATATTTAGATCGCGGGCGGCGGCTTCGTATTTAAGTTAAAGTGCTCAAACTTGACCCATTTAGTAGTTTATGTTTGAACAGCATAATTAAATATTATTTTATAAATTTCAAAAATATAAATTGCAAATGCGATGTAACCGCAACATATAAGCCACAGTTCAATAAATAAGGATAACTCGGGCTTCGTAAACTCTTATAAAATTTATAAATTATAGCAGTGCCACACAGAAGTTTTATGTAGAAAATTTAAGTGGAAAAAAATACATGTATATGCTATACAGTATAGGTTACCGTTCACAAAAACCGACCTTTGTTTAGGGTGCATTAACAGTGTTGGTGGTACATATGAGTCATAAAGGGCATAACCTAAAAATGGAGAACTACCCAAACGGAGGAAATTTTCTCCATTTGAGGTTAGACAGGAAGACAGAAAATTTAAATTACAGTTGGTGACGTAACGAGTTGACACATAAGGACTTGACAAAGTGAAACGAGTTGACAGTTTTTGGGCGTTTTTCGGGCAAAAATAGGCAAAGAAGGGGTAAAAAAGACGTAACCAGTTGACAAAGTGAAACGAGTTGACAGTTTTTGACGAAAAAATCGGAAACGAAAGTGTCAACTCGTTACGTCACTAACTGTATTTGATTCTGAAAAATTTACTTCGCTCTCAAGTTTCTCCGTTTTCGTAGTTTTTCATTTTTAGGTTGTGTCCTCATAAAGGTTGTACGCCCTTTGACCCATGGCCCATGAGTCATGGGACAACGTCAATATATGAGTTAACTCCCAGGGGGAAGTGCGTGTAAATAGACACGCAACTTGTTTTTTCGTCGATTTAAGGCATATGGAGGCCCCGTACGGCAAAACGGGTATTGCTGACCCCCTCAATTTTTCGAGAAAATTCGATTGACGGTGTTTTTTGCGTAGGTTGGAGATTCCAAACAGCTCTCTAGTCGGCCCTGGTGGCCCAAATCAATTTCTGAATAGTCAGATCGACGTAGTTTGACGAGCTCTCTGTTTTTTGAATTATTGCGAATTGTTGGGAATTTTTGAAGTGCGTGTTTGTTTACACGCATTTGCCCCCTACGGGTTCCCAAAAACTCCTTCCCCCTGAGAGTTAATGATGAACTTTTTTTATAAAAATAAATAAAGACGTTTTTTAGAAAAATGAAGGGTACCAATTGAAGCTGAGTAGAAAGATCAAAGAAGTGGATTACCATAGAGAGCAAAATCAAAACTATCGGGAACAAATTGAAAATGATCAAAACGAGTTGAAAAAACAGTCGAAATTACTACAAGGGCTGCAAGAGGAAGTGACACATTTAAAGTCCGAGGCATATCAAATGGAAATTGCCCTGCCCTATACGGTTGAAATTGAACGAAAACAACAACGAATAAATGAACTTGAGCAGTTGTTCCCCACAAAGTATGTTACTTTTAAATTACAGAACTTAGCGTTAAATTGTACAACTTACCGTTATTGAACCATTACGTGACCAATACCTGAGAAATGAGTGTAGTTTTTGGCAGTTAGTGGCTGCAAAAGTGGCGGTCACGTAGTAGTACGCAATTCGTTGAGGATATCGCTAGAAAAAGTGACTATAATAAGTGACTACAGTGATAGTGGAAAAGTGGCGGCAAATAAGATATAAACTTTTGATACTCTAGAATCTATGAGTCTAGAGATAAGATATAATTTCCGATAAATGTTACGATTTTCATTTTAAAATATGCCCTTTGGGGTTCCCTGAACACATCGGGCGGAATTTTTTCCGCCTCATCGCTCGTTGTGTTCTTTTTGAAAAAGCATATTCTCGAAAGCTATCCGACCACCCGTGGACACTTTTGGTCGATTTGACCACAAAACACAAATTTTACAAACGGTTAACCGGGTGACGTACAGGGTTCATTTTTTACAGGGCCGTTGATTACTTAACAGTTTTTGAAAAATATGACAGAAAAAAAATGTGTGTGAAAACGTTTAATTGCAAATAATTTCTTTTTTCAGATTTCCTACTTCAAATAAATGACTAATTAATATTCATTACGAAAACAACATGTTTATTTTTATTTGCTTTCCGACTTTGTAATCGGTTATTCTATGTTGGTTTTCACCGCCGTTACATTTATTAAAATAAAATACCCAAACAAAGCATTTTATATGTCCGGGGGAAAAATTCCGTCATATGGGTTTGAAGGTTAAGTAAAAGTTAAAGAATTTTTAAGTAAAGTCCACGAAACTCCTGTGGCTGCTTTTGTGGCTGCTATTAGGGAGTGGGATACTTTCGCGACCATTTATGGAAAAAAACCTGTTTATGAGTACTTTCGCTACCACTCCATTTGGTCGCGAATCGTTGTTCAAAACATGGTTTCGCGACCACATGGTCGCGAATCGTTGTTCAAAGTATGGTTTCGCGACCAAATGGTGTGGTCGCGAAAGTAATCATAAACGGGGTTTTTTCCATAAATGGTCGCGAAACTACCCTTCACGGCTATCAGGGGTTAAGAATTATAAATAATTATGCCATTACTAATAGCTCATTAGGATTATTTCAGGTCGTGCAATTTTATTTTATCTCACATCGTTAATTACAAAATCAATTAAGAAAAACACGACACTGATGTGCTTAAGATGATTTTTTTTAAGATATGGCCAGATCGAGCGTTAATTATGAATGTTTCATTTCATAATTATGTTCTTTCAACGTTTTATAATTGGAATTTTTGTTTGTTGATTAATATTTTGAATTAAAATCAACGGAGAACGGCGACATGTTCCTTAGCACGAACAACTTTTTATTCGTCCAACAAGTTTCTTACGTTAACTGTGTTCTTATTACCATGCAATTTTATGATTAGTGATCAAAATCTGCTAAATTGAGTATCTTAGTCACCGCGGTATTTTGGAGAAAAGGTGTGTAGCGAAAAAAAAAAACAGTTTTTCGGAGAAAACTTTTTGGGAGAGGATTTCACATTTTCCGGAGAAAAGTTTGTCGAAGAACACGTTTTTCGGGGAAGTTTTAATAAATGTGTGTTCCGATGCACTGTACAAAAACCGTTTTCGGAGTACAGGGTTCGGGTTTATTAAGGGACGGTTTGCTGACTTAAAAAACCGTCCCATATTAAGCACCTGTCTTTTTAGCACCCAAAAAGCGTCCCTTATCAAGGGCATTCGTCCCTTATTAAGCACAAGCGTCCCTTATCACGCCGCGGCGTCCCTTATCACAATAGTATAAAATTTAGGTCGGGGGTAAATTGGCGGTAGTTCTACCGCCAATTATGAAGGAAAATTGGCGGTAGTTCCAGCACTACCGTCAATTTACCCGCTTCGCGTAACTACCGCCACTTTCATGTTAAATAAATTATTAACGATTAATAATTGGCCGACCCTGTACTGGTATCAAAATGTTCATAAAAAAGTATTTATTCCAACTACCGCCAGTTTGAAAATGGAACTACCGCCAGTTTTGACCAAAATACCTCCAAAATACCTCCAAATTTTATGGTAAAATTTCCGGAAAAACGCTTTCGCCGATTGACCGCGGTGCCGAATATCTATTATGCCAAATAGGTAGATTCCGTAGGAGCCATAATTGATGAAATTCAAATGTATTAGGTGAACAAATGTTGATAAAAATTTCAGTTTAGAGTCATCGAAAACCGACGAGATGTTAATAAATAGGGAAAATGAACATCATTTTATTCGTGCAAGCAGCCTTGTATTAATGTGTGATAAGTCTGGAGCGGAGGGCGAAAATGAACTTGAAAATGAAACATTGAGTGAACCAAGCACACCCTATGAACATATTGACAGTATATTCAACGATTGGCCGCTCAATTTGCAGAGTAGGAAGTCAACGAAATTTTAAGAAAATCGAAAAAAAAATCTGTCAATAATTTGTGTATTAGTATCTGTAAACGCTACCGAGAAAATTGGTATAAAATCGAATCGGACAAAACCAAAGTGGATTTTATATAAAGTCGAATATATTCCTCGATTCCATAAGGGGCGCTTCCATAACAGCCGTTTATCCCATAACGGCCGTTTATCCCATAACGGCCGCTTTTTCCTCAAAAACGGCCGTTTATTCCATAACGGCCGCTTTTTTCCTCAAAAAACGGCCATTTACCCCACAACGGCCCTTTTTTTCAAGAACCGAAAACGGCCGTTATGGAATTAAGGACTGTACATAATATAAAAGTCGTTGTATGTACAGTCCTTAAAAGTCTTATAAATGATGCCGTACTAACGATACGAATTATAAATAAACTTTTCGAAAAGCAAAACCGTTTTGGCGCTTGAAAGCATATTTTAATTAGAAAACTTACCAGTATACAGGCCATAAGCCAATTCGGGGACATAAAGTCCATTCCCACTGGGAACTTCCCAGGATGGTTTCTAGCGATAAACAACATGGGACTTTGACGCAAAATCGCTAAGTATCCGGAAATTGGCATACCCTCTGTATATGATGAGTTAAAATTACATTCCTTACTCCTTTTGCATCCGAAAAAAGTGGAGCATCGTCACAAAAAGGATCATTTTTCTATTAGAATTGCCCCATTTTGGCGGGAAAACGTGCCAAAAAGGAGCAATCGTCCAAAAAAGAGCGCCCAAAAAATAATTAAGGACTGTAATCTGTTTATTTTCCGTGGACAAAAATTGTAATTTCTTTATCTACAAAATACTGAAGAGCATATCATACGCTCTGCGTATGGCGCGAGTATTTTTTTCAAAAACGTCCATAAAAGAGTAAGGACTGTATTTTGGTTCCTGCCGAGCCATGAAAAATAACCGAAACTGGGCCAATTATTTGTGATC
>SCLG01000248.1:119205-133555 GCA_004367875.1 Oikopleura albicans
AATAATCTAATAATTCACAAAAAATCATGTTTTAATCGCCTAAATGCGCAATCGTGATTTTATGTTATTTAATTTGCTCGAAGGACAATTGTCCCGTTTCTAGATTTTCATGTAGAGCATCCTGAAGTTGTCCTTGTCAGGACGCATGAGAGTTAAAAATCATACCATTCTAGAATATTAGCTTTGCAACACTTGAAGTGTAAATTCACTTTGAAAAACACAAAAACAAATGAATACAGGGATCTGGTTATAAGGTCACAAGGTGTTAAAAGATGGAAAAAATTATGTGCATATATTAATATGGAGCATAAGTCGTAATAAAAAATAAATGGAACCATTGATCCGAAGATCATAAACTCCCAGGAGAAAATTGGGATAAAAACACAAATTTGAATAATGTAAAATTTACAATTTCTAAATAGATTAATGGATCCGATTGGACCCTATTTTTTAGGGTAGGGTCCACTTGTTTTTTTTGCTCTGGTGCAATTTGGGTCCAATACCAGCTGTGGTTTGGGTCCACTTTTATAGTGGTCGGGTAGGGCAGAGGTCGGAAAACTCAAATAAGGGGTAAACTCTGGTAATTTTCACTGGTAGGGTTTGGAAGGGTACAATATATTTTTGCTCGGGTAAACTCGGGTAAACACATAATAGAACAGAATGCTGCGTTCAGAATTAGAACGTTCTATTTCACCGTTCTGATCGTTTTGTTATGTAAAATCGGCATAGAACGGTGTTATGGCGTTCTTTTGTTCTACCCGCGTTCTGTTCGCGGAAATTCAAGTTCTAGCTTAAAACAAAACTTTAACATCTCTGGTTTGACGCGTGATTTTCCGCAAAAATCAGAGTAAGAAAATACGCCTCAAGTGTTGTACGTTCAAGAAATATTTCAAAAGTTATAAAATTAAAAACAATTTCTAGTCGTTGCAAATTGGACGTTCGAACGCGGGCGTTAACGGTCTTATTTGAATTGATAAAAACCCATGGCGAAAATTGGGAGCAGCGTTGGTGGTTGGATCTCTTCAATGTTTTATTTCGTGTTTTTGACGGGTTAAAGTTGCCCGAGGCTGTCGAGCGCCGCGAGTGGATGGACACGACCTGTAATCACGCGCTCTTTGCCGTTTGCGACGTTTTTAGCCACTATTATCAAACACTAGCCCCGATTTTACTCAAAGATTTGCATAATCATCTCGTCTGGTGCGTTAAGCAATCGAGCCCCCAATTGGCACAATCTTCTTGTAACTGCCTTGAGAACTTAATTCTCTCGAATCAGGTAAATTCCGTTTTTTTTATAAGGCCCTATTATGGACGGAGTAACTTGCGAAAACTGGAATATTAGACTGGAAGCGCCGCAAACCTAATTGCCCGCCTAACAAAAAAGGAAGAAATTTTTATTTGGTTTTTTCGCGTTGTTATGGTAACGCGGCCAATCAAAATTGGCAGCGCGAGACAATTAAGGTGTTAGGCGGACATTAAATTTTGCAATAAACAGTATGAGGCCCGGGAGCTAAATGCCGGCTCAACGTCAGCAAATCCAAATTTATATACAGTTAGGGGTCTCTAGATGTGCATGTCTCTCTAGATATGCGTTTTTACGAAAATTTGTAAATACCGCTACAGGGGGGGTCTGGTTATAAGGTCACAAGGTGTGACCGTTATAAGGTCAAGTCATCTTTTTTGCACTAAGGTCAAGTCAATTTTTTCAAGATAAATCATGTCTTTTTTTTTCACTTTTTTGGGGTTTAAATTTAGAACTCGACATATACGTTTAGAACGACACGGGTAAAACACGGGTGATAATTTTTTTTTATAGAAATCATATGTTTTTGGACTTTTGTCTTGCACTAAGGTCAAGTCATTTTTTTGGAGTGCATTAAGGTCAAGTCATTTTTTGGGGCTTGACCTTATAACCAGACCCTCCTGTAGATGTACACCCTTTTCAGACCAATTTTTGCCAAATGTACCTCTAGATGTGCACCTTTTTTGGACCATTTTTACAAAAAATTAGACTGTAACAGGATTTTTAGCGTAATTTTAAGATGAAATTTTAAACATGAATTTTTTAACACAACTTTTCATAACATATTTTTTATATACCCGAGCGTTTGAAAATGAATTTTAATGTGATTTTTTTTTATTAATTTACTATATTAAAACATACACCCGCCGCCGTTATCTTGAAAGAACACTTTGATAAAACAAAATAAAGATACCAACGAATTTATCTGTAATGATGTGTATATTCCCTACCCTCAAATAGTTACAAAATTACGTCATTCAAGATAACATGTTCGTTGAAACTTCAGTCCGGAGTCTCTTTATTTTATGCCGGTGTCCAAGGGTTAAATTTAGGCGGTGTTTACGGATGATGAGTGGAAGGAGACGCTCGATTGTCTAAATCGAATCAAGAGGGAATCAAAGGCGTCTGAAATTCCCGAAGTTCAAAAAATGGTCGAACAAGAACTCGTACACGCCATTGAGGCCGTTCTTAACTCCAAAAAGAACATAAAAAACAAAAACGTAAAGGTTTGTAGTGATTATTAATAATAGTTATAATTAGGGCGAATTCCTAAATAACAGCAATTTACCACCTGATTACTTTGGACAGCAACCTCACGTAAAAAGGGAAAAAACGGAAAAACATGCAGATTGAGTGTTTTTCGGATTTTATTTCCACGGGTTAATTTTTGACATTCTAAGTTAAAATTTCAGTGGTCGGTTATTTGTCGTAATCGTCTTATTACAATGATAATAACTTCCAAGGGAATGCGTGCGTAAACATTAAAAAATGAAACTGCGATTTGTCGACATAAAATAATCGTCGATAAAAGTTTTACTGGATAATGGTTCCTTTGAATTTTAAATTGTTCGAAAACTTTTACATTGATTTTTATGCATCAAAATCAATGTAAAAGTTTTAGAAAAAATTGAAATGCAAATGAGCCTTTATCCAGTAAAACTTTTATCGACGGTTATTTATGTCGACAAATCGCAGTTTCATTTTTCAATGTTTACGCACGGATTCCCCCTAGAAGTTATTATCATTGTAATTAGACGATTACGACAAGTAACCGACCACGGCGAATCTGATATTTTAAATCGCAGGATCATTTTTTAATGTTTCCTCTCGGAGTTAAGAACTTCATTTTTAGAAAGAAATTAGGAATTCGTCTTATGTAGGCTCGTTCCATTTAGTTACCTTGTGGCTACTAGACGATATCGTGAGGCGGAACGGGCGTATATATTTTCACGTGTTAAAAATAATATATAAATATAATATTATATATTTGCAGAGTTTATTGTCGCTCACAATTAACTCCTATCGATACCGAAGAAACGAGATTATATTCTTCTGGGTATTTTATTTTTATATTGGTGAAGGAATTAGATTAGTGTTGGAAAATTTACAGGATTGGAGGTTATGTTGGGATAACCCCCGGCGTAACGTGCTCGGAAAAATTGGAATTTTCTACTTTTAAAAAATCTTATTTAGATTTATTATTGATCACTGAAAAGGCAAAATAATTTTTTGACCTTCTTCCCACCCACGCATTCTTTTTCGAAAACGCTCGAAAAAAGCTACATAACGTATAGAGGGGTCGTCCAATTTTGGGACACTTGAAAAAGTCTTATTCCGGGACGCTTTTTTATGCCAAAAAATATTTTAAGTCGGATTCTGCGACACAAAAGTTAATTTCCGGGACGTCATGGGATTAGAGCTATCAAGAAAAAACGGCCCTTATGAAATTATGGACCACCAAAATACGGCCGTACAAAAACGCGGCCATAATGGGATAATCACTTTTTTGGCTCAAAAAGCGGCCGTAATGGGATAAACGGCGCGTGGCGTAATAGGAGCGCCCGTAACGGGAGTAAGGACTGTAGTAGTTGTAGAGTCGGGAAAAAACGAAATGATATATACCGTGTACGGTCTTATATGGTCTTTTTTAAACTTTAGAATTTGTTTTTCCTTAACCTTATAGTCACTCACAGTAGATCCAGACACTCGTGTTAACTCATATACTAGACTTGTAGGGGTTAAACGAGGTGTGTTTAGGAGACGGAAAATGGTATAGCCGGACTATGCGCCCCTGGTTGGGTCCTGCTCGATCTTTGCTCGATTTTGGGCGACATTGGCGACAAAAGTCGAATTCCGCACATTGCGCAGCGGGCCTGTATTCGACACATTCAACTTTTATTCGAACTTTGCACTTATGATAAATTCGAAGAAGACGTCCACCTACGNAGTCCCTACCTTCAAAACTTTAGAAAATAACGTCATTAAAGAAAACATGATACTTGAAACTTCTGCCGGAGTCTCTTTATTTTATGCCGGTGTCCAAGGGTTAAATTTAGGCGGTGTTTACGGATGATGAGTGGAAGGAGACGCTCGATTGTCTAAATCGAATCAAGAGGGAATCAAAGGCGTCGGAAATTCCCGAAGTTCAAAAAATGGTCGAACAAGAACTCGTACACGCCATCGAGGCCGTTCTTAACTCCAAAAAGAACATAAAAAACAAAAACGTAAAGGTTTGACTTCATCATAATAATTTTAATTCAGGGGGAATTCCTAAATAATTGTCGATAAAAGTTTTACTGGATAAAGACATCATTTGCATTTTAAATTTTTAGAAAACTTTTACATTTATATTTATGCCTCAAAGCTTCCCTTCGGAGTTAAGAACTTCATTAACAAAAAAAAAAAATTAGGAATTCGCCCTTTATAGGCCCGTTTCATTTAGTTACCTTCTGGCTACTAGACGATATCGTGAGGCGGAACGGGCGTATATGTTTTCACGTGTTAAAAATAATATATAAATATAATATTATATATTTGCAGAGTTTATTGTCGCTCACAATTAACTCCTATCGGTACCGAAGAAACGAGATTATATTCTTCTGGGTATTTTATTTTTAATGGTGAAGGGATTAGATTAGTGTTGGAAATTTTACAGGATTGAACGTTATGTTGGGATAATCCCCAGCGTAACGTGCTCGGAAAAATTGGATTTGTTTACTTTTAAAAATCTTATTTAGATTTATTCGTGATCACTGATCAGAGAAACAATGGTTTCATTTGAGCTTACTTTTGGCGAAATAATTTGTTGACCTTTTTCCCACCCACGCATTCTTTTTCGAAAACGTTCGTAAAAACCTACATAACGTATACAGGGCTCGTCGAATTTTGGGACACTTGCAAAAGTCTAATTCCGGGACGCTTTTTTATGCTAAAAAATATTTTAAGTCGGAGTCTGGGACACAAAAGTTAATTTTCGGGACGGTTTTAGTGATAAAGGGAGAAAAAAACTACAATTTCGAGACAAAAAATGGACTTTAAGTCAGAATCGTGAAGCGTATCGAAATTGGTCTACCCCTGTAATGTAGGGCCGTGTCCTAGAATTTTGAAATTATTTTTTGTATTCCAAAGTGTTTATGCGTTTGATAACGCCTGAATCTGAAAAATGAAACAATTTTTATACAGTCCTTACTCCTATTACGGTCGTTTTCGGTTATCGAAAAAGCGGCCGTAATCGGATAAACGGCCGTCATGGGATTAAAGCTATAAAGAAAAAACGGCCCTTATGAAATTATGGGCCACCAAAATACGGCCGTATAAAAAATCGGCCGTAATGGGATAATCGGCGCGCGGCGTATTGGGAGTAAGGACTGTAGTAGTTGTAGAGTCGGGAAAAACGAAATGATATACGGTTTTATATGGTCTTTTTTAAACTCTAGAATTCGTTTTTCTTGAACCTTATACCAGGTAGTCACTCACATTAGATCCAGAAACTCGTGTTAAATCATATACTAGACTTTTAGGCGTTAAAGGAGGTGTGTTTAGGAGACGGAAAATGGTATAGCCGGATTATGCGCCCCTGGTTGGGTCCTGCTCGATCTTTGCTCGATTTTGGGCGACATTGGCGACAAAAGTCGAATTCCGCACATTGCGCAGCGGGCCTGTATTCGACATATTCAACTTTTATTCGAACTTTGCACTTATGATAAATTCGAAGAAGACGTCCACCTGCGCCTCACGAGGGGGTGTCAAATTGTAAGATTACGCTTCTGAGAAAAATTTTATTAATTTTTTGGGTTCTTAGGCCTTGAAATCGGTGCTGAAAAATCCAACATATAACTCGTGGCAGTTGACGCAGGAAGTCATCAACGGGATCCTCAATTTAAATTCACAGGTAAAATTGTTTACCATTATATTTACGGTCCTCGTTCTCTTAACGGCCGCCGCTCACATACTGTGTGGTCCAGTACAAATTATATTGTTTGAGCATAAAAAGTGCGTGTACAAATTTGCTCTTTCTGATTTATTGTTGGACCACACGGTATTTATTTTTGGCCCTTTAGGGCTGTTTAAAAGCCACAAAAAATTACATGGGTGGTTGGTTATAAAGTCAGCCATTTTGACCGTTATAAGGTAAAGTCTGTTTTTTGCATTTTTTTCTAGAAAATGTCTTTATATTTTTTTGCTATAAATATATGTCTTTTCGGACTTTTTTTCGAATTGGTTATAAGGCCAAGTCATTTTTTTAGACCTTGACCTTACAACCAACCCCCTGTACCCTTAAGTGCCGTGATTGTTGGGACTTTGACATAAGAATATTTCCTTTTAATAAATTTGTAAGAAAAAATACCAGGCCAATTGCGTATGCATTGAGTAGTTAAACGGCCACTTTTTAGAAAATTTTTGTGGTCTGTTAACTGCGCAGTGCGCACGTAATTGATACAACTGGATTTCATCCGAGAGAAAAAAAAATAATTGTTAATATTTTTTTACGTAAATATTTGTTTAGAAATTTGCTACCCACTCGAGCTCAATACACCCCCTGCTGTGCGAACTGGTGATAACGGAGTGTCCGGTAGAAGTGCGCAAATTGCTTTCCCAATATTTTCTTCGAACCGGAAAGTTAGCCGGTTTAACCGCAGAATGACCAACCTCAGTAGATTAATTTTTTTTTTTCACTGTCCGAAAAAAAGACACAAAAAAGTCCATATATAGTCAGTTGTATGATTGCTTCTAAATATATATTATTTATATCTGCTTTTAAAAATAATATTTATGAAATTAGAAAATTTTTCAATTTTTTTTTTGTGTTTTGTTAAAATGCTATTTCTATAATCATTTAATTTTTGTAAAAAAGCAAATATTGTTCATTACGGAAACTAGCTGTTTCGGTTTAGGCCTACATATACACCACATAACCCGTTATCTTGACACTATCAAACCTCATAAATTGTTAACATAAGGGAATTTTGTTAACATAAAAGGGTTAGGGCGTTTCGTTAAATAATTGGAAATCGAAATTACACAAATCCCAAAAAGTCTTAACATAACGGCATTCTGTTAACATAACGGGTAACCTAAAATATATGTGGTGTATATTTATAAAGAACTAATGTAATTTTATTTCGAAATATTGATACAAATGTATATTTTTATTCAATCTGTACTTTACAGTCAGTGGTTTCTCGATGTGCACCCATTTTATGCGAGTATCTCTTAATGTGCACGTTTGACAGGTCTTTTTCGGAAAAACTTTCCAAATTATATTTACACTTGTACCCTTGGGTTTTCTGAAAAAGGTCTTAAAAAAAACCTTCATGTTAAGAGATATTCTCATAAAATGGGTGCACATCGAGAGACCCGTGACTGTAAAGTACAAATTGAATAAAAATATAAATTTGTCTCAATATTTCGAAAAAAAATTACAGTAGTCCTTTATAAATATACACCACATATACTTTATGTTACCCGTTATGGTAACAGAATGCCGTTATGTAACACTTTTTGGGATTTGTGTAACTTCGATTTCCAATTATTTAACGAAATGCCCTAAGCCTTTATGTTAACAAAATTCCATTATGTTAACAATTTGTCAGGTTTGATGGTTTCAAGATAACGGGTAATGTGGTGTATATGACGGCCAACTTGCGGCATGAAAATATGTCTTAAAAACTGAAAAAAATAATTCTGGCTATGTTTAGAGAAATTCAAATATAATATGTGCAATATAAAAAAGATCCTGAATACAATAGTTATATTTATAATGAAGGATTTTTTTAGATTATACAGGCCCCTACCAAAGAAAACAACAAAAAAATTGGGACTTAATGATATTTGAGGCCCACTTTAACTCTCAGGGGGAAGAACTTTTTGATAACACGTAGGGGAAAATTGTGTGCACGTATGCACACACTTAAAAATTCACAATAATTCCCAATAAATCTGGTAAAACTGGTAAAGCCAAGTTGTAGAGCTCGTCAAACTACGTCGATATGAGTATTAAGAAATTGATTTGGGCCACCAGGCCCCCTAGAGAGCTGTTCGAAATATCCAACCTACGGAAAAAAAATACCGCCAATAAAATTCTCGCGAAAAGTTGAGGGGGGGATCAGCAATATCAATTCTGCCCTACAGGGCCTCCTTATACCTTAAAAAACCAAGTCGTGTGGATATATGCACACAATTCCCCCTGCGAGTTAAGCTTGTATACGAAAAATATATATGTATGACGGGTAACAGAAAATAAAGCCGTTTTTTTACATAAAAAAAAAATTCAAGGACAATCGCCAAGTAGGAAATAACATGTCATTGTAGATCGTAGTCCTTATATTTTCCATGTTTTTAACCCCTGCGGGCAAATTTAAGCCGCGAGGGGTTTAAGTTGATAAAATCTTAATTAACACGCCAGAACTGCTCCATATTGATTTTAACTCCCAAGTGTCAACTAATTAAATTTGTGGCCCTTGTATATTCCATAACAATTAGAAAACTTAAAAACTGTTCTTCAGGACTCAAAACTGCAAAAATAAGGTCAAAAATATCGAAATAATTTGCACAAAAAATTGTATTGTAATTGTACAATACGATTATAACAGGTGGTGATTATCAGGCCGATTTTTTATTGGTTCAAGGTTTTTTTTCAAAATAAACTCGCGTTTTTTCGATTTTTCAAACGAATTCTAAGGTTTTCTAGAAAACCAAATAATTTTTTAATCACCATAATTTTTCAAGTAGTTATCTGGTTCAGATATTTTTTGAGTATTACCTTGATCGTTTATGACCAAAATATGGCCTATATAAGCACACCTGAAATGCTCGACTTATAAATACAGTCCTTACTGCAAATAAGGACATTTTATGCAAAAAAATATCTCCAAAGGGTCCCAAATTGGGACTCCCAATAAATGGATACTTCGATAAAAAAGTTCTTATTGGGAGTAGGGAATGTATCGATCAAGGGCATGTTTTATTATTGTTCTGATCTTTTTATTTGCAAATACCATCTAAAGGAGTTCTAGAATCCACTTTCATTCACAGCATCCCTTAGACAATAATCATTTTAGCTGAAAAAAGTCATTCTTCTTCAATTTGTTACTTTTTGTGACGGTTAACCCTTCGAGGGGTCATAATAAACCTATCTGTACGATTCGTTCACTAATTTTTAATTTATTATTCTCCTTAAAAAAAAATTATTATTTTTTGCGTTTATTTTTACGTTCAAATCAGGCGTCGATTTTTTTATCCGAAAAATCTGTCGAATAAATCTATGTTTTCAAGAGCAACTTTTTTTTGATAAAATTCCAAATTTTTAACCAAAACCAATAATAAAAAATGTTTTCGTGATCAAATGAAGATTCTTCCGAAAAAATCGTCGACGTCTTCAAATCAGTTTCCCTAGAAAGCTTGATTCATAATTTCCTATTTACATTAAAAACGAAATATTCAAAAAATAAATGTAAAATTGAGTTTACGGAAACTTAAAATGTTTTATTTCTTTGCGCAGAGATTAAATCATGCGTTTTTTTAAACAAATTAACAAAATTTGGGAATTTATATACAGTCCTTACTCCCATAACGGCCGTTTTCGGTTCTCGAAAAAAGTGCCCGTTATGGGATTAGGACCATAATGTGGTTAATTTGGGACAAACAATGTAACGATTTGTTAAAATTTTAAATATTAATTTTATGAATAATTCCGATATTTCTGTGACGGTTTTGTGTTCGAATTTTACATTTTTGATCTTTGAAAACGGCCGTTATGGGACTAAGGGCTATATAACTCTTACTGAAAAAAAACATACTTAAATTAATATGGTTAACCAGGACATAAACAATCTCGGGGCAAAAAACAAATGGCAATCAAGATACTCAGCATGTCACATGAATTCTCGGCGTTTTTTTTTCGTAGTTTCTAGAGATTCCAGTTTTTTTCTGCACGGAAAAATAGTTTTTTTGAAATTACACATGTCACGATTTGTTCTCTGTGAGTTATTTTTTCTCCTGTAACAAATTTATCTGTGATGGAAAATGAGGGTTTTGTGATTTTAGATGGAGTTACGTTTGGAGTCGTTTTGTCTTTACCACCCAGACACCCTAGCGCCCTTTCTCCAAGCTCGCCTTTCAAATATTCATGTTAATTTAGTACCACCAACGTACCACAGTCTTCTGGGTGGTATTTAAAGCGTTTTTCATTTATTGTTGGTAATCCAGTAAAGTTCGAATTACAGGGGGTTAGTTATAAGGTCAGCCATTTGTGCCGTTATAAGGTCAAGTCAGTTTTTTTTTCAAGATAAATCATGCCTTTTTCACTTCTTTTTGGGTGTTAATTTAGAACGAAAGATATACATTTAGAACGACACGGGTAAAAAACACGGGTAGTATTTTTTTAATAGAAATCATGTCTTTTTAACATTTTTTTTGGGTGAAGACTTCCCCCCAATGGGGGCCCCAATCGCCGGCCATATTTTTTGGATCCAAAAAAAAATGTGGTTGGTTATAAGGTCAAGTCAGTTTTTTAAAATGCATTTTAAGGTCAAGTCAGTTGTTTAGACCTTGACCTTATAACCAAGCCCCCTGTAGGTATATAAAAGATTATGGTGGGTAATTTTTTTTCAAATTATAAAGTCGGTTTTCACAAAACCTGATATTTTCGGGTACTGTAAGGGTTTTTTAATGGGTACAGAGGGTCTGGTTATAAGGCCACAAGGTGTGACCGTTATAAGGTCAAGTCATCTTTTTTGCACTAAGGTCAAGTCATCTTTTTCAAGATAAATCATGCCTTTTTTCACTTTTTTGGCTTTTAATTTAGAGCTCGATATATACGTTTAGAACGACACGGGTAATTTTGGACTTTTTTTTCTTGCACTAAGGTCAAGTCATTTTTTTTGGGGCTTTACCNAATAGGCCAATTAATTTTTTGAACGTTAAATAATACCCAATTTGATTGAGCTTGACCCTTGGTAAAATTCGAACTGGTATTTTGCGTAATGCTCCGACAAAGCTGTTTGGATCAACTCAGAGCGAAACTCAATACCGCTCTCTTGCGGAAGGAAATTATTCCACATCGGTCATCGTCAAACAACTTGTCGAGTCAAAACTGCGACCTTATGTTCTCGACTCCCTAAATGAAGGTCGACTAAAGGACTTTTACGCACAGGCTATCTTCCAAAAGTGCGGAATCGCCAAGTCCATTGTTTTTGGTGAGTTTTTTTTTTTTGGACGAAAATGTACACCACCTAACCATTTATCTGAACAACTGATTTAATCCAAAAATGTCAAGACAATGTAATTTTGTCACGATAATTGGGTAGGGCGGTTGGTAAGATAATGGGAAAATGCGATACGTCTCAGTCCCAAAAGTGTTAAAATAACCCGACTTTGTTATGATAACTGGTTAGTGGTGTGTATTATCTGATATTTTGGCCGCTATTCAATGTAAATCATGCCGTTTATGGATTTTTTTAGTGAAGTCCAAAAGAAAAGTCTTCGTATTTTGGTGTCGTAACCAGTTGACACTTTTGTTTCCGATTTTTTCGTCAAAAACTGTCAACTCGTTCCGAATTGTCACCTCATTTCGTCACTTTTGCCCATTTTTGCACACAAAACGCCATAAGTGTTACTTCGTTCCGAACTGTCAACTTGTTACGTGTCAAATCGTTAAACACGTAGGGATGAATTGGTATTGTTGATCCCCTTTTTGCGTAGGTATATTTCAAACAGCTCTCTAGGGGGCCCTGGTGGCCCAAATCAATTTTTTAATAGTCAGATCGACGTAGTTTGACGAGCTCTACAACTTGGCTTTACCAGTTGTACCAGAATTATTGTGAATTTTTAAGTGTATGCATACGTGCAACCAAATTCCCCCTACGGGTTATCAAAAGTCCTTCCCCCTGAGAGTTAAAATTAGAAAATTTAGTTTTGGTCTTTTCAGTCAAACGAAAAAAAAACATCATGAAATTGAGCTCATTTTTTTCATAAAATGTTTTTTTAGTTTTTTTTATTATTTATATTATTTGAAATGTGACATTTCTCGGAAAAAAAAAATCATTTTTTTTTTCGGTAAAAATTTAGGAGAAAAGTGTTAATCGAGTTTCAAATTTCTCGAATCGTTGTTTTTTGTTGTTATTGTCGCATTTTCGCTATTTTTGCTGTCGTCGGCACATTTTTTGAAAAATAGTGATTTTAGAACAGTTTTGTAAGGCTGGAGAACGACTGCTCAACTGTGGCCAGGTGACCAATGAGTATAATTACGCAAAAATGAAAAAAGACTTCGAAAAAGACTGCATTGATGATATTGAGAGTCTTGAGCGACGACTTCCGGTACGTTTTAGAGATCAATTTTTTGGAAAATCGGGACAGTAGGGTGAGTCAGGTCATCTTTGAAGGTCTAAAAATAAAACTATCGAATTGCATATTCGATAGAGCTGAAACCATAGAAAAACAATTATATACCGGGACTCTGAAATTTTAACTCCTAGATGCCCAAAAGGACAAAAAACTAATTTTTTTGTACTTTTGAAATATTTTCGCGTACTCACTCTACTGGACAGGTCTTTTTGTTTTAGTAGACATCAAATTGAAAAATATACAGTCCTTACACCCTTTTCGGACGTTTTCGGTTCTCGAAAATAGCGTCCGAAAAAGGAGCATAGTCACAAAAAGGATAATTTTTCTATTAGAATGGCCCCATTTTGGCCGAAAAAGCGTCCGAAAAAGGAGCAATCGTGCGAAAATGGAGCGTCCGAAATAGGCGTAAGGACTGTATACGAGCAATATGCTATGGTATTTTTTTTCTTTGATAACCAAAAGCGAAATGTTGGGCATTTTTGGAAATAAGAGATTGGTTGTCACATGTTTTATACTCCCTGCGAAGTGCGTAGGCGGAAAATTCTAACGTTTTACATTTATGCAAAATGTAATACACCGCATACCTGTTAAGTTATAACTTATGTTATTTGATTCAAGTAAGTTAACAGTCTGCTCGCGTCAACTTTTCCGCCTACGCCTACATCTTTGGACGAAAAACTGTGGATAGGGTTATTGAATTTTTTTGATTTTAGGACAGTGAACTTGGCCTATTCTTCAATGGCGCAAAACCGGGCCGAATCGATTGCATCGTGTGCTCAATTTTATTTTTATTAAAAGCCGAGTCTGATACTGCTGTCTGTAATGCGCTCTTATCTTCCCCAAAGCTCATGAATTACCTGGAGCGCTTCAATAACACTGTTAACTCCTCGGGTCCCTCTCTTCTCTCACTGACTTCTCAGTCTGGAAAAACGCGCTATCATAAGGTCATCATGGGTGCTTTTGTCTGTTTATTTTTTGCCCTTTGGTTTGATCTGCCCAGGCGCCTTAAACCTGCCAAGCGTTAAACTTGAAAAAATCGACGTGGGGGGGTCTTTTTCATATTTATGAAAATAGAATGCAAAAAACAAATTATAACGTTATGATTTTATGTTTATGATGCCTATTTAGTTAAGCCTGTATTCACTTGTTCAAGTACAAACTAAAGGAGTTGGTTATAAGGTTTAAAAAAGGACCGCTATAAAAGCTTATGGTCTTTTTTTGAGACCAAGGTCAAATAAAAAGCAAGATTTTTTGGAAAACAAGTCTATAAAATCATGTCCTTTACATTTTTCTTGGATGAACCCCCCATTCCTTCAGATTATAACTTATAACCATCTGAAGGGGGGGGCAGAAAATAGCGTCCGTATTGGAGTGAATTGACATAAAGGGTCCATTTTTCGACTGTTTTCGGGACACTTTTCCACAAAAAGCGTCCGTATTGGAAGGAAGCGTCCTTATTGAGTGCGTCCGTATTGAGAGTAAGGACTGTAATAAATGTACCATAATTTTGTCTTACTAAATCGTTAACGCGTAGTAAAAAATTAAATTTGAGAAAAAATTTAAATTAATTTACAGGGGGGTATGGTTATAAGGTCACAAAAGGTGACCGCTATAAGGTCAAGTCATCTTTTTTGCACTAAGGTCAAGTCATTTTTTTTTCAAGATAAATCATGTCTTTTTTCACTTTTTTTTGGATGAAGACCTCCC
>SCLG01000248.1:143489-160151 GCA_004367875.1 Oikopleura albicans
GCGGAAGTTCATGTAAAACGCCGAGCAGCATGCCTACGTCACTTTTGTTCAAAATTGTTACCCTATCACTTTACCCTATCGTACTGCTGACCAAGAGACACACTAAAATGGAGCTTTTGCAATTTATACCGTGTGTTGCAGCTCTGACTGACGCGGTGATGTCAAAACCACGTTAAAAACGACGACGCCCGGCAATCACGGTAAAATAGCCGAAAAACTAATTTTAGTGAGTTTTTTCGCCTTTAATACCGTGTGATTGTCGGGCTTCGTCGTTTTTTAACGTGGTTTTGACCTCACCGCGTCAGTCAGAGCTGCAACACACGGTATAAAAAATCATTAAACGGTTGAAATTGTGGATGAGTTTTTGTCGCTTTGAAAAACGCGTAGTGGGACTCGTTCACACTGTACGTTGAAGAAATCCCCGGGACTTCTAATCCTTATGTATATTATAATAAAACATGTTTACTTACTCGAACATATTGTATAAAAATTTGCGCTCAGATAGAAAATAAGAAATAATAAATATGTTTTTATATCTATATAAAGTAGTATTTTTATTTAGATTTAACAGACTTGAAAAAGTGTATAAATTATTTTCAGGTCGTAAATTGTGTGCCCAATCCTATCCTATATCAGCATATATTCCCTTGTTTAACAGTTTACTTGCTTTCAAAGTTTTTTTACTTTCCTAACGCAATGATGGAAATAAAATATTTTCAAATTATTAGACGGTTTTTTTCACGACTGCTACCAATACTTTGACCGGTAATTTCTACCGATAAAATTTGCACGACTAGTATAAAACTTCTTATAAAACTCGACCCATAAATTTGGCGTCGTTCACAAAAAAATGAACTTCATACCATGCCTGGTTCAGAAGGAGTTAGAAAAGTATTGGGCAGGTAATTTCTCCAATAACTGGTAATTTCTACTTTAACCAGTAATTAATACCGGTAAAACTTGTACGACTCAACTGAAACTTCTTATTCAGGAGTTAAAAAAGTATTGGGAGCAGTTGTCAAAAAAAAACCGTCTTACCAATATCTAAAAATGTTCTAAAAAAATTTAAAAATTATCTATCCCGTCTGTACCATCCCCACAAAACACTCTGACTTAAAGTTTTTTTTTCATTTGTAAGGCTATGACTCATAGCCTATGAGACGTTTTTCTTTTTTTTTTCATGAACAATGCTACAATATTGGTTATTTTTTGGAATGTTACGCAATAAAAAAAATCGCTGGATTAATTAAGTGAGAGCACTATCCCAGACTTTGGGTGCCCAGAGAGTCAATTTGGTTATAACATATATTGTCGAATCGATTTTTCAAAATACATTATTTTGGCCAAAATAGTTGAACTACACCTGTACCTCGTTAACCAATCCCCGCTAAGCGGGTTGATTTGCTTGACGAGTGTTGTATTTCCCGCTTCACGGGGCTGTTCTGTCAACCATTTTTTTGTTTGTTTGATATTTTTTGAGAAAACGACATATACGAGAAAAAAATCTTAAATTTGTGTGTTTCTCCAAAAACTAGACTGAACTTACCAGCCTTACAAATAATCTTTACGTTTATTTAAAAAAACAATTCAAACAAAAAAAGATCAATAAAATGTGCGACACTTTCATCGGGTTATCAAAGTCTGAAAATATCAAGTTCAAGGAAAAAAAAATATTTTGCATGTGTTTATTGTTTAGAATTCCATTTGTTTATTTTTTTTTGGTCTAAATTGGATCAAAGACTGTGCACCTCATTTGTCTCGATTTAAATGCAATGTATAAGTCTATAAGGTTACCGATTTACCCAGCACTTCAAATAAACAACATTGTTCTTACATTTTAATCGTCACCGGCGAAATTTCATTTTCAAAGTGTCCAGAGAAAATATCGGCAGTTTGATCCCCGCAAATTTAATTTTTCACATCATTTGGGTTAACAAATCAGGTACAGGGGGTCTGGTTATAAGGGCACAAGTTATATTGACCGTTATAGGGTCAAGTTATCTTTTATGCACTAAGGTCAAGTCATTTTTTATTCAGGATAAATCATGTCTTTTTTTTACTTTTTTTTGGGTTTTAATTTAGAACGAGACATATACCGAATGATAGGGCTATGACTGCAAGGCTTTGAGCAATTTTCCTATGGGTTGTAACGTTATTATGACGTCACCGTTGCAGTCATAGAGCTATCATACGGTACATTAAGAACGACACGGGTGAAAAACATGGTTAATAATTTTTTTAATACCATTCATGTCTTTTTCAATTTTTTTTTGTTGGGTTTAGAACGAGCCATATACAGTTAGAACGACACGGGTAAAAACATGTCTTTTTCTTTTTTTTTAGGGTGAAGACCTCCCCCCGGTGGCCATATTTTTTGTGCAAAATCATATCTTTTAAAAAGACTTAAAAATCGTTATAAGGCCTTGACTTGAGTCAATTTTTTTGGAGTGCATAAAGGTCAAGTCATTTTTTTGGGCTTGCCCTTATAACCAGACCCCCTGTAGTTCATTCTAGTAACTTTCCGTACCGTTATCTGTAATTCCATTCGAGTTTTACCCCCATTAACCATTGTTTTTTTCATAATTTAGATTTTTCATATTATTGTGTGAAAAATTTGGTATCAATCGCGAATCGGGTATACTTGATTGTTTTTTCGTGATTAATCAGCACAACTGCAGTCCGCCAATTTTTTCCTGGAAAAAGCGGCATCGGGTAGCTTGTGTAGGGGTTGTTCTGTACATCCCTTTTACTTAACCCCCGCGCGCCTCGCCAATCACATACAATTGGCACAGAGACTTTGATTCAGCACGCACCCCGCGGCGTGTGGCGTGCGCGGAAAAAATCGACAAATATAACAAAACAAAGAGAAAAACAAAAGCGTGCGACACGGTGTTAGAAATTACGCCCGTGATCATTGAACCACTTGATGGCGCTGGCACACTTGACCAAGGATCAGATTTTTGATTGGTTTCGGAGATCAGATAATTGGAATCGAATTGACTTTATATGCGGATTACTCGACTTGTGCCACCCCTTTGAAATTCGATACTTAGGACCGGATTCTAATACAGCCGTTATTGGTTATAAGGTCAGCTATGTTGAGCGCTTAAAGCTCAGGTCAGTTTTTCTGCACTTTTTTTCAGGTTAAGTCAGCGACTAGAAATTTGGCTCAAAATGACCCTTGTCTTTAGAATAAAAAAGTTTTTGGTTTTGAGAATCTAGTATACAGGCTGCGCCTTCAACCGGCCACTTTCGGACCACATTTTTTATAGAGATAACATTATTAAACGACTACGCATTGAGCCGTTAACCGGTCAGTTTTTGAAAAATTTAGTGGCCGGTACCCCTAACGAGTTATCTTACCAAAGTTGTCGTTAGACTTTTTTGGAGCCCAGACGTATTTCCGATTATGTTACCAAATGCCCTACCCAGTTATGTTAACCGAATTAAATTATGTTAGAACAACGACAGTTTGAGCGCCGACATACGGTATACAGTCCTTACTCTTTTATCGGACGCTTTTTCGGCCAAAATTGGGCCATTCTAATAGAAAAATGGCCCTTCTTTGTGACGATGCTCCTTTTTCGGACGCTATTTTCGAGAACCGAAAACGTCCGATAAATGAGTAAGGACTGTAACTGACAAAATTATTTCTTATTGTAATTTCGAGAAATTTCGCCATTAAAAGCATACTGAATCCGTCCGATCAGGCACATTTATCGAAGAGCTCGGGCGTAAAGATTATGCTGCGCTCAAAACGCACGAGGAACGGGCGAATAGTGACGTCACGAAGGAATTCACTTCCCTGGAGGAGACGTCCGTAAGGTCCCGTCTAACGATATCCCTAACGCTACTCGCCTCCAATAATTATAAAGTCGCCGCTGCCATTTACGACATTTTATTTCACTTTATGAATAATTTTCTGGCCTCTGGGCAGTTGCGGCTGTCCTTAAACGAGTCGGACCGCTCGGTGCTCCAAGAGTACAAGCTCCTACTTATTCTCGCTGTTTCTCATCCGGCCTTTACGATTGAACAAAAGGAAAAACTACGAAGTCTGTTCGAGACTATGCGACAAGAAACTAGGTAAGCAATATTTATACTAAGGATGGTTATAAGGTCTGGGATTTTAACCGTTCAAAATTATTATATCAATACAACTTATATCGATAACACTTATTATTTTTATACAGTGGGACTGGTTATAAGGTCGCAAGGTTTCACCATTATAAAGTCAAGTCAGTTTTTGCATTAAGGTCAAGTGAGTTTTTTCAAAGCATGCTTTTTGGGAAAAAAATCATGTCTTTTTGCACTTTTTTTTTTCTTCGAAATCATGTCTTTTTGAATTTCAGCACTAAGGTCTGGAAAACGTAGAAAAACGTTTTCAGAGGGTTATAAGGTCAAGTCAGTTTTTTCAAAGTGCATTAAGGTCAAGTCGTTTGAGGCTTGGCCTTATAACCAGACCCCCGTAGTAAATATGTTTCTTTTTCTATAAAATCAGGTCTTTTAAAACGTTTTTCCCAGCATTAAGGTCTTATGGTGAAAAAAAAAATTAGTGATCAAAATTTTTTTCAGTTGGTTACAAGGTTAAGTCAATTTTTTAGACCTTGACCTTCTAACCAACCCCGCCGGTATGTAACTTAGACACCTTTGTCACGATTGGTTTTTTAATATTTGTTCAGTTATTATCCTCATCCGAAGCAAGCTACAGGACGTCATCCTCAAATGGACAATATTCATCGAACGCGACAAATCGATACTCAAAACAGATGTAAAGTGACAAGCACTAAACTCACTAAACTATCTGTACAGGTAAAATATACAAAGTTTGTCGTTTCACGAAAATGTTAGGAGAATTATCAGTGGTGGTTATTAGGTCTAGGATTAACTATAAAAGTTTCGGCCTGGTAGTCTTACAATAAATTTTGGTCGTACTGTACAGGGCGGTCTGGTTATAAGGTCACAAGGTGTGACCGTTATAAGGCCAAGTCATCTTTTTTGCACTAAGTTTAAGTCATTTTTTCAAGACAAATCATGTCTTTTTTCACTTTTTTTTGGGTGAAGACCTCCCGCCCGCTCGCCATATTTTTTGAGCAAAATCATATCTTTAAAAAAAATTTAAAAATGGTTATAAGGTCAAGTCATGTTTTTGGAGTGCATTAATGTCAAGTCATTTTTGGGCTTGACCTTATAACCAGACCCCTTGAGAGTTTTCCTCGAAGGCCTACAGGGGATTGGCTATAAGGTCAGCCGTTTGGACCGTTATAAGGTTAACACAGTTTGTTTTCACTGAGTTTTTTGAGAACCATGCTTTTAGGGAAACGATCTTTAAAATCATGTCTTTTTAAGCTTTTTGGATAAATTTTTGTCGAAAAGAAAAGGTTTTTTTTATCTTTTACGATTCCTAAGATGATCATTAAGGTGTCGAATTGCACGTCGAGAATGCATTCTGGAAAAGAGCGGTCTCATGAGCTCCAGCCGGACGAACTCGTCATGGAAATCGAAATCAGCTGGAGCGATAATAGGTCAAACGAGGTCACCAGAACACTCAACGAAGTCTCAATTCTAGAACGCGACATGAGACACGGTAAATTAACATCGAGGGTGGTTATAAGGTCCGGGCTCCTTTACGTTCTCTTTGACACTATTTACCCAAGACCTTATAACCGCCCTGTAGATCTTTAATTTTTTAAAGTGCTTATAAGGTCACAAATTGTGACCGTTATAAGGTCAAGTTTGCTCTGGCACTAAGTCACCTTTTTTGAGAAGCGTGTTTATGGGGAAAAAATTATGTCTTTTTACGTTTTTTTTTTACTTGAATCTTCGTGAATTAACATTTTATATTCTAGAACTTCTCGGCATGAAAAAAGAAGACATGGTTAAAGACTTTGAAACCTTTTTCGACATTTTTCGAGGTAAGTAAAAAAAAAATGTTGAAAAAAAATTAAATTAACGACATTGTTTACATATGTAGAAATTTATGTTTCTCGATTACGTAACATAAAATTATGTAATTACATTTTTAAGATTATAACGTTGGACAATTTCTGGACAAACCGACCCCTGATATTTATGACGCGATTGAAAAATTTATTAGGTAATTGACTTTTAGTTTCTTTTTAAATATAATTATAATTTTAAATATAAATTTCTAATTTTTATAATTTAGTCAACTTGTTAACCTCCCTAACGAAATACTCAATGAGATGTTCATGCGACGATTTCTGGGGAGAATGGATTGCAGGTATATTTTAGAAATTTTCAAAATTCTCCAAAGTACAGCCCCTGCGCGGTTATCTTGAAAACCAAATTACAAAAAATTGCATTAAAAAATTGTGACTTTCTTTACTCTTATGAGTATTAAAAAATCAATAATTATAACTTGAAATTTATAGGATAACGGGCTGAAAAATAATGGCGCATGAGGCATAAATATGCGAATTCAATTACACAGGGTGCGCCGTTATGTTTTACCCCGTTATGTTTCACTTTTACCCGCCCGTGCTATTTATGTTTTACTTTTTAAGAAAATGTTTGCCTCTAATTCGACGGTATGTTTCACTATTTTTCGAATTTTTTTTTGTGAAACATAACGGCGCACCCTGTGTATGAATTGTACATCGGTTAACGAAAAAAAAAATCCGTTGTCGTTTACCATTAAGTTAATGGCATTAACGCTTATTTGTTTATTTAATTTCAAGCGAAATATGGAAAAACGAGGTGTAACATAAAGGCGCAGGGGGTCTATATACGCGGATAATTTGCGTATTTATTCATGGACTCTAAATCCGTTGTCCGTATTGGTTTATCACAAAGGGTTGTGTGTTTGTTTAGATTTAAAGTGAAAGTGGGTAGCTAACTACCCAATATGACTACCACGAGTTAACGTGAAATTTACATAGGTTGGAAATGCGTGGAAGTGGATTGGATACGCATAGTCGGAGTCCATCTCCTGACGAAAGCCGACCCCTCGAAAATGCGCCACGAGATGCCGCAAGTCAACCTAATGACGAAGTTTTTTGGTGGCTAAAATTTCACCATATGGCCGAATTTTATGATCCATATTTTAAAGGTAAATCAGGGATCAATTCAATTTTTTTTCACAAAAAGCATGTTTTCTTTGGTGCTCACGGGTTATTTTGGTGCTTACGGGTTAAAGCACTTTTCCGATAAAAAGTTGCCCCAAAATCCAATATTTTTTTCTACAAAATCATGTCTTTTTGAATTTTTTTTTTTGAAATAGTTATAAGGTCAAGCCAGTTTTCCGATGAAAATGTATCCTTCAACCCAGACATTTTTCTTCCAAATCGACATTTTTCTTCGAAATCATGTCTTTTTGAACTTTTTTGTTTCATATGCTCATAAGGTCAAGTGAATTTTTAAAATGTGCACCCCCTGTAATTTACATTTTAGATTATCAAATAGGCGACCTGCTTAGTCTGAGTGAGAGTGACTTTCGGTCTCCTCGTTTTAAAAATCTGGACGATTGGGTCAAGCAGCGTCTTCTCAGCGTTTCTCAAGCATCCCAAACGTCTAGGTAAGCAAAAAAACAGATGTAGAATTTTTTTTTTTCAGGGTTCGGCAATTATCAAAAAAAAGGAACAAAAAATGTCACGTGGCATTTTATGTTCAATTCGTTGAAAAAAAAAAGTTTTTATATGTATAATGCTGTAGCATATTTTTTCAACGAATTACTGTTGATAAAAAAAGTTTTCAATTTTGACATTTCTTCATCTCTCGAAATATTACGGTAATTTTTTTTTATACCGAATGAAAATTGAGGTTAAAATTATTGAAAGCTTTAGGGTCGTAATTTTAAATTTGTAATTCATCAAATTAGTTCAACCGGAAATCATGTACAAGGGGTCTGGTTATAAGGTCACAAAGCGTGACCGTTATAAGGTCAAGTCATCTTTTTTGCATTAAGGCCAAGTCATTTTTGTTTCAAGATAATTCATGTCTTTTTTGATTTTTTTTGTTTTGAGTGTAAATTTAGAACCAGACATATATAGGGTATATGATATACCTTTAGAACGACACGGGTAAAACACGGGTAATAATTTTTTTGATAGAAATCATGTCTTTTTTCACTTTTTTGGGTTAAATTTAGAACGCGACATATACGTTTAGAACGACATGGGTAAAACACGGGTAATAAATTTTTTTATAGAAATCATATCTTTTTGGACTTTTTTTTTGCACTAAGGTCAAGTCATTTTTTGTGACTTTACCTTATAACCAGACCCCCCTGTATACTGTTTCGTGATTTCTGTTTATTCATTTGTGCCAATATGTGTTTGAGTTAGTGTCAGAACTAAATAAATCTATTTTGATTCGGTTAAAAAAAACAGCCTTCATTTATAACTCCATCAAATAATGTTTGCTGAATTTTGCCAAAAAATATCGGATGCGATTCATTTTGCAGAACCCTGATTCATGATTGGATCATCATGATAATTCATGAATGGATGGCGATAGAGAGCAGACTGCACCCGTTTCAGCTCACTTGTTTGCGCGCTCAGTAACTTCAGTGTGTGTCATTGATTGATTCTTATCCACATTGTGTGCGTTTTCCATTTCTAACCCCCTCGGGTAAGTGTCGTGCTAAAATTGCGATGTGTCTCGGGTTTTGATTGGTTGCTGTGTGAACATAAAAACAAAAAAAAACTTTTGAATCATTGAACCATTGTGCACCCCCTTAGGTTGTATCAAGAAAATGGCCTTCTCCCATTTCCGCCCGTCCTTCCTCAGCCTCTCTTTCCGCCTATCGACTATGGCCACTTTAACGCCCTACCGCCCGAGTCGGCTTTTATGCAACTTTCTGGCACAATTAATTCTGATCTAGGGCTCAATATTTATTTACGTATACATTTATGCTGCGGCTATGGGAATTATTTTTCTAATATTTTCCACTATTGGCGTTCCTTTTATAATTACTGCAAACAAAGTTTGTTTAACTCCCAGGGGAAGTGAATGTATATAGACACGCAACTTGTTTTTTCGTCGATTGACCCCCTCAACTTTTCGAGAAAATTCGATTGACGGTGTTTTTTTGCGTAGGTTGGAGATTTCAAACAGCTCTCTAGGGGGCCCTGGTGGCCCAAATCAATTTCTGAATAATCAGATCGACGTAGTTTAACGAGCTCTACAACTTGGCTTTACCAGTTTTTTAATTATTGCGAATTATTGTGATTTTTTTAAGTGCGTGTTTATTTACACACATTTTCCCCCTACGGATTCCCAAAAACTCCTTCCCCCTGAGAGTTAACAAAAAAAAAAATTCTAAAAAAAAAGCTTTTTTTTTAATTTATTACAGGGGGTTTTTCACTTAGGTCAAGTCATTTTTTTCTTGGACTATGGTCAAGTCAATTTTTTTTTGAAGTCTGTTTTTTGGGAAAAAAATCTTTTAAATCATGTCTTTTTACGCTTTTTTTTTGATGAAGATCTTCCCAAAATTTTAACTCCCAGTGGTTCATTTGTTCAAATTAAGACTGAACGACCTTAATGGGCCGAAAATTATAGTTAACCGGGTTTAACTGAAAGTCGCTGAATCACGGGTATGGTTAAATTGTATGAAAACGGAACGGATATATTTTGTTTTTGGGTCTTTACAGTCTCTGATGCTTTGAGTACCGCTTTTGATTTTCCCGGCACTCAAGGCAGTCAAAATTTGGACTAATGAACCTTTACGAATTATATGCCACTTGAGAGTTTAAATTAAACTGCGAACATATTATTGAGCCCTTAACGCTGTTAGTGGTCCGCCACCAGGTTTTGGTGGAAAATCCAAGATATCGAATCCAGTACATGAGATCAGTCTCGGTACTCTCAACCCCGGGTGCTCAATTTTCTTTTCTACTTTTCTTTTTCTCTTTTCTTTCTCTTTTTTTTTCTCGCTAAAACGCATTGCATGATGTGTTCTTATTTTGTGCACCTATTAACCTAGTCCGGAGATTTCCTTTCATCCGAGTGACGGGCAGAGCGGGTTCGTGCAGGGTTGCAAATGGGACAAAATTGTTCACAATAGGATAACGGAGTGTATGGTTATTTGTACTTACGATTCTCCCATCGTCATTTTAAATATTTTACATTAAAAAATAATGAAATACCATTTCGTTTTTATGATCAAAGATGCACTCTCGGATTCCGACCCGAGTTTCACCCGCGGGTTGGACACCGTTTTTGAGCTCGGGTAACACAAATCGGGTAAAAAGTTACCCGAGTTTTACCCGCGGGTCGGGAAACCGTTTCAAAATCTCGAGTAATTTTTGGGTAAAGTCGGGTTGTAACCCGGTTTTTATCGGACTCGGGTAAAAGTTTGGTAAGTTACCCGAGTTTTTACCCGCGGATACGGAATTGGGTAGGGTAAGAAAATTTTCCGAAAAGTGCATCTCTGATTATGATTACTTCCGTAAATTCGCCACTTTTCGACCATTCCGGCCGCGTTTTTCTTCTAGATTACCTATGGCAAGAAATCTACTCGACCTTCGATCGGGATGTGATTTGAGTTTTTTGTTAATCTAGAAATTTAAGGAATTTAGAACTGAAAAAAATCCAATTTGCAACCCTAGGCCGTTGATCTTAACGGACTAATAGCGCCACCTACCCGCGGTGTGGCAGGGCTCGAGGAGACGGGCCAACCAGCGGGCCCGAGCCACGACCAATCAGATTCGAGCTATCGCCCATCTCGGGTTGATACGCCAACCATTGAGTGGTTACTTGAAGAAATGGAGCGATACGCACCTAAGGATAATTCAATCAATCGCACCATTGAACGGGTCAATCCCGAGTGCGTTAACAGTGGGAGGTCATCATTTGGAATAATTTGTTGTGGAATAAATTCCTCATTTATATTCAGCCTGTGAAATAAATTTATCTCAAAAAATATTTCACATGCCGAATCTATTCCACGTCCTCAAAGATTTGGAATAGTTTTTTTTGGAAAAAATTCAGCACGTGGATTTTATTCCATACCAATTTATTCCACAACAAACTATTCCACATCATGACCCCCCGTTATCAGTCCGGCCTTGACGGGACAGCTGACTCCGGACCAATTCTATCATAATAACTTAACTCCTGTAAGGACACCTGGCGCAAAAGGCGCTTCCGCCCGTGAGGACATCGACGACGAGCAAGAATACGGTACGTATTTAGTATAGAATAGTGCCGTTATAAGGTCAACTCTGTTTTTTCAGGCACTAAGGTCAAGTCAGTTTTTTTGAGTATCATGCTTTTTGGGGAAATTTTTTTAGAATCATATTTTACGTTTTTTTTGGTGGAAATCAAATCTCAACAAAAAAAAATTGAACTTTTTCCCAGCATTATGGTCTTATTGTGAAAACAAAAAAAAAAATTCTGATTGGTTATAAGGTCAAGTCAGTTTTTTCCAAGTGCATTAAGGTAAAGTCAGTTTTTTAGACCTTGACCTTATAACCAACCCCCACTGTAACCTTTTTTCCCACCTCTCTTTTTCTTTATCGTTCTGACCAATCAACGACCGTTAATTATTGTTTTATATAAGTTTGTTTTGTTTCAGAATCAGGGGAAGATGAGGATTATCACAGACGGCACGAGAAGAGCCCTACAGGACTTTCCCATTCGACTTCTGCCCCCGGTAACATCGGATATCCAAAACAAAGGTCACGGAATGAAGAGTCGCTAAATTCGAGTGACGATTCAAGGTCGACCAATCAGCCGGACTCACGACCCGGCTCAAGTAGAGAAAAGGTACGAAATAAAAATTTCAACATTTTTTGCTCTTAGACCTACTATAAGAATAAATCACCATGATCAGGGAATCGAGCTCTTTCTTATGGACCCATTCAACAAAATAAAAAAATTGGATTTGTTTACAAATTTTTTTTTTCTACTCACCCCAATTTTTTTTTTTTTTGAAAAGTCCATCGAAAATGCTACCTGATGGATATTTTGGACTTTGTTTGTACATGGGGTTTGGTTATAAGGTTAGCCATTTGTGCCGTTATAAGGTCAAGTCAGTTTTTTGCACTAAGGTCAAGTCAGTTTTTTTTCAAGGTAAATCATGTCTTTTTTGTATGAACTCTTTTTGTATGAACTCATGTCTTTCTGAAGTTTATTTTTTGGCCGAATTTTACCTCGGTAACATAATTTTACGGGAATTTCTGCGTTTTTTTTTAACATTTAACTTTGAAGGAGCGACAAAATCAAAATGCAATGATGATGCAAAATGGACCCCACCACCCTGCCATGTATATTAATAATAAGGGTCAGTATTCCGTCCAGGCGCAAAATGTAAATCAGCAAAATCAAAATATGGCACCTCAAATACCAATGGTAAGTCGTAAAAAATGTTTGTTTTCATCTTTTACTAACATTAACTCATAGATTCCGACAAATTCCAATTTCATAAACCAAGCTCAACCAAATGCTGCTTTAATCGCACAGGCGCAACAAGAAGCAGCACGAGCNTATTCCACATCATGACCCCCCGTTATCAGTCCGGCCTTGACGGGACAGCTGACTCCGGACCAATTCTATCATAATAACTTAACTCCTGTAAGGACACCTGGCGCAAAAGGCGCTTCCGCCCGTGAGGACATCGACGACGAGCAAGAATACGGTACGTATTTAATATTATGTTTAGTATTCAGTATGAATAAGTACTTGACTGGATTATAAGGTCAGGTGGTTATAAGGTACAGGGGTTGTAAGACTCGTAGTATGGTAAGCTCAAGTCAGATTTTCGATAAACTTCATGTCTTTTTGAGATTTTCAAAAAGGGAAGATTCACTTTTTTGCATGAATATATTTTTGGTCTTGTTTATAAAAAATTTTTTTTCTACGTCCCCCCCCCCCTTGTTAGAAGGTCAGACAAATTTTAAAAATACTTTTACGGCCAAGTCTGTTTTTAGGCTCTGACCTCATAACCCCTCTGTATTATTTTTCGCCGGTTATAAGGCCAAGTAAGCTTTTTTCCCACCGCTCTCTTTTTTTTATCGTTCTGACCAATCAACGACCGTTACTTGTTGTTTTATATAAGTTTGTTTTGTTTCAGAATCAGGGGAAGATGAGGATTATCACAGACGGCACGAGAAGAGCCCTACAGGACTTTCCCATTCGACTTCTGCCCCCGGTAACATCGGATATCCAAAACAAAGGTCACGGAATGAAGAGTCGCTAAATTCGAGTGACGATTCAAGGTCGACCAATCAGCCGGACTCACGACCCGGCTCAAGTAGAGAAAAGGTACGAAATAAAAATTTCAACATTTTTTGCTCTTAGACCTACTATAAGCACACACCACTTGCGCCGTTATGTTACCATCATCAAGTTGCAAAACCGGGTAACATAATGAAATTTTGGTAACATAATGGGGTAGGGCGTTTGGTTTAATAATTGGAAATGGAAGTTCATTAAATACGAAAANATCATGTCTTTTTTGTATGAACTCTTTTTGTATGAACTCATGTCTTTCTGAAGTTTATTTTTTGGCCGAATTTTACCTCGGTAACATAATTTTACGGGAATTTCTGCGTTTTTTTTTAACATTTAACTTTGAAGGAGCGACAAAATCAAAATGCAATGATGATGCAAAATGGACCCCACCACCCTGCCATGTATATTAATAATAAGGGTCAGTATTCCGTCCAGGCGCAAAATGTAAATCAGCAAAATCAAAATATGGCACCTCAAATACCAATGGTAAGTCGTAAAAAATGTTTGTTTTCATCTTTTACTAACATTAACTCATAGATTCCGACAAATTCCAATTTCATAAACCAAGCTCAACCAAATGCTGCTTTAATCGCACAGGCGCAACAAGAAGCAGCACGAGCACGTCAGGTAAGCTGACCACGGTTAACCGCTTGAACCGGTAATTATTTGTTTTTTTTTGCGTAGGTTGCCATGGAGAATAATGAAAATGGCGTGCAGCCTCAATTTCCACTGCACTATATCCACCCTGGCCTTCCGATGTTACCACCACCTTTAGTTAACCATAACGGACATTTAGTATCTGCAACGGGCTACCAAAATACACGTAAGTTTTTAATCACATTTGCACTAACAAATGTAATTACATCATGAGTGAACATGAGGTTCCTTCCTAAGGGTCACTGATTTCACTTATTAATTTTGTAATTTGACCCCTCTACCACGCTAGCCACATGAAAATCGGCTGCGTCGTTTCTAGAATCGACCATTTGAGTTTTCATTTTTAGATCAACTCATTAGATCATTTTTTCACGGTGATCTCGCGATTTCAAAATTCTCAAGCTTGAAATATGACACCTTTAGGTCACTTTTGGACGAAAAATGTCCTTCTTTCAAACTCTAAAAATGAAAAACTGATTGAGAAGACACCGACTGAGTCGGTCTCGTTTTTTGTGACGAAAGGTTAATCCGTCGAATGCCCCCCCCCTTTGAGCATTGTCATTGGCAAGAAATGGAGAAATGTCGGCGTATTACCCTTTCGCCACAAAAGAAAAGAGACCGATTCAGGCGGTGTCATTGAGAATATGTTTATTATAATAAACATATGTTAAATTTTAAGAAACGTGCATATTTAAAAAAAATGCTTTCAGGTTTTGGTCCAAATATCTTACTAAACGCGCCAAATGGGCCAAATCAGCAATTTGAAGTTCACCAACAAATGCATCAGCAAATGCAGCATCATATGCAAAGTATTCAAATCGACCAGCGCCCTCCTTTTCCAAATCTCGGTTTTCCGCCGCCGGACATGAGAGGTAACCGTGCTGTAGCTATAAACGGTAACAACAAAAATTTTAACTTATATTCGTGTTGTACACTCATTTTCATATTTGAAGGGGAAAATTTAAAACACTTGCAGTGGGCAAATTTAGACATTTGTTACCATTTTTGACACTAATTCGACATTTGTTTCAATTAAAAAANGTCACTATTTGTTCTGGTCACTATTTGTTCTGCATACTGCGTTCCAGTCCCAGCGGTTCCAGATACTGCGTTACACTTACTGACCCTTCAAATGTCGAAAATTCTACATTTGTAAGGATACCCGTTTTTGACATGATACTAGAAACTATTTGGGTTCAAATTTGTGAAAAAAAATCGAACCAGAACCGGTTGTACCGGTAATTACCCGTTAAAATGCGAAAAAAAACGTTGAACCTCGTGTTTTTTATTAAAAAAAAATCCAGCTAAATTGTAGGACATCATCATCATCATTTCATTTGCAAATTAACTCAAAAAAAATTATAATAAAATCCTTTAGGTAATATCCATGTGATACATGCGAACCAGGTCAACCAGAACCGAAATCAACCAGATCCACAATCAAATCAACCACAGGGTCCACCACAACAAGGCCAGCCACCACAGCAGCAGCAACAACAGCAGCAGCAGCAACAACAACAACAACAGCAACAACAACAAATCAATGGACCGACGCAAAATTTTTACCCCCATCCACAACAACACCCGCATCCTCAGTCTATGCGTCCGAAACCACCAAAAGCGAAATCGTGTTATTTGTGTGGCGAACAGGGTCACACAGCCGAAAACTGTTCCAGTGAAGGTATGTCACACGGTACTTTTTCTATGGCACCGCGGTTTTCGGGGAGAAATTTTTCAGAAAAAATCCCAAAAATTTATTTTCCGAAAATGTGCAGGAAAAGTTTTCCAGTAAATGCAAATTTAAAAAAAAATGGATTTTTTATTTACTCTCCGTCGGCCAAGAAAAATGGTCAGACATTCAGGAGTTATTTTTTTAACTGCCATTTACAGCATGAGGTATAATAACGCGCTTCTCGCTTTTCTAGTTTTTTATGCTTGGTATGATACAAAATTTGAGAAAGCGAGAAGCACGTTATTTTACCCCATACTGTACTTTCAGGTTTCTATAACAGTCAAACACATTCTGGGTAGCTAGCTACCAACTTTTTGTTTATCGGGGTTGCCAAGTGGAGATACGAAATTATTGAGTCATATTCTAGCGTTTTTTAAATCACGCACATTTTGTTTTAAAGCAACCGACTCATTTCGAATAATCATTATTTTAGCGCGGCCCGACGCAGCCAATCACGGCAACTACAACCTAAAATACGCGCAAAATCCAAATCAAAATCCGTTGGATCGCGTTGTCGACCGTAAACCTCCTGAAATCGACAAAAACGCCCACGACAAGCGCGGTCAAAAATAAAAAATTCTTTATTTCAACAAAAAAAAACTACAAAAAAAAATTTATCTTTTACTTAAGCTTAATCTCTATTTAAACATTACAAAAGAAAAAAAACAAAAAAAAAATATATTTTTTGAATTTCGCGAGTTTTTGAATCTTCGCCAGATTTGTTTTTTAAGTTTCGCGAGTTCCTTAAAATGTCGCAACAAGTCGAATTATTGAAAGTGGCTGTTGTACTTGTATAAAGTCTATAAAACCAAAAAACCCATAAAAAAGCGTAAAATCGAACCAACTGCCATAAAAATATAAATATATTTTTCCCCTTTATAATATATAATACGTATGTATACTAAATTGTAAAATATATATTTTTTTGCCACACCATTTTTTCATGCGAGAATGGAATGCAGGAGCAAATTGGGCTTAAGGACGCCCAGGTAGGAAAAGGAATTGGTTCTAAGAGGCGGAAAGTGATATGTGTTTTTACGTAATAAAGACGAGGGTAACCGCATAAATATGGTACCGGT
>SCLG01000248.1:160164-178055 GCA_004367875.1 Oikopleura albicans
TTAAAGGAGAGGGGCCAAAAACTATAGTTTAGCATTTTGATAAAAATTTGAAAAACCGAGCTTTTATGTCGTTTTTCGAAACCACGGACCCCAAGATTCAACGCTCAAGCTTAGTATTGCTGTTTTGGGGATTTTTTTTTTCTGTTAATTGTACCTTCCTTCTATTGACCCTTTTCCTGGACAAATCGTACCATGTTATGCCTTGAGGAATTTAGAGACTAATACAGCAACGAAAACTGGTAAATTAACCAAGTGCTTACGTGCTGTTTTCTAAGTTATAAATGAAAAAGCGGATTGATTTTTGAGGTCGAAAGAGTATCGATAATTTTTAAAAATGTATAGATACAGATGCATTTTGTCCGATTTTTTTTTAACTCTTGAAGACCGAAAACCGGTTGATTTTGTGGGCCTTAAAATAATCGGAAAAAATCAACAAACAAAAATAGCTTTATTGTGGAATTTTAATTCTTAACTCCTCGACCGCGTGAGATTTTTTGCCCCTAACCCGGACAATTTGTATTCTGTGTTTTTAGCATCTTGCACCGCTAGACGGCGAGCAAAAAATACATTTAAAAAATTGACCCGGTTAGCGATAAAAAAATCTCTCAGGTGCTCAAAGTGCTCAGAATTAAAATTCGACAATAAAGATATTTTTTGTGTGGTGAGTTTATTTCGATTATTTTAAGGCCCAAAAATCAATCAGTTTTCCATTGACATCTAAAAATAAGCACGTTAGGCTTTCCAGAAAGGACTTCTAGTTTGACCGGAAGTTTGACCGGAAATAGTGCTTCCTCTAACGGAAGTACTTAATATGTACACCGGAAGTACCTATTATGTACACCGGAAGTACCTATTATGTACACCGGAAGTACCTATTATGTTTACCGTAAATAATGAATACAGCTTACAGATTGTAATCAAATATCCGGATATTAATGATTAAAAGTACCGGATGCATATGTACCGGAAGTTACCGGAAATCCTGGAGTGATACCGGAAATGGAAATTTGTTTTGTTGGAAAACATGAAAACGTTTATGGGAAAATGCATTTTCCTAAAAGTGACTGCAATTGCATTAAAAAAGCTCAATAACTCTTTTGACATACAAATAAATGTCATAAATTTAATTTATTATTTTTTTTTTTGAAGAAAGGCTTCCCTTTCCTACCGTAATCAACATCGTCTCGCAAAACGTTGATTTTTTTTTGTATTTTAAGTTTTTGGTGCAGCTTTTACCCTGTACAAATCATAATAATGATAAAGGGAAAAAAATTTGTTGGGATGTGATCTTACGCCTATTTTTGTCAAATGTTTGGTTGCTGGATTTGGTATTAAAATTGTATATGTATTAATTTTCCTTGAATTTTTTTCAACTTAATTTTCCACATGAATATATTTGTTTTGGACGGTCGTAGAAATAATATTTTTTGAATATTTAAAACCGCCGTTTATATGGCCATCTCATACAGTACCACTATATGATGTGATGTAAAACGAGCCTAACCCCCTGAGGCCACCGCTTGGTTCATGGCGTTCCAGAGCATAAATATTTTTTGCCTAACTGTTGTTTGCTACATTTTAATACTTAGTAATTTCTTTAAACCCTTTTACCATACCCTAGGTCAATCCTCCTCTAAATAACTGCGTATATGTAATTCGGCAATGTTCGTCGCTATCCTTCTTTTTTTCGTTGAACTTACTAACCCCTACATGTGGCAAAATGTCCGTTTAGTAGCGGCACGGTGCGGCGCTTATTCCGAGTATCATATAATGTCATATTATTGAAAAGATGTTTCATATATTTAGGGCGCTAATATAAGAGAACCAAAAACTAGAATATTGGGGCGCCGAAGCGTTCGCGGGAAATTATTTTAGCAGGAAAGATTTTTTCCTGGAAAATTTTTCCAGGAAAAGACCGTTCCTGCAGTGAAGCCTTCTCGCAATAGCAATTTCCTGCGATAAATACTCCTCGCTATAGAATTNCCGGAAGTACCTATTATGTACACCGGAAGTACCTATTATGTTTACCGTAAATAATGAATACAGCTTACAGATTGTAATCAAATATCCGGATATTAATGATTAAAAGTACCGGATGCATATGTACCGGAAGTTACCGGAAATCCTGGAGTGATACCGGAAATGGAAATTTGTTTTGTTGGAAAACATGAAAACGTTTATGGGAAAATGCATTTTCCTAAAAGTGACTGCAATTGCATTAAAAAAGCTCAATAACTCTTTTGACATACAAATAAATGTCATAAATTTAATTTATTATTATTATTTTTTTTTTTGAAGAAAGGCTTCCCTTTCCTACCATAATCAACATCGTCTCGCAAAACGTTGATTTTTTTTTTGTATTTTAAGTTTTTGGTGCAGCTTTTACCCTGTACAAATCATAATAATGATAAAGGGAAAAAATTTTGTTGGGATGTGATCTTACGCATATTTTTTGTCAAATGTTTGGTTGCTGGATTCGGTATTAAAATTGTATATGTATTAATTTTTCTTGAATTTTTTTTCAACTTAATTCTCCACATGAATATATTTGTTTTGGACAGTCGTAGGAATAATATTTTTTGAAAATTTAAAACCGCCGTTTATACGGCCATCTCATACAGTACCACTATATGATGTGATGTAAAACGAGCCTAACCCCTTGAGGCCACCGATGGCGTGCCAGAGCATAAATTTTTTTTGTTGCCTAACTGTTGTTTGCTACATTTTAATACTTAGTAATTTATTTAAACCCTTTTACCATACCCTAAGTCAATCCTTCTCTAAATAACTGCGTATATGTGATTCGGCAATTTTCGTGGCTATCCTTCTTTTTTCGTTGAACTTACTAACCCCTACATGCGGCGGAATCTCCATTTCTTAGCGGCACGGTGCGGCGCGCTTATTTCGAGTATTATATAATGTCATATTATTGAATAAATGAGTTATATATTTAGGGCGATAATATAAGAGAACCAAAAAACTAGAACTTTGGCGGTTATCGCGGTTTTCTTCCTAAGCAGTATATTTTGGAGGGATCTAAAATCCACCATCAACTTCGCAGGGTTCGATTACCCCTAAAAATTATTCTATTTGGTGAATCAAAGTAACTTCAAAATCGGGTAAAATCGGGTAATCCCAGGCGACCACCCTTCGTATATCTCTTCAAATTGAAGAATTCAATCATATGGTATTGTATGGTACTCGAAATGAGCGTGCCGCACCATACCGCTACGAACCGGATTGTAGGGATTAAACGTAATGTGAAGAATGGGGAATTTGTCGAAATTTTGTCCGAAAACCTTGTTGACAAAATTTGCACGAATTCTCCTTAATTCGTATTTGAAGTTATCGATATTGTACTTAGGTCGTTTTCAATTTAGGTGGTGACAAAATATAAATAAAAACCCCTGGAGTATGGTACAAGGTATGATCATATTTTTTTTTGCAACGGATAGAAAAATTTTTGAGCATTTTGGAGCGCTCAAAAAAAAACTCCGATATATGACCGGAAGTACCGGAAAAAACGGTTAAAGTACAAAAATACCGGTTTCTCGAGAACCGCTCGGTAATTTTTTTTCTTATTTGGGGCATATAATCCATTTTTCATGAGGAATTTTTTAAGAACATTTGAAAAATGATCCTATGTGTCATATGACCCCCAGGGGGGTCAAATTACAAATTGCTCGTATGAGGTTGTTTGACCCACCAATCGAAAGCATTTCCGGTACTTCCGGTCATATATCGTAGTTTTTTTTGAGCGCTCCAAAATGCTCAAAGATTTTTCTATCCGTTGCAAAAAAAAATATGATCATAACTTGTACCATACTCCAGGGATTTTTATTTATATTATGTCACCACCTAAATTGAAAACGACCTTAGTAGTATGACGTAAAATTATACACACGGGTGTTGCTTATACTATAAGTTAGCGGTTGTAAAAAAGGTAAAATTTGAATTGAATTGAATTCTTATTTAAGAAGAATCGATCCAAACTTTCAGTCAAAACATGCATCAATTCTATTTTATTCATAATGTACCATTAAGTAATTCTTGTTTGTATACCAGATAAATTTGAGAAGATAGGTGGTCTTTAATAACTGAATCTTTGTTAACTTCGTTATCTTGTAGGCTATAAGGTAATCTGGTGTTAACTTAGATTAGTGCATTAAGGTCAAGTCATTTTTTTTGAGGATTGACCAGACAACCCTGTAGTAATGATCTACATTTCCACTCTTCTCACTTATCCATCTTTCAATCACGTATCCCTGTTTAAATAAACCCAAAATTGAGGAAATACTTTATTGTAATTAAAAAAACTGCAAATCTACCTAAAAAAAATCAAGTTGTATTTATTTTACACGTATATTTTACAGTTTTTTTTTTGCCCATATAAAGAAGACTGAAGGGCATAAGTTATGTCGCATAACATTGAGCGAAAACCAACAAAATTCGACAACCATATTAACGGCCGTGGTTCATCAAAATGAACCAGTTAGACTTTCAATAAATTTCTCAAAACAATTATTCGCTTTTCATTAGACAAGCGATTGTTATGAAAAATTTATTGAGAATCTAACTGGTTCATTTTGATGAAACACGGCCGTTATTAATACAACAAAACTGAGAAAGTTTTTTAGGTTGTAGTAAAATTCCTACCCCGTCCACGGACAAAATTTTCTTTAATTCGGCATGTTCTTAACGCTCAATTGTGGGCAGCATGAAACTTATATACGAAATTTGTTTTTTTAATCTTTAAATCCTCTGAAGTAGTTCAAAACCAAACTCGATCTTTGATAAATTTAAAAATACAAGATTTTCTCGGGAAAATGAGGCAAATCCAGTCCTTACTCTGAATACGGACGCTTTCTGTGAACAAATGTCCCCAAAACAGTCGAAAATGGACACTTTTTCACCATTGACCCCAATACGGACGCTATTTTCGAAAATCAAAATCGAACTGTAAAAACTGTAGTTCCTGAAATATAACGAGATAAACACTTTGTTACTACAACCAAAAATGTTTTCTCAATTTTAGTTTATGATCTCAATACAACTTGTTCCCCAAAACACTTTAAAATAATAGATGAGTCACTAGATGGGTCCCTAGAGCGACTTTTAAAAATTCTTGAAAAATGTAAAATATAGCCAGCATTACCACCAACACTTTGTTTTTTTTCTAAACTTTTGTTTCCTTTTTGTGTAATTGTTTGTGTTGTGAATATTTATTTTGATTCTTGTTGTGTTGCTCGTCTCAAATGGGCACAAGTGAATCGATTGTTAACGATTTTTCTCTCAAATTGTACTAAATTTAAGTTGCAAAAGTTCCTGTCCAGATTGGTACGGTTCGAATTTATGAGATTTTTTATTTTAGATTATAAAATCGGATATATATAAATATAAAATTTTTGACAGGGACATTATCTGTCCCATACATTAGTTATCTAAAATATTAGAAAAAAATTAAGAATAACTACGTCATGCGTAGGTGGGAAAATGACTAAGTATTACATTTCTGCAAGAAAATTGCGTAGGCAAAAAAATGAAATTAAAAAAGTGCGTAGGTAAACCACAAAATATTACATTTCTGCACGCTACTTTCGCAGAGGGTGTATTACATTGTATTTAAATGGACTGTCTGAAAATGAACTGATAAAAAGAAATATTTACAAATTATAGGTTTACATTTGAAGACCATTGACTGTACCAGAGGTCGGCAGGAATTGATTTTTTTGTACCCAACCATTCACTGAAAAAAAAGGTATTAAAAAATTTGTACCCGAGTTTACCCTAGCAAAAATAAATTGTACTCTTTCATACCCTTTTTTTTAGGTTGAAAATACCCTACCAGTGAAAATTACCCGAGTTTATCCTTTATCCAAGTTTAATTACCGAAAAGGAAAAGATTCAATACTCGTCAATATTATTGGCTAATATCTGGTATATGTCATAATCAGATTCCCTAGTCAGATCAGAAATGAAACTTCAGTAAAAAACGTTTTTTCTTTCTATCCTTCTCAATGATAATTACCCCAGTTATGACAATTACCCGAGCAAGGGTATGTACCCCCGGGTAACGGGTGGAATCGCGGGTTACCGAGTGAAAAAAAAACAAGTGTAACCTTCCATACCCTACCATTGAAAGTTACCCGTGTTTACCCTTGTCCACGGACAAGGGTCCAAAATCTGCCGACCTCTTGACTGTACTATGTTTTTCCTTTGCGAGTTAGCTTTAAAGTTAACAGGTTATGAAATGTCTCGGTGTTGATATTGGTCAGATACCGTGATTTATTTCACAAGGTCAAAAAGAATAAAAAATATTTTTAGTGTAAATTTCAGCCAATTTAATATTGTTTGACAGTTATTTTATGGTGTTTTAAGTCTCCGATCAATCATTTAGATTTTCTCAATAATGAGCGAAAAACCGTACCAATATTCGACTTTATCCTTCAAGTTCATGATGATTTTATTGTATGTTCAATCAAAAGAGGTTACCGAATGTATTTCGAAGCTAACATAATTCTTAGTTAAAATGAACACAAAAAATTTCCTCAATGAATTTCTCGAGAATTTGAAATTAATAATGCTGAATTCTCCATTCATAATTGCAACTGAGTTGCCCGATTAGACAAATCACTCATAGTTTAGCCAATGAGCGTAGCGGGATTCACGATTACGTAATTTTCCCGCCGCGTCGTGATTCTGCCTACGCAGCAATTCATAGTTTGTGAATGGGAATTTCTATTCATTGAGAGTTTTTTTTGGGTTCATTTTCAACTAAGAATAGCGTTATAAAAACTTAGGTCATTAAAAATGTCAAATTGAAATTTGATCAGAGTTTTCTAGAAAAATATGGCTCGATTTCAAAGAAGTCATTCGGTAATTATAGCTTTTAGTCGATCTCGTAAAATTACTAGCGTTTCCCATTATAGACGATTTCTTGCGAATCATGTGTTAAGAGTCATTGGTAAAATTGATTTCGTTTTTGAGCTGTTCAAGAAACATACAATTTTTCTAGATTTTTCTCGTATTTTTTCTTCTCTGCGCGTGGTAGCAAGCCTACACCAATGCTTCAAAATTGTGCCTAGGTGTGTAGTGGAAATTTTTATGGTTGGAGGTCATTGAGACTGGAAGTACCACTTTTAACCGGAAGTAGCATAACCGGACGTATCATTTACCAACCGGACCAGAGTAGTAAATAGTCCGACCAAAGCTTCAAAATAGTGCCTAGATGTCTAAATTTTATATAGTTTGTTGCTCATTTTGCCAGGACCAAAAGTACCATTTTAAATCGGATCACGGTAGTGAAATATTTGACTTACATTTCGCGAGAATTATCAAGGCCAAAACAATACACAGGATGCGCCGTTAACCGGCCACTATTTTTTTTTCAAAAACCGGTTAACGAGTTTTTGACCGGTTAACATGTGGCCGTTAAAAAGCGCATCCTGTGTAATCGATTTTTCTTTACTTCTCACACATGTACATAAGATTTGTTTTTTAATTTGTTTGTCCTTACGTAGTTAACAGTCAGAAATTTCCATGTTCTCCGACACCTCTGAAAGCCGATATTGAGAAAATTACTTGTACTAATTAATATACAATTTTGATTTATTTGTTTTTTTTATTCCGTAGTGGTCAAAAGACTTGTTGTTTCTTTTTTATTTTGACTGAGAGACCACGTCAAAGTATTTTTATTTTAACCGTTGAGTATTCTTGTTGTTATTTCCTGGCTCACTAAAAACACACTTGACTATGCTAAGTTATGTGACGCGTTTTTTGGACGCGTTAAAACGAAAAAAAAACGCGAAAAATATATTTGTGTGATGATTATGAATATAAAAAAGTGATTGAATTTGCAGGTAACCAAAGAGAATAAGTTTTCGAACGTAGAGTCTACAAAAACTTATTTAAAAAAAGAGCTGACTGTACTCGGAATTGAACTCGTGACGTCAATATGTATACTAAAAATGATATTAGAAATAAGTTAAATTTCATATAGCCTCAAAAAACTGGAGTAAAATTACGGGTTTTACGTAGGTAGTAATATACTAGTTTAGTATTATTATAATAAAAACCGGCCTTTGGTATGCAAAACTTATTTTGGTTTCTGATTTGTTAAGAGCATAATTTAATTTCTTTTTATGGGTCAGTCAAAGTGATTATTTGCCCGGAAGGCATTGCTTTCTCAATGGTTGTCTCGGGATATTGTTGGCGCTATTTGTGGCATAGTCAATTGTTGTTTTCAGGAATGGCAGTAGCTCTTCGCTTTCGAATCATTAAATAGTCCGTGTATTTCTAGAAAAAAGGGATATATCATTAGGAAAAAACATTCGGTAAGGGATTACATATATTTTCATACCATCACTTTCAAACATTTCTGACACTTTTGTTTAATTAGAGAGGCAAAAAATGCGAAAAAAAAACTTGTTTGGTAAAATAAAAAAAATGAAGAGGGTGGGTCTCGAACTCATAACCTAGGGTATTCCAAGACATAAAGTTCAATTTTAATCTTATCAATATCCATGCCCTCTTGAATGCCATTTATTATCAAACCAATCATTGGCTGGAAAACTTCTTGCCGGTCGTATTTATAAACAGTGTATAATGGGGAAATACTGTTTTATTAAATTTTCTCGTTTGATTTTCCACTAATTAACCTGGTGTCTGTTTTTTTTCGTTTAAAAGTAGATCGCCGCAGCATTTTTTTCCTTTGTATATTTATACATATATATATTTTATATATTTGCAAACGTTTAAAGCTCACCCAAGATAATAATAATATGTATCCATGAACCGCATGGTTTCCCAAGGACCAAAAATATTTTCTTGCAAAGTTTTGGTTTAAAAGTGCTACTCGTGCTTGTAATTAGTCGTGTTAAAGATTTTTATTTTTTTTGTGTTGTGTTACGCAATTCTTACTGTTCATTGAAAAAACCGCCTAGTTTTTGTTTTTTTCTCATTTTCTAAAAGTTTAAAGCGTTCAAAAAATAATTTATCTAGATTCTGAGTTTTTGAATTTTTTTCTCTCTCGATTTTTTTCATCAAAATGCCCTAAGGCATAACACTAGGGCCTTGAGCTTGATTTTTTTTTTTTTGCAACTTCTATATATTTAGATTGAAATTTTTACAAAATTTTCACTTGTTTATTATAAAATAATATGATGAAATATAGAATGTAGCATATTTAGTTTTCATAGGTCGGTGACCTGATAAGGGACTTTTTGGGGGTGTTATTTATGACCCTGACTTTTTTTATTCGAGGTCAGGTTTTTGAAGGTCAATATTTGTATTTATAAATTTCACATTTTTCGAGAAAATGAAATATGAGAAAAAATGAAAGACGCTTTTTAGTATAGTACTTTGTGAATTTTTTTTTTTTCGTGTAACCCCTTGTCGAACGGAGAAAAAACAAAAAAAGTCGGAACCCTGGAGGGCGCCTTCTTAGGTCAGAAGCCTTCAGCTATATTTTTTGTATTTCAAATGTCGATTATTTTACTCTAGGCCCAAATGGATTCCCGGGCAAAAAATATTTGTTTTTGTTGCCAAAAATCAGAAAATAATGAATATATGGGAACATTTGGGCCTACCCTTTGTATTTTTTTTTTGCCGCATACTATTATGGACACACATTTAGAAAGGTGGAAAAAAATTGGCTTGCCAAGTTTCACCTTTCAATGATACAGTATCTTATCTAAATGAAGGTCTATTTTTTGAAAAAAAAATTTTTCGCTACGAAAAATGGCCATTTTGGGAATATCCCTAAGTTTTTTTACCTTTATTTAAATAAGTGCCTGTATTTACCAATTGCTTCTCCGATCATTTTTTTTTCGTGTTCGATATATATTTTTTATTATTTAAAGTAAAAACAAAAAACAAATGAAAAAACTATAAAAAATACTAAAAATATAAAAAATCTTTCCAAACGCTAAACTGCTCTAAAAGTTAAAATAGCGAATGATAATTTGTTTTTCCATTTTCTTTTATCGTAATATGATTTATATATATATATAATTAAATTGATGTCCAGCCTGGCACATTTATGTTTAATAATTTTAATTCTTCATGCTTCACGTGAATTATTTTGAACCCAAAAAAAGTATAAAAAAAATTAAAAACTGAATAAAAAATTCTATAAAAAGTTCAAAAAAAGAAAAAAAATGTCTGTTTTCTTTTGAAGTTGTTAACATAACGGGTCTTTTACGGTATATTTCCAATAGATGTACAGCCCTTCGTTGTTATCTTCCAAGACCAATTGAGAGAAAAGTGAATGATAAAGGTGCAGTGCTTATATTTCAAAGATATAACTTATAACTTATAACATTTATTACGCCCCTAGCGCCGTCATGTTTCACCCAGTTATCTCTAAGATTTTTCACTAGTCCAATTATCTTACAGTCTTTGTTGGTTATAAATTATCACTTTTTCGGACCTTGAATTTATAACCAAGGATGCCTGTAAGATAATGGGACGAGTGAAAAATCTTAGAGATAACTGCCTGAAACATAACGGCGCTGGGGGCGTAACAAATATTATAAATTATAACCACCAACGCCCGTAATTTCTTTGTAATGTAAGCACTGCACCATTATTAATCATTTTTCTCTTAATTGGTCTAACATAACGGCGCTGGGGGTGTTATAAATGTACCATTGTCTTCGTTAAAATACATGTGATACAGAGGTGTATGGCTATAACATCTGGCATTTTGACCACTAGAAGGTCAAGTCGAAGTTTTCGTACAGGGGGGGGTTGGTTATCCATTTTTGCCGTTATAATGTCGAGTTAGTTTTTTTCTAAGGAAATCATGTCTTTGTTTTAATTTTTTTTTTGGTAAAATCATGTCTTTTAGAACTTATCAGGGGAAGAAACGTTATAACCACCACTTCCTGTATAAACTTTTTTTGCCATTTAATTTGGCTCTATGATATACCGGTACGTGGTGACCAACCTTTAAACATTTTCAGCTTGGGAAATACCGTTAAAAACGTATACAGAGGGTACTCCAATTCCGGGTCGGTTTTGCAAAAACGTATCAATTTCCGGGTCGTTTTTTTTTCTCAAAAAAAATTTGAGCTCCAATTCCGGGTCGCCTTCTCATTTTCCGGGTCGAAAGTGGACTTTGAGTGAAAATCGCAAACCGACCCAGAATTGGAGTACCCTCTGTAGCTACCCTCTGTATCTTCAAATATTTTATACGAAATGAAATTTTTTATAATTGAAAAATTATTAATTTTTCTTCCGTTTTTAGATCTTTTCTGATGTTTTAAGCAATAAGGAGCTCGGAAAATAATTACCGAAAACGAAAAAAAAAAAATTAAAATGGCTCCACAGTCAAAGTCGCAAAATGAGCGACACAAAGTCGTCTTGGCGCAGTTATTACAACGTGAAGACAATAAATATTGCGCGGACTGTATGGCAAAGTCGCCAAGATGGGCCAGCTGGAATTTGGGTATTTTTATGTGTATAAGATGCTCTGGCATTCATCGGGGTCTCGGAGTTCACATTTCCAAGGTCAAATCCGTCAATTTGGACACATGGACCACCGAACAAATGGAGGTAATTATTTTTATCCATTATTCTGATAAAGCAAGTTATTTTCGAAAAAAAAAATCGGGCCACCTACTAAATTACCGTGTGCTGCTGGTCTTATTGTCATGGTGGTACAAAAATAGCGTTACAATGACAAAAAGATTGCGCAAACCCTGACAGTCTGAGCCAGGGCTCGGCAACAGTCAGCTGGCCTTCCCAGCTCGACAGCTGGCTGGGCAGTTCGACAGGCCAGCTCATGTTTTTTTTTTGAACTCAAAAGGCCAGCACAGGACAGCTCGTTTTTTTAGCCCGAGAGGCTAGCACAGGACAGCTTGTTTTAATCACAGGGGGTCTGGTTATAAGGTCACGCGGTGTGAGCGTTATAAGGTCAAGTCATCTTTTTTGCACTAAGGTCAAGTCATCTTTTTTGCACTAAGGTCAAGTCATTTTTTCAAAATAAATCATGTCTTTTTTCACTCTTTTTGGGCGTAAATTTAGAACGAGACATATACGTTTAGAACGACACGGGTAAAACGCGGGTAATAATTTTTTTTATAGAAATCATATCTTTTTGGACTTTTTTTTTGCACTAAGGTCAATTCATTTTTTGGGCGCTTGACCCCCCTATATGCCGGGCCCTGGTCTGAGCTTCAGCACACGGTATTATGTTAAGGAGGGGACATAGGCATTACAATGTTTACATAGTTTAGAGGTATTAACCATAACTAAACTGACGGAAAAAAAACACTAATTACCTTAAAATTAAAAAAAAACAATTCCCTTGTTAAAATATTTTATATTTTCAGAGCATCTGTGGAAAAGGCAATGAATGGGGAAAGAATTTCTACGAAGCCAATTTAGCGACCAGTTTTGTTCGCCCAGGTAGCCACGGTCATTTTGTGTGGTTGAGGTTATAATCCGTAGAAATAAAAAAAAATTACAAAACGGGTTCTAGCCACAACCCGATTAGGGACTTGTTTGACGAAATATTTTACAGTAAACGATGATTCCAGAATGGAACGATTCATTAGAGAAAAATATGAAAGGAAAAAATATTGCGCAACTCGTCCTCCAGCACTTCGTGAATTCTCCCTCAATACTTCCGATGGCTCCAAACACCAGGTTTACACAAAAAAAGTATTTTTGCACAAAATCGTGTTTTCGGTATACTTTAATACTTAACTCTCGGGGAAGATAAAAAAAATTGTGCCGTTATAAGGTCAAGTCAGTTTTTTTGCAAGGCCAAGTCAAGTTATAAAGAAATCATGTCTTTTTACACTTTTTTTTCTATAAAATCATGTGTTTTTGAAGTTTTTCCCAGTACTAAGGTCTTATTGTGGAAAAAAATTCAGGTTGGTTATAAGGTCAAGTCAGTTTTTTAGACCTTGACCTTATAACCAACCCCACTGTAGTCTATAACGCCTATAAAAATAAGGCAGTTTGACCGCTTTGTCGGGAAAGTTCAATTCTTTTTATTTGGTTATAAGGTCTTGAGTCAGATTTTTAATAGTGCATTAAAGTTGAGACAGTTTTTGGACCTTGACCTTATAACCAACACCGCTTTAATGTTTTCTGGTAATACTGGTTTTTTTCATAGCACTGGCCACATTTAAATGGGCAAAATTTAATAAATAAGGCATGTGTGCCCATACGGCATGAATTTCCCTGAAGGTTAGCGTAAAAATGGGTGCTCGGAATATCTACATATAACATACACATAATCCTTGTTGAGTCACCCGGTATATCCTTTGATAAAATTTATTTTTTAAAGGCCCAGCCAAAACGCCCGCTAGTTACAGTCCCGCTGCCAAAACAGAACGCTAGTAGAAACACAAGTACACAAGGTAAGCAATCTCGGGCACCGTAGTTTGTTGAAAATAGTGAAAATAGTTTGTTGAAACATAATAATAGTAATGGCCCGAGCGGGAAAAGTGAAACATAACGGCGTAGGGCTTAACTCCCATATAAAGATATGTATTCGGGGAAAATATTTGTTCAAAAAGTGAAACATAACAGCTCGGTCGCGAAAAAGTGAAACATAACGGCGCACCGTATGTGTTGTCAACCCTTATATTGCGGATTTTTCATGCGAAAGTTGCACGATAATGACACAGTGTGTATTACACACTGTGTATGTAACACACACTGTGTATGTAACACACACTGTGTATGTAACACTTTTGATTGAGTTTTTTCGTGAATAAATTTTGTGCAAAAAAAAAACACGAATAAATATTGTTAAAAAGGTTTTTTTTGGCCAAGTTCTTATTTATAATATAGTTGTTCAAAATATTAAAACAAGACTTTAGGTTTATATTGTTTCAAATGTTTGCTTTTTCTCGTGGGGATATAGCTCAGTGGTAGAGCATTCGACTGCAGATCGAGAGGTCCCCGGTTCAAACCCGGGTGTCCCCTGATTATTTTTTTCTCATTTTTTTATTAGCTATCCCACGAAATCGATCAAAAACACCGACAACATCAATTTCACCACCACCGCTTGAAGCTGCTCAAGATGTTAAACCACAACCACAACAGGTAATTACAAAAAAAAATTATATATTTTTTGTTGTTTCGAGAATTTGATACAGGTTGTTTACAACTTGCTTGTTTGTTGTTTTGTTTTTTAATCATTCTGTCGAAACTAAAATTAAAGTTGAGAAATTAAATGGTTCCGCGGGTAAGTAGGTGTTACTGGTTTCCGACTTTGACCCGAGCTTTTCCTTCGAAAAAATTATCACCGGTACCCGAGCCCGGTCGTACCCGAGTAACAGTGTTGGAAAAGTTGGCTAACGCTCAAAATTTCCCCAAAGCCCAACGTAAGCGTTGGCCAACGCTCGGATTTTCCCCAACGCTTCCAACACGGGTATGAGCCGACTAAAACTCGGGTCATACCTGACCGAAAAAATGACAACCTGACCCATACTATCCGAATCGGGTAAGGGTAAACTCGGGTCATATCCGAGTTCCAGTACCCGAGGAGTTAAAAAACTTCATTTGAAAAAAACACATTTTTTTATTTTAGATGCAAAGTTAAATATATACCACCTGCGCAGTTATGTTCCCACCGGTTATGTTAGCACTTTTGGGATTTACTGGTGGTAACATAACTGCGCAGGTAGTTGAAACATAAAAACAAATAATGGTTTATCACAGGCGGGTTGTTTTTTGATTTTTGTTTTGTAGATTTTTGTTTTTTTCTTTCTACTTTTTCGGACAAATAGGAAAATTATGAAGGTGATAAAAAGAAGCAGTAGGGTACCAAGTAAGGACAGGTAAACCAGCACAGTTTGATTGAATTCGGCTTCCATTTTGTTGTTGGCTCTATTTGTGCATTCGTTTTGACAATAAATATTCATTTCCATAGTTATTATTTACAGTCTCGGTTGTAAATATATTTGACGCACTAAAAACATTTTTTATCACAGTTTCTCTATGTTTCTCTAGTCGAATTGGCAGAATCCGGAACTGGCAGATTGTGATTTTAACTCTCAGGGGGAAGGAGTTTTTGGGAAAATGTGTTTATATAAACACGCACTTAAAAAATTCACAATAAATCGCAATAATTCAAAAAAACTGGTAAAGAGCTCGTCAAACTACGTAGAACTGGTTATTCAGAAATTGATTTGGGCCACCAGGGCCCCCTAGAGAGCTGTTTGAAATCTCCAACCTACGCAAAAAATACCGTCAATGTAATTTTTTCGAAAAGTTGAGGGGGGGGTCAGCAATACCCGTTTTGCCCTACGGGGCCTTCATATGCCTTGAATCGACGAAAAAACAAAATGTGTGTCTATACACGCACTTCCCCTGGGAGTGAACAAAAAATCCGCCAGTTCCGGATTGTGACGATTCGACTGGGGCTTTTTAAAAGCATCGAATAGCTATACAAATAAAAGTTAATATTTTAGTCAACCGGCTTTGACGACCTTTTGGGTATTGGCGGCGGTCAACCGGCAGCTCCCATCGAAACAAAATCCCCGACGACAAGGTACAGAACTAATTCTATCTTTTCGTTACTGATTGGCTTTGCCCCGACTTACCCATTTTCTTTCTTTTTAAAAATACGTTTAGCGATTCTCAAGATCAACACAGTTTTTTCAAATTGAATCATGTCTTTTTCTAGTTTTCTAGTTTTTTTTATCGAAGTCTGTTTTGTAGCTTGGACTTAAAATACCCCTGTAATACAGTCCTTACTCCCATAAGGCCCGTTATGGGATAAGCAACACTCATGGGGGTTAATTTGTGACAGATTATTATGAGATTTTAAAACCAGTGTTATAAGTACAGTCCCGACCTTCTTGATGAGCATATTTCGTTTCCGAAAATCGTGCACATCAAAGCAGTCGGTCATCATGGTAAATGTTTTTCTTAAATTTTGCTGAAAAAGTGCACATCAAGGCAGTCGTGCACATCAAGAAGGTCCGGACTGTATATCTTTTTGATGAATGTTTTCATCGTAGAATTTTCCGCTAGTTATGGACCAAATTTTTGACATTTTGTCAACAAAATGCTTGAAGTTATCTATCACCAAAATACGTTATAAAAAGCGGCCGTAATGGGAGCAGCGCCCATTAGAATTAACTCTAGAAAATGATTTTAGCAACAATACTGACATGGACGACATTTTCGGCAATTTTACCTCGGCGCCACCAGAAACTGCCACGCCCGAAGCGGCAGAACCCGCGCCGGCCGCAAATATGGGTAAAAAATCTAACGCCGACATTCTTTCCTTATTTAACTCGGCACCGGCCAACCCGATGGCGAACCCTATGGCCAACCCAATGGGACAGTTTGGCGGCATGGGTGGTAATCAATTTGGCATGCCCCAGCAGCAACAACAGCAACCTAATCCATCTCCATTTTCCGGTATGGGCTCATTTCAACAGGTGCCGCAGCAACAGGAACGTTATGAACTGACCATACCGAAGTAAATTTTAATTATACAAATTCAATATACAGGGGGTTCGTCCCATTTTTTTTTTGCAAAAATTTTTCCGGCATTATCGCCAACGCACTACGCCGTTATGTTACAATTTTCCGTTATGTGACAATTTGTACAAGAAACACGTATTGCGCAATATTTTCGAGTTACGTAATCACTATTTTCCGTTATGTTACAATTTGTACAAAAACACGTGTTGGGCAATATTTTCCCCGTATGATCCGTTATGATACAATTTATAATTTTTTGGCGTTTTCCAGCGAAATCGCCTACGCACTGAGCGTTTTTTTTATTTGGTTTTGTAACATAACGGCCACCTGGTGTATACTGTCAAGTCAGTTTTTTAGACCTTTACCTTATAACCAACACATCCCTCTGCCCTACAAGTAAGTTTTATTTTTGAATGGTAGGGTCAGTTTATATCGCTCCAAACAGCAACAACCAAATAGCTTTATGGGGGTTAACATGATGTCCAATCAAATGTCAAATATGATGCCACAGCAACAATCCATGCAACAACATAACCAGGCCGCTTTCATGGCCGCCAATCCTTTTATGAATAACAATATGTTTCAACAACCTCCACAGCAACAACAACAACAACAACAGACGCCATCTCATCAGAACGAGCTGTTTAGTTTAGGAGCGCAAAATACAAATGCAACCACTGGGTGGCAACAACAAATGGGACAGGTTTGCAACTGAAAATTAAACAAAAAAAGCACCTGTACCTGAATCGGCCTTAAAATGACCCCCCCCCCCAAACGAAGGCTTTTCTCAAACTGAATGTAAGGTGTACCTTATTCAGAATACAAATATAAATTTTAAATTTTTCGGGACACTAGGTGACGCTCAGAAGCTCTGAAGGGTGTCAAATAACAAAATGCCCCTTGTCAAAGGGTACAGACCGAGGGGGCCGTTAACAAGGTCTCAAGTTTTCATCGTTATAAGGTCAAGTAAGTTTTTTTTCAGCAGGTTTTTTTCAGTTTGGTTATACGGTCTGAAATTCGGTCCGTTATAAGGTCTTACGGACCGTAAGTTACGGTCAAATGCTTTTTGGGAAAAGTTTTTCCTATAGAAGTCATGTCTTTTTACACTTTTTTTCTATAAAATCATGTCTTTTTGAACTTTTTCCCAGCACTAGGGTTTTATTTTGGAAAAAAAAATCAGGTTGGTTTTAAGGTCAAGTCAGTTTTTTCAAAGTGCATTAAGGTCAAGTCAGTTTTTTCAAAGTGCATTAAGGTCGAGTCAGTTTTTTAGACCTTGACCTTAAAAACAACCCCCCATGTATGGTCATTAGAGAATGCATGTAAGGTCTAATAGTCTTTTTTCTCAAGACCTTATAAACTACAGTAATGACTAATGATTTATTCTAGCTGAGCAACAACTTCCAAACGCTCTCGACGAGCACCAATCCAAGCCA
>SCLG01000248.1:181156-191944 GCA_004367875.1 Oikopleura albicans
TAATGTTCCAGGGTATTACCCTGAGGGTAAGAATTAATTCATCTTCTATTAATTTCTAAAATAAAAAAGTTGGAATTTTTGGAGTGACGGGTTTTTTCTTTCACTATACAACCAATACTTTTTCAACTCCTCTCAGACGAAACAAGATATGAACTTAATTCCAACGGTAAACAACGCCTAAAGGATGGGCCTAGTGCGTACGGGGGGTCCCAAAACGATATCCGGCAACTACCGGTTTTTATAACCGGTCAAGTATTACATATAAATAGTACTGTACTAACCATTTTCAGCCTATTTTATCGATTTTATAACCGATATTTTCTCTAACAATGGTCTAAAGCATATTATTAAAGCATGGCGTTAATAATTCATGCAAAAAACTGCGATTGACTCCAAAAACGACGAATTTGAAATTTTCCACATGTAGGTTAGTATTTCGAGAAACCGACAATTTTCCACTTCAACCGGTAATAAAAACCGGGAGGTACGTTTCATGGTTTTGGTACCCCCCGTACGCACTAGGTCCATCCTTTGGGCGTTGTTTACCGTTGGAATTAAGTTCATATCTTGTTTCGTCTGAGAGGAGTTGAAAAAGTATTGGTTGTATAGTGAAAGAAAAAACCCGTCAGTTCGACATATAATAATGTTTCCGAGATTTTTGGCCGAAAAAGCGTCCGATAAATGAGTAAGGACTACTACCCTAATATTTGGCTAATAAAATCAGAACCATGTTGTTCTTATAAACGTTTTTTCTCATCAGGTTATAAAAAAAATCAATTTTATATCAATTGACATTATGCCTATTAGAGAAATGTTTTTATTTCTAGAATCAGTACTTATCCACTGATATTGCACTTTAGTTCAATAGCCTAGAGTTTCAATAATTTCTTTCATTATATATGAACATAATCCACAGAAATTTATTGCTCAAAAGCGATACCGGTATTATTGCCAGATGTGGAAATTTTTGCCAATTTTACCGGTGTATTAAAAACCAACTTTTTGGTGTACCATTATTGCTGTACAGCCCCAAATCCCGCTTCGACATGAGACGATCTACTGTACGGAAACTATTTATATTTGAGCGGCAAAACGAGCTTGCATCACTAGGTGGGGCACGAGCGGATTCCGGCAAATACATAAAATGGCTAAACGTGAAAAGGGCGAAAAATCACAAACGTTTTATTTTCGATAAACAATATACAGGGGGTCTGGTTATAAGGTCACAAGGTGTGACCGTTATAAGGTCAAGTCATCTTTTTTGCACTAAGGTCATTTTTTTTCAAAATAAATCATGTCTTTTTTTCACTTTTTTTGGGTTTAAATTTAGAACTCGACATATACATTTAGAACGACACGGGTAAAACACGGGTAATAATTTTTTTATAGAAATCATATCTTTTTTGACTTTTTTCTTGCACTAAGTCATTTTTTTGGAGTGCATTAAGGTCAAGTCATTTTTTTGGGGCTTGACCTTATAACCAGACCCTATGTATTATAAATAGATTTAACTTTCGTAATTTTTCTCCTTTTGAAAGGCACAAATTTCGCAGTAGCCCTCTAGCGGATACATTTTTTTATTTCGGTTCAAATATATTTCATTTCCATGCTGTAATTATCATGATTTATATCTCATTCTTGAACCTCGTTACGATCGTCTCAAAGCAGTTCCTTACTGCGGGTCCAACCGCCAATCAGCGCGCGGCAATTGGGCGGGGCGCGGTTAATTTTGTTCATTTCTTCCATGCTCAAAGTTCAATAAATAGTATGCCAAAACATTTCATCTAAAAAATGACATTTTTAGACATTATACAAATTCTCTTTAGTTTGCAGAATTTCTACAAAAAAATAAACAAAAAAAAATATTTAAAAAAATATATCGAACTCCAACAGTGTACTTACAAAGCTGGGTCTTTTACAAAGCTGTTAAAATTAAGGTTTTGGGATTTAATTAAAACATTTGTGATTTTAATTTTGACTAAAGTCTTGACGAGTTGAAATTGCCGTTCGTGTAGCTTAAAAAAGACTGGAATTTTTGATCGGTTTTGATTGGCCCCAATCAGCGGTGAGGGATGTGTTCGTTGAGCCAATTGCATTGCTTGATTTTTTTTATCTTGAGGCGATGCATCATTTGAATATTTCATTACTATTACTACACTGTTTATATTCTAGTCATTAATTCCAGTCATTTTTTAACCTACACGAACGGCGATTTCAACTCGTCAAGGCTTTATGAACTTATAGATTGTCCTTAAAATTGACCAATCTAAATCATCATGATTTCCGTCTTTCATTACGCCCCCTACGCAGTTATCAGCAGGTTTTCCCGGTCATGCTGTTATTACTGTTTCCCAAAAATTTTCTTAGTAGTCCGCCTGCGCACGGCCCAGTTATTCGACACCTCGCGCAGTTCGATTTATCGTGCCGAAATCTGTCAGAGAACTGCGCAGGGGTGTTAACGTGTTAAATGAAATAATCATCGGTTGAAGGGGCCAATCTAAGGTCAAGTCGAGTTTTTTCGGCTTGACTTTATACCGGTGCCGCAGCTTTTCGCCAATGTTACTTTTCGTCCAATAATATTTGTCGTCCAAAACGGTTTTCGTCCAAACTTTTTTATCACAAAAAATCGGTTAGAAATGTGTTTGTGTCAAAAAACTTCTTTTGGGCAAAAAAAAATTTGGACGAAAAATACCATTGGACGAAAAGCTCTGGCACCCTTTATACCCCCTGTACGTTACTCCTGTGTTTCATTTGCCTAGACTCCCTAGTTATCCTGCCTCCAATTGATAAAAAAAACGCTTTAAAGAATGGTTTTGAATGTAAACGTTGGCATTCTGGGTCACGTCGATTCCGGTAAGACCACCTTATCAAAGTGTCTGTCCACTTTTGGGTCGACGGCTGCATTTGATAAAAATCCGCAGAGTAAAGCGCGGGGAATTACGCTTGATTTGGGATTTTCGTCGTTTGTTGTTGATTCCAAATGTGAAAATTATGAAAAAGTCCGTTTTACCCTTGTCGACTGCCCTGGCCATGGATCATTGATTACGGCTTATAGAAAAAAATACCCTGTCCGCTCAATAAGTATTAAACGAGGGGCCCGTCGCTTTGCATACACAGGGTTGTGCAGTTAACCGCCACTTTTCCCATTAATTGCCAGTTCAAGAGGCCACGAAGGGTGCCGGTCAACTGCGCATCCTGTGTACACCGTATAATTGGACGTCAATTGGAGTAATAATTGGAGTCGATTGAACTCGGGCGTTGTTGGCTATAAGGTCAACCATTTTGACCGCTTTAAGATCAATTCATTTTTCGCACTAAGGTTAAGTCAGTTTTTAAATCATGTACAGTCCTTACTTCCAATACGGAGTTTTTGATTCTCGAAAATAGCGTCCGTATTGGGGTGAATTATCTTAAAGTGTCCCTTTTCGACTGTTTTGGGTACATTTTTTCACAAAAAGCGTCCGTTTTGGAAGCCATCGTCCGTATTGGAAGCCATCGTCCGTTTTGAGAGTAAGGACTGTAGTTTTTTTTTCGGTCGAAAATATAACCCCCTTCTTTTATTTGGGTCCAAGTTTTCAAATGTTTATGTTGAGTCAGTTTTTTAAAGTGAATTAAGGTCAAGTCAATTTTCAGAGTTTGACGTCATAACCAAGAACGCCTACAGCATATGCTATTTTAGGATAAAATTTATGTAAGCCGTGTTAAAGATAAAAACGGTAATCGGTGGGGCGTCAATCATCGATATGATGGTTCTTGTAATTGACGTAACGAAAGGAATTCAACCCCAAACGGTCGAGTGTTTAGTTATTGGCGAAATCATATACACCCACATTGTCGTCGTTATCAATAAAATCGATCAAATTGACGAAAAAGGAACTCGAGATTTATTTTTAACGCTTTAATTTATTTAAATTTATTCACCGTGATCGACCATTTTTTTTTTCTAAACGTATTCATAGATATATTCGGGCTTTGTCTTTTTGAAAACGCGTTTATCTAAAAATAAAAATAAAATCCTTAATTCCATAACGGCCGTTTTCGGTTCTCGAAAAAAGCGGCCGTTATGGGGTAAACGGCTGTTTTTGAGAAAAAAAAGCGGCCGTTAAGGAAGCGCCCCTTATGGAATCAAGGACTGTATGTATAAAATAATGAAATAAAATTAAAGTTAAGATGGCTCTACAGTATTATCGGGTGGTTATAGGGTGGAGGTTGGCCCTAGTCGTACCGGGCCGAACTGGCAGAATCTGGAATTGGCATAATTTTTTTTTTATCTGCCAGCCGTCGAATTTTCGAAAGTTTTAACAATGACCTGTTGGTAGGGTAAATTACCAACCAGAAATAATACAGGGGGGTCTGGTTATAAGGTCACAAGGTGTGACCGTTATAAGGTCAAGTCATCTTTTTTGCACTAAGGTCAAGTCATTTTTTTCAAGATAAATCATGTCACTTTTTTGGGTTAAAATTTAGAACTCGACATATACATTTAGAACGACAGGGGTAAACACGGGTAATCATTTTTTTTTACAGAAATTATGTCTTTTTTCACTTTTTTTTGGGTTTTAATTTAGAACTCGACATATACGTTTAGAACGACACGGGTAATATTTTTTTTATAAAAATCATATCTTTTTGAACTTTTTTTCTTGCACTAAGGTCAAGTCATTTTTTGGAGTGCATTAAGGTCAAGTCATTTTTTGGGGGCTTGACCTTATAACCAGACCCCGCTGTACTCGTATGACTTTGGAAATTGACGTGAATTTAGAAATACAGTCCTTACTCATTTATCGGACGATTGCTCCTTTTTCGGACGCTTTTTCGGCCAAAATGGGGCCGTTCTAATAGAAAAATAGTCCTTTTTGTGAAGATGAACCGAAAACATCCGATAAATGAGTAAAGATTGGACGTATACGGGATATAGTAACGTGCTTGCTGTTTTTTTTACTTTTTAAGCCTTTTATAATGCAAATTTGAGAAAGCGACAATCACGTTATTTTACCCATACCAAATGGGCCACACATTATGAGCCATACTGTATTAATTACAAAGTTTTGTTGATTACTTGTGACGGTGTATTCATTCCCTGTCATAACATACTCCGTTGCAGTTCTTGTTTCTAAAGTTTCTTCCCGAAATCGCTGTAAATCTTTAGGACGGGGTAATAATGTAATCCGACTAAGGTTTACAGGGGTTATAAGGTCAGCCATTTGGACCATTATAAGGTCTAGTCAGTTTTTTGTACTAAAGGCACGTTTGTTTCTCTAATTTTTGGTCAAGTCAGTTTTTTGATGAAACATGGTTTTTGGGAAAAAATCTTAAAAATCCTTTCTTTTAAAGCTTTTTCCTGGGTGAAGACCTCCCCCCCCCCCGCTCGCACACTTTTTACATATTTCTATAAAATCATGTCTTTTTGAACTTTTTTACAACGCTAATTGCTTATGGTGGATTATTTAGTGGAAATATGAAATGTAGTTAGAATCATGACCCCACGGTCCTTCTCCAACCGAGGATAGAAATTTGCACGTCACACAGCGGGATATTGCAGACCAAATAGAACCCATTTATTTATAAAAAAAAAAACACTTATTTGGTCATTAATCGATTTTTTATGGGGGTTCCTGACCAGTTTTTGATAACGCCAGTTTTGACCAAGATGTGCCGTGTTTTCCCAATTATCTAACTAAACGCCCTAGTAGGGCGGCCCTACCCAATTATCTTTTTGAGTGAAACATTTCTTAACTTCTTCGGAGAACTTGTTAGGTTGTCTAACGAATTAAAAAAAAAACATTAACTGGATCAGGCAACTGTTCTCTATCAAAATGCTGTTTTTTGAGTTATAGTAAAAAAAGTTGCATCAAAAATTAATCGAATAATGACCCAGACCTCGTAATCAGTTGAAAGTAGACGTTTTTTTTTATTTTTGAAAAAAACAAAAAATATTTATTTTTATATCTCGAGAACTAGAACGTGCCGAAAAAGTTCGCAAAGTGAAAAAGATGATCACGGAGAAAGTGATCAAAAACATTCGTTGTAAATCGTCCCAAGTGGTCGCTTGTAGCGCCCGAGATGGCAATGTAGACCAATTGATGGAAGTTNGACAAAACTTAGACCAAAATGGCAAAAAAAAAAATAGAAAAAATTTATTTATCACTTGTCGGTCGATACAAAAAAGAGATTTTGAAATTATGAAAATGACTCAGTGGGCACATAAACCCTCATGCGTGGGCGGGATTCGTGGAAAACTTTTCCTCAAAAACTCGGCACATAAACCATCCATCGGGGCTAAGTGGGCACATAAACCCCGGGCACATAAACCCTCAAGGAGTGTATAGCGATTCTAAGATTTAAAAGACAGTCGAGTGCAGCCCGATTTTTCGAGTGCAGTCCATAATCGGCACCCTAATGCAGTCAGACCTAGTGCAGTCCATGGCATCCCTTGAAGGGGCCAATCTAAGGTCAAGTCAAGTTTTTTCGGCTTGACTTTATACCGGTGCCGCAGCTTTTCGTCAATGTTACTTTTCGTCCAATAATATTTGTCGTCTAAAACATTTTTCGTCCAAAACGGTTTTCGTCCAAACTTTTTTTCACAAAAAGTCGGTTAGAAATGTGTTTGTGTCAAAAAACTTCTTTTGGGCGAAAAAAAAAATTTGGACGAAAAGCTCTGGCACCCTTTATACCCCCTGTACGTTACTCCTGTGTTTCATTTGCCTAGACTCCCTAGTTATCCTGCCTCTAATTGATAAAAAACGCTTTAAAGAATGGTTTTGAATGTAAACGTTGGCATTCTGGGTCACGTCGATTCCGGTAAGACCACCTTATCAAAGTGTCTGTCCACTTTTGGGTCGACGGCTGCATTTGATAAAAATCCGCAGAGTAAAGCGCGGGGAATTACGCTTGATTTGGGATTTTCGTCGTTTGTTGTTGATTCCAAATGTGAAAATTATGAAAAAGTCCGTTTTACCCTTGTCGACTGCCCTGGCCATGGATCATTGATTAGGGCTTCTAGAAAAAAAAACAATACCCTGTCCGCTCAATAAGTATTAAAGGAGGGGTGCGTCGCTTTGCATACACAAGGTTGCGCAGTTAACCGTCACTTTTCCCGTTAACGGCCAGTTCAGGAGGCCACGAAGGGTGCCGGTTAACTGCGCACCGTGTGTACACCGTATAATTAGACAGCTTGGACTCGATTGAATTCGGGCGTTGTTGGCTATAAGGTCAACCATTTTGACCGCTTTAAGATCAAGTCATTTTTTTGCACCAAGGTTAAGTCAGTTTTTAAATCATGTACAGTCCTTACTTCCAATACGGACGTTTTTGATTCTCGAAAATACCGTCCGTATTCGGGTGAATTATCTTAAAGTGTCCCTTTTCCGACATTTTTTCACAAAAAGCGTCCGTATTGGAAGCCATTGTCCATATTGAGTGCGTCCGTTTTGAGAGTAAGGAATGTAGTTTTGTTTTCGGTCGAAAATATCACCCCCTTCTTTTATTTGGGTCTTAGTTTTCAAATGTTTATCATGTTGAGTCAGTTTTTTAAAGTGCATTAAGGCCAAATCAATTTTTCAGACCTTGACGTTATAACCAAGAACGCCTACACATATGCTCTTTTCGGATAAAATTTATGTAAGCCGTGTTAAAGATAAAAACGGTAATCGGTGGGGCGTCAATCATCGATATGATGGTTCTGGTAATTGACGTAACGAAAGGAATTCAGCCCCAAACGGTCGAGTGTTTAGTTATTGGTGAAATCATATACACCCACATTGTCGTCGTTATCAATAAAATCGATCAAATTGACGAAAAAGGAACTCGAGATTTATTTTTATCGCTTTAATTTATTTAAATTTATTCACCGTGATGGACCACCTTTTTTTTCTAAACGTATTCATAGATATATTCGGGCTTTGTCTTTTTGAAAACGCGTTTATCTAAAAATATATTTTAAATATGTACAGGGGGTCTGGTTATAAGGTCACAAAGTCATCTTTTTTGCACTAAGGTAAAGTCATTTTTTTTTCTTGCACTCGGACGCTTTTTCGGCCAAAATTTGGCCATTCTAATAGAAAAATGGTCCTTTTTGTGCCTAAGCTCCTTTTTCGGACGCTATTTTCGAGAACCGAATGCGTCCGATAAATGAGTGGCACCGACTAAATTGGCGTCATGTATTTTTAGTCGAAAGTATAAGAGGTTGAAAGGTCAAAATGTATAAGTGAGAATTCAACGCAAATTTTCGTCCAATTCTGAATTTGCGTCGAATTCGGACTTATTCCATTTACACTTTCGACCTATAATATGTTCGACCAAAACTTCATGATACCAATTTAGTCGGTGCCAAATGAGTAAGGACTGAAGGTATTACAGTGCGGGGTAAATAACGTGCTTGCTGTTTTTTTTTGTTTTTATGCTTTTTATAATTACAAATTGGAGAAAGCGACAATCACGTTATTTTGGTATCATAATTTATGAGCCATACTGTATTAACTACAAAGTTTTGTTGGTTACTTGTGACGGCGTATTCATTCCCGGTCATAATATACTCCGTTGCAGTTCTTGTTTCCAGAGTTTCTTCCCGAAATCGCTGTAAATCTTTAAGACGGGGTGATAATGTAATCCGAATAAGGTATACAGGGGGTGCTTATAATGTCCGCCATTTGGACCGTTATATGGTCAAGTCAGTTTTTTCTATAGAAATCATGCCTTTTTACACTTTCCTATAAAATCATGTCTTTTTTATTTTTTCCCAACACTAAGGGTTTATGGTGGAAATATTTAGTGGAAATATGAAATTTATTTACAATCATGACCCCACGGTCCTTCTCCAACCGACGATAGAAACTTGCAAGTCACGCAGCGGGATATTGTAGACCAAATAGAGCCCATTTATTTATGAAAAACACTTATTTGGTCATTAATGGATTTTTACGGGGTCCTGACCAGTTTTTGGTAACACCAGTTATCTTAAGACTTTTTTGACCGAGATGTGCCGCTATTCCCAATTATCTAACTAAACGCCCTACCCAATTATCTTACACTTTTTGAGTGAAACATTTCTTAACTTCTTAAGAGAGTTTGTTAGGTGGTCTAACGAATAAAAAAAAAGCATTAACAGTTCTCTATATCAAAATTCTGGTTTTTGAAAAAAAAAACAAAATTGCATCAAAAATTAATCGAATAATGACCCAGACCTCGTAATAAGTTGAAAATAAATAAGACGTTTTTATTTTTGAAAAAAAACAAAAATATTTATTTTTATATCTCGAGAACTAGAACGTGCCGAAAAAGTTCGCAAAGTGAAAAAGATGATCACGGAGAAAGTGATCAAAAACATTCGTTGTAAATCGTCCCAAGTGGTCGCTTGTAGCGCCCGAGATGGCAATGTAGACCAATTGATGGAAGTTTTTCAAAATTTTGACTTTTTACCCAATCGTAGTTTACTCGAAGACAAGGACTTTTTGATGTCAATTGATCACTGTTTCCAGGTGAAGGGGTCTGGTACAGTTTTTACGGGGACAGTCCTAGCGGGACAGATTAGGATCGGCGACCAAATCGAAGTTGTCAGTCTCAAAGAGGAAAAAAAAGTGAAAAATATTCAAATTTTCAAAGAAAAAAGTGAGGTGGCAAAATGCGGGGATCGTGCCGCCATCTGCGTGACGCAATTTGACGCGAAAAAAGTTGAGCGCGGACTTGTGTCGAAACCGGCGTCGCTAAAGAGCCACTCGACCGTAATTGTGCAGTTGAGTCGAGTCAAACTGTACAAGGAAAAAATCCAATCCAATCAAAAATTCCATTTAACATGTGGCCACCAGATGGCATCGTGTAAACTGNAAAAATATTTATTTTTATATCTCGAGAACTAGAACGTGCCGAAAAAGTTCGCAAAGTGAAAAAGATGATCACGGAGAAAGTGATCAAAAACATTCGTTGTAAATCGTCACAAGTGGTCGCTTGTAGCGCCCGAGATGGCAATGTAGACCAATTGATGGAAATTTTTCAAAATTTTGACTTTTTACCAAATCGTACTTTACTCGAAGACAAGGACTTTTTGATGTCAATTGATCACTGTTTCCAGGTGAAGGGGTCTGGTACAGTTTTTACGGGGACAGTTCTAGCGGGACAGATTAAGATCGGCGACCAAATCGAAGTTGTCAGTCTCAAAGAGGAAAAAAAAGTGAAAAATATTCAAATTTTCAAGGAAAAAAGTGAGGTGGCAAAATGCGGGGATCGCGCCGCCATCTGCGTGACGCAATTTGACGCAAAAAAAGTTGAGCGCGGACTTGTGTCAAAACCGGCGTCGCTAAAGAGCCACTCGACCGTAATTGTGCAGTTGAATCGAGTCAAACTGTACAAGGAAAAAATCCAATCCAATCAAAAATTCCATTTAACATGTGGCCACCAGATGGCATCGTGTAAACTGACACTTTTTAAGCCACGTGTCAAATTAAACGCCATCTCATTGGATGAGGCGAATTTTTTCGATGACAAAATTTTTAACTTTGTTGAGGCGCTAGAGCCGAGCGAAATGCAATGTTTAGCCGTTCTAGAATTCGATCGCCCCTTGTATTTTCTTCCATCTGGACTTTTGATTGGAAGTCGACTCGAACTCGACTCGAATGCGGTAAAAACGTGTCGAATAGCGTTTTCGGCAAAACTGGAAAATGCTTCATTTTATCATGCTCAAAAGTTAAAAGTCTTGAAAGACAAGTCAAAATCGGGAACTGTAGAGCGGCTCCATGATGAAAACACGTTGATTGTCAAAAATTTATTCAAAAAAGAAACAAATTTTGACTTATT
>SCLG01000248.1:203562-217995 GCA_004367875.1 Oikopleura albicans
AAAAGTTAAAAAAGACATGATTTAACCCAAAAAAAATGTGAAAACCATTTTCGATCAGAAAACGTGTAAAAAGACATGATTTTTAGATTGTTACCTGCATAAAACTTGATTTTCTCCAACCACGCAAACGATATTATAATAACTTAGAATATCTTTTGGTTGGTTGGAGAAAATCAAGTCTTATCGAGGTAACAATCTAAAAATCATGTCTTTCTACACGTTTTCTGATCGAAAATGGTTTTCACATTTTTTTTGGGTTAAATCATGTCTTTTTGAACTTTTTTTCTGGGGTGAAGTTCTTAGACCATATGGTCTTTTAAAAAAGTGATTTAAGGTCTTCTGGTATCTTATCTCCAAAACCTTATAGGCACTCCTTTAATAATCATAAAATATCCAGGTGATTAAAAAGTCTTGTGATCTCCTTGAAATAAGGCAAGCCGGTGAAAACCGATAAAAATATTTTTGGGCGAATACTTCAAAATTTTGAAATNCCTTATTTGGCGTCACCGGCCGTTATTTGGCGCCACTGATCCTTATTTGAGGCCACGGACCCTTAGTTGGCGCCAGGACCCTTATTTGGCGTCACCGGCCGTTATTTGGGGCCACCGACCCTTATTTGGCGCCAGTGATCCTTATTTGGCGTCACCGGCTGTTATTTGGCTCCACTGATCCTTATTTGAGGCCACTGACCCTTAGTTGGCGCCAGGACCCTTATTTGGCGTAACCGGCCGTTATTTGGCGCCACTGATCCTTATTTTGGGACATCGACCCTTATTCGGCGCCACCGACCCTTATTTGACGAAGGCAACCATTATGTGGCGTCATCGGCCCTTACTTTGCATCACGGACCCTTATTTGGCGCCACCGACCCTTATTTGGCAAAGACGGCCCATATTTACAGTAACCCTTATATGACGACCCTCTGTAAACGTAATTTTAGCATTGTTTTGTCGTATGAAGTGGCGCGCGACTAAAATCTTAAAAGAGCGTCGATCTCAAAGTGATGAAGAAACGTTGCTTAGATTGAGCATAGCCGGCTTCACCAATGATTTCACCTCTGGGTGGCACAAACAAGTCGAAGAAATTTTCAACGAAAAGGATAAAGTCCGTGACCCCTACGTTCGCGCCATGTTAGGCTTTCTCGTCGAAAAATATGAACCGGATTCGTCATGTTCATTTGTTCTCAAAGAATCGGGATTAGATGTAAAGGTACGAAATATGACTACAGGCGTTTTTTACTTCGATTTATACCCAAGCAACCTTATTTTCTTTTCAAAACTTGTCCTTACTTGCCGGACCTATACAGGGGGTCGGTTATAAGGTCAGCCACTAGTGCCGCTATAAGGTCAAGTCAGTTTTTTTTTTGCACCATGGTTGAGTCAGCTTTTTCAGGTACTAAGGTCAAGTTAGTTTTTTTTTTTGAGTAACATGCTTTTTGGGAAAAAATCCTTAAAATCATGTCTTTTTGCGTTTTTTTTCGAATGAAGATATTTTTATATAGAAAAAAGTTTCCGTGAAAAATCATGTCTTTTTACACTTTTTCCCAGCAGTAAGGTCTTATTGTGGAAAGGAAATTTCAGGTTGGTTATAAGGTCAAGTCAGTTTTTTCAAAGTGCATTACAGTCAGATCAGTTTTTTTAGACTTTGACCTTATAACCAACCTCCTTTACTGTTTCTTTTAAATAACAAAAACAAATTTCAGGATCGAGTCGCCTTCGCCGCAATTTATCTCTCCGACTCAAAACTGCCGGAATTTCTGAGTGAACTGGGCGACGAGTTAACCCGCAAGGGCTCACTGATGGGTATTTTGGTGACGGGTTTTCGACATTTCGACAGTGAAAAATTGAGTGGGCGGCGGCTTTTGGAACAGTATATTGAAAAGGGTACGGATCGAACCCGACTTCAAACCTCCGTTTTTATCGCTCTTCACGCCATGGACGAACAAATGATTTCGAGCAAAACGCCCGCGGCAAAACGCAGTTTCGACCAACTTATTCGAAAATACAAAGATCTTTTACAAGACAATAACATGTACAACGAAGTAAGTTCATCGCCACCGTTGTGTCTCTTTTAGGCGAAACAAAAAGACTCCAAAAACATGTCTTTTTACTTGTCTTTAATAATTATGGAGGTGGTTATAAGGTCGGATATGTTATCATTTATAAATTATAAGAGATCACAAGACTTTTTAATCACCTGGATATTTTATGATTATTAAGGGAGTGGCTATAAGGTTTTGGAGATAAGATACCACAAGACCTTAAATCACTTTTTAAAAAGACCATATGGTCTAACAAGAACTTCACCCCAGAAAAAAGTTCAAAAAGACATGATTTAACCCAGAAAAAAATGTGAAAACCATTTTCGATCAGAAAACGTGTAAAAAGACATTACGAGCAGCGCGGGGAGTTGTTTGCGTGGCTAAAGGACGCTAGCCAATAGTAGGCGCCTCTGAAAAAGCATGAGCCAATAGGCGCGCTCGTCAATTCAGTTACAGACGCTCCGCTTATAATAACTTAGAATATCTTTTGGTTGGTTGGAGAAAATCAAGTCTTATCGAGGTAAAAATCTAAAAATCATGTCTTTTACACGTTTTTTGATCGAAAATGGTTTTCACATTTTTTTTTGGGTTAAATCATGTCTTTTTGAATTTTTTTTCTGGGGTGAAGTTCTTAGACCATATGGTCTTTTAAAAAAGTGATTTAAGGTCTTCTGGTATCTTATCTCCAAAACCTTATAGGCACTCCCTTAATAATCAATGATTATTAATCATAAAATATCCAGGTGATTAAAAAGTCTTGTGATCTCCTTGAAATAAGGCAAGCAGGTAAAAAGCGATAAAAATATTTTTGGGCGAGTACTTCAAAATTTTGAAATTATTGACAAATCATCATGACGATATTTTTTTTATTAGCGATGCGAATTCGAATACATAGTACGAAAGGTGAAACAAAGCTGCCGGAGTTCCCCCGAAGACGAACGAAACACGCCGGCGATTTTTGAACTTTGTCAATTTTGCCACAAAACCATCAAAGACAGCACAATTAATAAAAAGAAGGTACCAAAAGGTCGTCCGCCGCCAGTTGCAAGCGAATGTGTTTGTAAAAATAACGGAACGGGGTTATATATCTATTGGTCGATTTTTTTTTATCCTGCGTCTAATAGCTCAATTTTTTAAAACAATTATCGATTTTTTTCGAGATATCGCAATTTTTTATATTTTAACCGGTAATTACCGGTACTTCCGGTCCGAAATGTTTTCAAAGAATTTAGCACCAACATTTTCCAGTTCCATGTCAAAAACCGTTTATCAGTTGGTGTGGTAACGAGTTGACACGGAAGGAAGTGACAGTTTCGAACGAAGTGACAGTTTGGAATTCATTTGAAGTGACACTTTTCGGAATTTTTGGGCTAAAATTGGTTTAAAGTTGGGCAAAAATGGGAAAAGTGACCGTTTTTGACAAAAAAAAAATCGGTAACGAAAGTGTCACTTCGTTACCACACCAACTGTAACTGTTTTGGTTTTTCCGCAATTTTGTGTTGGGTTCTAAAGAAACGACCTATTGTTTTTATTTTGTTTTTAACCTTTTAACCTCCGGTAAAAGCAAATAATCACGATCGCCGTGTGTGTAGTATATGTCAACTGTTGGTCACCCAAATGGCTGAAGTGCCCCCTATTTTCAATGACCGGGATAATGACCGGTTCCCGCTCGAGCATTCCATAAACNTGTTTTTTTGTCTGTTTGTTTGTTTGTAAGTGTTGTTAACCTCCGGTAAAAGCAAATAATCACGATCGCCGTGTGTGTAGTATATGTCAACTGTTGGTCACCCAAATGGCTGAAGTGCCCCCTATTTTCAATGACCGGGATAATGACCGGTTCCCGCTCGAGCATTCCATAAACCGGGATTGGGTAATTTGCGGCGCATGTTGTCACGGTGGTCACACAAACTGTCTCACCATGTGGTTCGAAAAAAACAGCATATGTCCGCTTGGGCTATGCACTTGCGCATGTTCCGCCTACGCACAGTGATATTTGTTTTTTATGTCTGTCACGCACCATTTATTTCATTTTGATTTCAGAGAAATTTTAATTTTTTACCCATTTGAATCTCATACTTTTAAGCATTAAGAAGGGGTTTTTTGCATCTCACTGTACACGGTAAATACAAAAATATAATTAAAAAAAAAGATGTGGAGTAGGTTGGAATAGAACTCATAACCTTTCGCATTAGATTAGAAGATCTTTAATTGGACCAAACTTTTCATAAGTAATAGTCGGCAAAGTCGACTTATTTTTTGGCTGGCCAAATTGAAAAGCGAATTAGTTCAATTTTAAGCTAATAAACCGGAAGTTGTAATACGAATGTAAATTAAAATGGTTTTCCAGTTAGACGGTTTCAATTTAAATTATTCGACTGTAAATGAATACATGCTTCAATTTTTTTTTTTGCCAGTTCATTTAAGTTCAATTCACCAGTTCACGAAAAATAGAACAAAATACAATATTGATATGTTGTACACTATTATTTCTTTGTAAATACAGGATTGCCTACCGGAAAACGATACCGGAAAACGATAGCTTATAACAAAAACTTTTTTTTATTTTAAATACAGGGGGGTATGGTTATAAGGTCACAAAAGGTGACCGCTATAAGGTCAAGTCATCGTTTTTTGAAGTGCATTAAGGTCAAGTCATTTTTTTCGGGCTTGGCCTTATAACCATACCCCCTGTATGCAACTTGAAGATTTGAAAACGTTTCTAACTTAAGTTGTTTCTCCTCAGTTTATGAATGAAAAACACGAAACCTACCCTTACTTGGCGCTCCCCTGTAAAACTGTGTATTCATTCATAAACTGAATATGAACAACTAAAGTTAGAAACGTTTTAAAAATTTCCAGGTATTTGCAAACCCGTAGGGTATGATAGCTTATGTATGTATTATGTAATGTATTTCCTATGTATACAAGGGTCTGGTCATAAGGTAACAAGGTTTGACCTTTATAAGGTCAAGTCGGTTTTTTTTCAAGTTTAATCATGTCTTTTTCACATTTTTTGGGTCTAAATTTAGAACGACACATGTTAATTTAGAACGACAAGGGTAATATTTTTTTATAGAAATCATGTCTTTTTTTCATCTTTTTGGGTGTAAATTTAGAACGATACATGTAAGTTTAGAACGATACATGTAAATTTAGAACGACATATGTTCTGTAGAACTTTTTTGTTGAGAATTTTTTTCAGATGGTTATAAGGTCAAGTCAGTCTTTTCAATGTGCATTAAGGTCAAGTCAGGATTTTTGGGCTTGACCTTATAACCAGACCATCCTGTATCATATGTAATGTTTATCTTATGTATATATTTTATTTAAATCATATGCAGTTACAGGCGCCAGCGCCGTAGGCGCGGTGCGTCCTGTGACTGAATTACAGGCGCGCCTATTGGCTCATGCTTTTGAATAGACGCCTCCTATTGGCTAGCGTCCTTTACCCACGCAAACAACTCCCCGCGCTGCCTGTAATATGTATTATCTTATAACATAGGTTAGAAAGTATTTTAGGACATTCTACACAAACTAGCTATATGTTGTAACATATCGTTTGTTACATATGTTATCAGATAATGCATAAGACACATATATGTATATTAATATTATGTAAATAATATTTATTTATCTTATTTATGCGTATTTCTTATAAGATCTGTTTGTGCAGATTTGTGTTTTAAATGACTAAATTTCTGTCTGATGGTTATCATATCATAAGGTCAATTAGGGATGACCTTATAACTACCGTCTGTAATTTTTTTATATTGCAGAATGAGTCTTAAACTTGTTGTTCTATTGGCTTTCATCGGTTCGATTTCCCTTACTTTGTTGCTGCTGTCGTGTACGTTAAAGTTTGGGAGTGACCCTAACCCCCCAACGCCCTCGCCGGACGGCTCAACACCACAGCCAGACGTGGTCGAAGAAAATAACTGTTGGTCGCTTTTTGTCATACTATTTTATGTTTTAGCGCCCATTCCTATCTTAATTGCTCGACGTGTTGCCGATGAAATGTCATCGGTTTGTTTTGAACTAGCAAGTGAGTACCTAAAGTTGTGGTTATAAGGTCACACTTTTTCACCGCTAAAGACCGGACCTCTTGAAATCGGGATTTTATTTTTTTGCCGAATTAACAAGAGAACATTACTTCGATGACCAAGATGGAGGCCAATCGAGAGAGCGCGCTGACATGTGGTTCCCTTCCTGTGGCCAATCAGCGTGTGTGTGGGTGTCCCATTTTTTGAACTAGTGAGAATGCGATGTGCTCAATCGATAAAATCATGCATTGTGCAGTTTTTTAAAGTTAAAAAAATCCCGAATTCAAGAGGTCCCGTTGTTATAAAGTCAAGTCAGTTTTTTTATGAGCTTGACCTTATAACCACCCCTTGTACATTTTAAATACATTTTCGTTATCAATGAATCATGATTGGTATCCGAAAATGGAGAAACCTGAAAACGGAAAAAATAAAAAAATTTAAACTCTCAGATGTGATGCAGTTTGATGCAAATTACGTTGGTGAAATAACACAATTTGAAAAATAGACACGTTTTGGCGCCAGAGAGCATTTAAGAGGCCATTTTCGGATTTCCTGGCCTCTAAAATGATCTCTGGCGCCAAACGTGTCTCTTTCAGAATTCTCGATTTTCGCTGTTCTCGATTTTCGGTTTCTGCCGAATCAAAGGCCTAATCATTGAATGATTTGAGCTTAGAAAAAATCTAAAATTATTTTAGCTTTTATAACTACTGGATTGGTTATTTCTTCATTTGCTCTCCCAATCGTTCTGGCCAATCGAGATGTCATAGAGGTAAGATCGTGTACCATAAGTATTTAGGCCCATTCAGGACGCTCCAATAATGCCCTCTTTTTTGAGAAAAAAGCGTTCCCCAAAAGGGTACACCGAAGACTGGATTTTTTCTGTGTAAAATCGTGTCTTTTTAGGCCAAGCCCATAAGTGTAAAAGATAGAAAATAGATGTTTATTTCAGAAATAAATTAGGTTCTTATGGTTTTTTAAAGACCTTATAAATACCTATGAAAAATTCGTGTATTGTTTATCGTATAGGCCTTGTAGGTTATAAGGTCAGCTATTATGACCGCTATAAGGTCGACGTAGATCATGACTTTTTTTGGCGGCGAAGACCAGTCATGTCTTTTTACACTTTTATCCCACAAAAAAAGTTGGTTATAAGGTTAAGTCAGTTTAAGAGTCCCTAACCTTATAACCAACAATTACTGTATAAGGGGGTTATAAGGTCAGCCATTTGTGCCGCTGTAAAGTCAAGTTAGTTTTTTGCACTAAGGTCAAGTCAGTTTTTTGGGAAAAATCTTTAAAATCATGTCTTTTTACGTTTTTTTGGATGAAGACCTCCCCCCCTTGCATTAAGGTAAAGTCAGTTTTTTAGACCTTGACGTTATAACCAATTCTGTAACTAATTATTGTCTTTAGTGGGGTTCATGCGGTTTGACCATCGTCGCCAACACTGTCATGTTTGCCACTGTCGTCGGGGGGTTCAAGTACTTTGGAAATGATTACGAATTCGGCTATTCGTCTTTTTCGCTGTAAATTCTGTTTGATTGTTTTTTTGCCCAATTTTGTGTTTTCTGCGTTTCGTTATTCTTCACACTTTTTATGTATTTTTGACCCGAATCATTGATTGAATCTGGGATGTGATTTACCTAGTTCCCCTTTAAACGATCGTTTTTTTTTAAATCGTTTTTTAAATTTCATTTTGAAACTTAAGGGGTCCATACAGGGGGTGTTTTCTGGGGGCCTTTGACCAAGACTATTTCATTAATGTATCAATTTATATATTTTATGAAAATTTCGATTGAAAGCTTCCATTATTATGAAAATTACCGACCATCGTAAAATATATTTGAAAAGCCTACCAGCTTGTTTCGGTGAGTATAAGGTCATTTTTTTGAAATTTAATTTTAAAAACCATTCGAAAAAAGACATAAATGTAAGATTTTTCTCATTTTCAAATTATTTTTCGAAAATTAATTTCAAAACAGGCTTGACCTTATAAGTTGACCTTATAAGTTATAAGGTCAAATCTGTTTTGAAATTAATTTTCAAAAACTAATTTGAAAATGAGAAAAATCTTATCTTTGTCTTTTTTCGAATGGTTTCTGAAATAAAATTTCAAAAAAATGACCTTATAAGTTTTAACCACTGAAAGCGTTTGGGGAAGCCATCCATTATATTTAACGACTCGTGCAAAAATTGTACAAAATTCCAAAACTCATCCTGTTCAAAGGCCTCGTCAATAGGCCTAAATGTAAAATTGGACACATCTCTGCCTTTTAACCCCTGTAGTACTGTATTATTCATTTACAAAAGCATGAAACGCACTTGCAGTCATGTCTCATTTTCAAGGTCATTTCAGTCCTATCTGTTTTTCTCACACTTTTACCCGTTTAAAAATTTTTTTTGACCTTCAAAGTGTGCCAGTACTGTATTTGTACACACATAGACAAGCACGCGACGTGAGTACCAATAAGGCGCAGTACCATTCCAAAAAAAAACATAATTTTATTACACAATACTGTAAATACGATATGTCGTACGACAAAAATGAAAATAGAGCCAAAATCTGAAATTTCATTGCATTAAAAGCACTACATATATATATTACACCACTTTCTACTATTATGGAGATATTTTAACGTGTTACCAAACCTTTCTTGTCGTCTACCAGTTAAATACTCAATCTTAATCAAAACGTGTAAAACGCTGTCTATATACCGGTTAAATTCGCAGTCTATTGTCGATCATTAAGAAGCATAAAAATTGACTTGTTGACAATTATTTGTATTTAATGTTAATTAATTGTAAACTTAACCCCCAAGCACGACCCCGGACGTTTGTCCGGCCGCGGGTGAAAAAAACGCAACTTTCGAGTTGTATGGCTTTGTTAAATGAATTAACATTGAAAACCAACATAGAATAATTGATTACAAAGTCGGCGAGCAAATAAAAATAAAAATTTTATTTATGTAATACAGTCCTTAACTATTTATCGGACGCTCATTTATCGGACGCTTTTTGGCCAAAATGGGGCCATTCTAATAAAAAAATGACCTCGTTTGTGACGATGCTCATTTATAAAGTAATAAGTTTCAAAATTACAAAATAGTTTTCACGCACAATTTTAATTAAAAATTTTCACGCGCATTTTTTTTTTCAAAAACTGTGAAGAAATCAACGATGCTCTAGCCTTCAAAAAATGAACCCCGTACGTTTCCTAGTTAACCGTTTGTGAATTTGTGTTTTTTGGTCAAATCAACCAAAAGGTGTCCAAGGGTGGAGAGAGGAGTAGAAGAGGGGCCGGACAAACGTCCGGCCTCGTGCACAGGGATGTGCTAAATAATCGTGCTTGGGGGTTAAAACAAGCAATTGTTGTTGCTATTGGTTCTCCAGTTACTTGAGTCCAGTATTAATTAATAGTCAGCCAAGGTAAACAATTCAATACCATAATTTTTTACGGAAATAATTTATACGGGGTGGAGGTTAATTATAAGGTCTGGCCTTTTGACCGCTATACGGTCAAGTCAGTTTTTTTTTCATTAACTAGCTAACTACTTGGCTTTTCTTAGGCGAAGACCTTCCTAGTGCATTAATGTCAAGTTAGTTTTGTGCTTGACGTTATAGCCACACGGTGTGGCCCACACCTTCTGTAAAATCTAGTAATAATAAACGAAATGGATTTCTGGTAAGATAAACTGATTTAGTGTAGATATTTATAATTCAAGTTTAAAACATTTGCATTTTATTCTTATTTCTTCGAAATAAACATTTAAAATTATTTTATTTTATTAACTTTCTATGTTTCATGTTTTAACTTGTGTGGCTACAATTTTAAGGGTGGTCTGCTCGATTTGTTTACAACTCAACATCATTTTTTTCATTACACCGCATTGAATACATATAGTTATCTTCAGATTATCTTTAAAGGTTTCCTAACTAAGTTCAAGTGCAAAAAAAAATAAGTTGGTCCACGAATTCTAGAAATTTGGAGCNTTTTTAGCATGTCTAAATTCTATATTCGGAATCAGTGAGAAAAATGCTTTCGATTGGTGGGTCAAACATTCTGATACGAGTAACTTGTAATGTGACCCCCCTGGGGGTCATATGACACATAGGATCATTTTTCAAATGTGCTTAAAAAATTCCTCATGAAAAACTGACCCAATCCCCCAAGTTTAAAAACATTTTACCGAGGGGTTTTCGAGAAACCGATATTTTTGTACTTTAACCGGTTTTTTCCGGTATTTCCGGTTTGAGGTCCGACTTTTTTTCGGCCGCGTTGAATTGCCCCAAGATTCTTCTATTGGGTGCAAAAAAAATTATGGCCATACCTGGTCCTACACTCCCGTGATGTTTCTTTCAATTTTGGTCCCAACTAATTTGAAAACGACCTAAACTTGATATAGCTAAACGTACGGTGAAGCAAATTAGCATTTTCGGTCGATGCACAATTTACGAGTCTCTATTTTTTATCGGATTATTTACATTTTAACGCTTGAAACAATTTGTAATTTTAACTTTGAAAATTTTTGACCATATTTTTCCGAAAAAACTTTCGCTATTTTTGAACTAATACCGGATGTTTTGCCGTAATTTTGGTCACAATTCCAAAAAATTATGTGACATTGTTATTTTTTCCCGACAATGGGCCCGAAAACATTTAAATATATTAAACAAAATTTCCTAGGGTGTTTTCGAGTTGAAAATGTATACAAAATCAATCTAGGTGGTCGTTTGGAAGTAAAAATGAGATATTAGTTTGTCTGATAGGCCTAACAAATGAAACAAATGCACACTTTTAAAGTCGTTTTCTAAAACATTGCTCTGGAAAATGTGCACAATTTGAAGGTCGTTTGGGAAACATCGGTCTGAAAAAACGTGCACAATTTGGCAGTCACGTAAATTTTCCTGAAAAAGTGCACAATTTGGCAGTCGTGCACAATTTGAGGGTGCACAATTTGAAAGCCGGGACTGTAAATATAAGATTTTTTCTCATTTTCAAATTAGTTTTCGAAAATTAATTTCAAAACAGATTTGACCTTATAACTTATAAGGTCAAATCTGTTTTGAAATTAATTTTCGAAAACTAATTTGAAAATGAGAAAAGGTCTTATATTTATGTCTTTTTACGAATAGTTTCTGAAATAAAATTTCAAAAAATGACCTTATAGCGTGTGAACGGGCGATGACTGCAAGGCTTTGAGCAATTTTCCTATGATTTGTAGCTCTATTATGACGTCACCGTTGCAGTCATCGCCCTTTCACATGGTAAGTTATAACCACTGAAGGCGTTTGGGGAAGCCATCCATTATATTTCACGACTCGTGCAAAAATTGTACAAAATTCCAAAACTCATCCTGTTCAAAGGCCTCGTCAATAGGCCTAAATGTAAAATTGGACACATCTCTGCCTTTTAACCCCTGTAGTACTGTATTATTCATTTACAAAAGCATGAAACGCACTTGCAGTCATGTCTCATTTTCAAGGTCATTTCAGTCCTATCTGTTTTTTTTTATCACATTTTTACCCGTTTTAAAATAAATTTTTGACCTTCAAAGTGTGCCAGCACTGTATTTGTTCGCACTTAGACAAACACGCGACTTGAGTACCAATAAGGCGCAGTACCATTTCAAAAAAACATATAATTTTATTACACAATACTGTAAATACGATATGTCGTACGACAAAAATGAAAATAGACAAAATCTGAAATTTCATTGCATTAAAAGCACTACATATATATATTACACCACTTTCTACTATTATGGAGATTTTTTAACCTGTCACCAAACGTTTTTTGTCGTCTACCAGTTAAATACTCAACCTTTCAAGGTGTGAACGTTATAACTTATAAGGTGAAGTCATTTTTTTCAAGATAAATCATGTCTTTTTTCACTTTTTTTTTGAGTGAGACCCCCCCCCCCTCATTAAGAACCATAAAAATTGACAAAAAATATTTGTAAAATTAATTGTAATATGCAGTTACAGGCGCCAGCGCCGTAGGCGCGGAGCGTCCTGTGACTGAATTACAGGCGCGCCTATTGGCTCATGCTTTTGAATAGGCGCCTCCTATTGGCTAGCGTCCTTTACCCACGCAAACAACTCTCCGCGCTGCCTGTAATTTGTCTTAAAATAAGCAACTATTGTTGCTATTGTCACTCCAGTATTAATTAATAGTCAGCTACAAATTCAAGACCATATTTTTTACGGAAATAATTTAAAGCGGGTGGGGGTTGATTATAAGGACTTACCTTTTGACCTCTATAAGGTAACGTCAGTTTTTTTTTTTCATTGACTAACCAACTACTTGGCTTTTTGAGAAGCGAAGACCCTCCTAGTGCATTAATGTCAAGTTAGTTTTATGCTTGACGTTATAGCCACACTCTGTAAAATCTAGTAATAACAAACGAAATGGATTTCTGGTAAGATAAACTGATTTAGTGTAGATATTTATTATTCAAGTTTAAGACATTTGCATTTTATTCTTATTTCTTCGAAATAAACATTTAAAATTATTTTATTTTATTAAATTCCTATGACGGCTTTTTTTTAACTGACTGCGGAACTTGTGTGCAATTTCTCGCTATGGTAGAGTTATCCGATTGAAATGATTTTTTTTTTGCAGCAGATAGCTGAATATGGGGCATATGCCCTTAACGGAGCACTTTTTTGAGTTAGGCCTTGGTCCGCCGATAAATCGCCGGACAAAACATAAAATACCGGTTTCTCTCTGTTTCAGATGCCCCATATTTAGCTATTAGGTGAAAAAAATATTTCATTCGGACTTTATCAGAAGTTGAACACGAGTTCGCAGTCAGTTAAAAAAAAAGCCGTCTATCTTTCACGTTTTAAACTTGTGTGGCTACAATTTCATATTTTTGAAATCGGATACAAATCTTAAAAGTTATAAGACCTCTGCCTCAAAATTAAAAACCTTAAAATTATCAGGAGTTTCAAGTACAAATTCAAACGGAGTGGGGTACTTTCGCGACCATTTGTGGTCGCTAAAAAAACCTGCTTATGAGTACTTTCGCGACCACACCATTTGGTCACGAATCGATGTTCAAATTATGGTTTCGCGACCTTGGTGTCGCGAATTGGTGTTTCAGGTTATGCTTCGCGACCACTGTTTTAAAGTAGAAAAAAAATGGTCGCGAAACCTTGTTTAAAACACCGTTTCGTGACCATGTGGTCGCGAAACCATATTTTGAACAACCATTCGTGACCAAATTGTGTGGTCGCGAAAGTACTCATTGACGGTTTTTTTTCGCGACCAAAAAAGGTCGCGAAAGTAGCCTTCCCCATTCAAACGCCTGACGAGTTAAAGGTTTTTAATTTTAACGCTACAGGTAATAAGTCAAGTTTTTTAGATATATCACAACAGATTTTGAAAATTATAATTTATAATTTTTTGGTGTGATATAAGATACACTGTTAATGCATAAAGTATGCGCTTTTAACTGTACAGAATATTTTAAGTTAACATAAATTAAACTGTCTTTTTCAGCGCGTGTTAAGATAACGAGCGTATAGAAGTTGAAAGTTAGTCATCTGTCGTAAACGTGTTTTTTTGTGTTTGTGGGTGTCTCTAAGGTCATGTCAAAAGGAACCGTCCCGAGTTATCAATTGGTGATATTGGGCCAAGAAGGGGTCGGAAAATCGTCCCTATGTCTTAGATACACCACAGATGAATTTCCAGATGAACATTGGCAGACGCCATGGGTTGACACGTAAGTTTATATAATTTTTAATAAGTTAAAAAAAAAGTTGTACAGGGGGGTCTGGTTATAAGGTCACAAGGTGACTTGACCCTTTTTTGCACTAAGATCAAGTCAATTTTTTTTTGTTGAAGCAGGTCTTTTTTTAACGTTTTTTTAGAGTGAAGACCATAATTTTTTGGGGAAAATCAAATGTTAAAAAAATTAAACAAAAATGGTAATTAGGTCAAGTCATTTTTTGAAGTGCATTAAGGTCAAGTCATTCTTTTCGGGCTTGACCTTATAACCAGACCCCCCCTGTAACGTAAAAATGTAAAAAAAAGTTACGTACAAAATGTTGGTCATATGGTCATTAGTAATGACTCATTACTTTGAGAAAAAAAATAATACGGAAAGTGTAAAATTCTCAATAGAATCCCATCTCAAGGCCATCTAGAAAAAAACACCGGGAATTCATATGAGACGCTGAGTATTCACCATAAATCTTTTGACAATCAGTCTAATATATTCAAGGGCATCCTATAAAAATTAGGATGTGATGATCTACTCTTATGCAATTATGAAAATTTGTGATTCAAAAATCTTCGCTTAATAACTGATCCGATTTCTGCAAAAGTGTAAAAATGTTTCTAGAACTCAT
>SCLG01000248.1:218125-229480 GCA_004367875.1 Oikopleura albicans
GAGTATTCACCATAAATCTTTTGACAATCAGTCTAATATATTCAAGGGCATCCTTTATAAAATTAGGATGTGATGATCTACTCTTATGCAATTATGAAAATTTGTGATTCAAAAATCTTCGCTTAATAACTGATCCGATTTCTGCAAAAGTGTAAAAATGTTTCTAGAACTCATTTGTCGAGTTATTGTCGCACAAATTTCATGTTTTTAGTTTGTGTCACTTTAGCTTTGTGACATGATCGTCATGTCATGATGTCCCTGAGTCATGGGACCCTGACATCGCAAAAATTGTGTACAAGGGGGAGATTATAAGGTCAGCCATTTGTGTCGTTATAAGGTCAAGTCAGTTTTTTCAGGCTCTAAGGTCATGACTGGTCAAGTCATTTTTTTTTGAGTAGCATGCTTTTTCGGAAAAAATCTTTAAAATCATGTCTTTTTTGCGTTTTTTTCTATAGAAATCATGTCTTTTTGAACTTTTCCCCAGAACTAAGGTCTTATTGTGGAAAAAAAACAGATGGGTATTACTTATACGTCAAGTCAGTTTTGTGGGCTTCACCTAATAACAAGACCCCCTGTATTAGAATTAAAAACAACGGGAAAGGTGGCCCCAGTTTTTACCCGCGAGTACGGAATCGGGTAGGACAAGAAATTTTTGCGAAAAGCGCATCTCCGGATAAACGTAGAATTGGACCGTACGGGAGTTGCACCGAAGACTCTTGGTTCAAGGTCTTAAAAGATATTTAGGTATGACAAGCATATCGATATTGGCAAAAGGAATAAAAAGCGACGAGTTCATTTAAAAATCTTCGATACAGCTGGTCAGGAAGAAATGGCTGCGTTATGGGAATCGCATCTAAAAGATAAAGATACAGGTTGGCAAAGTTAAAAATTATCGAAAAACCTGTTCATTTTTAAGATTTAATTATTACCATGGATAAGATAAAAACAACTCACTCTTTCTAAATTTTCTAAAAAAAACAAACATTGTTGAACTTTTTCAAAATTGCACTAATGATGGTATCAGCTGAAATAGAATAATTATAATTTTATTTACAAAGGGTTGGTTATAAGGTCAGGTTTTTGCACTAAGCTCAAGTTAGTTTTTTTGAGATAAATTATGTCTTTTGCACTTTTTTTGGGTGTAAATTTAGACCCGAGTAAAAAATACGGGTAATAATTTTTATTATAGAAATCATGTATTTTCCCGCTGACCATATTTTTTCCTAAAAATTCATATTTTATTGATCCAACGAAAAAAAAAAATTGATTGATTATAATCAGTTGATTATAAATCAGTTTTTAAAATGCATTTAGGGTCAAGTCAGTTTTTTAGGCCTTGACCTTATAACCAACCACCATGTATGATATTTCGGCATCTCACCGTAAATTATGGTCGATAATCAAAAAAAAAATGTGTATAACAAAGGAATGAATTTTTTAGTTTTATTGGTGTTATCGCTGTCGGATCCGACCTCGGTGACCCGAGCAGCAAAACAATACTCGAAGATTGAAGGTCACCTTCGGAAGCAATATAAACAGCGTCACCCGACCCAATACAAAGACGAGCTCCGGATGCCGATTCTGTTGGCCTGTAATAAATGTGACCTCGCCGACACTAACCCCGAACAAATTAAAGTTTCCAAAAGTGACATTATAAATCAAGTAGGCGTGTCAGAATCACAGGTAAGCTTTGTGTTGACAAACATAATCAACTTATATGGTTCGCTTCGTCGATAAGAATCTGATAATTTCCCTCCCAATACTTTAACCGGTAATTTCTACCGGTAAAATTTGTACGACCGGCCGGGAACTTCTTACTAAACTAGCCCCATAGAATTGGGTCGTTCCCAAAAAACATCAAATTCATACCATGTCTGGTCCAGGAGGGGTCAGAAAACTATTGGAAGCAAGTAATTTCTACTTTAACCGGTAATTAATACCGGTAAAATTTGTACGACCGGTCTGAAACTTCCTAGTTAACGCGCCGCATATATTGTGCGCCGTTCCCAAAAAAATCAAATCCATACCATGTGTGGTCCAGCAAGGGTTAGAAAAATATTGGGAGCAAGTAATTTCTTCTTTAACCGGTAATTAATACCGGTAAAATTTGTACAACCGATCTGAAACTTCCAAGTTAACTCGCCCCATATATTGTGCGTCGTTCCCAAAAAAATCAAATTCATACCATGTATGGTCCAGCAAGGGTTAGAAAAAATATTGGGAGCAAGTAATTTCTTCTTCAACCGGTAAAATCTTGTGCAACCGGTCTGAAATTTCTAAGTTAACTCGCCCCATATAGTGGGCGTCGTTCTAAAAAAAAAATCAAATTCATACCTTGTCTGTTCCATGAGGGGTCAGAAAAGTATTGGGAGCAAGTAATTTTTACTTGAACTGGTAATAAATACCGGTAAAATTTGTACAACCGGTCTGAAAATTCCTAGTTAACTCGCCCCATATATTGAGCATTGTCCAGAAAATAAATCAAACGCATACCATGTCTAGGAGGGGTTCGAAAACTATTGGGAGCAATAGTGAAAAAACCCGCCATCAGTGGGCCTAGTTTACCTTGAGAGTTAATATTTGTGTAGGTGATATATACATCGGCGAAAGCGGGTATCCGAGTTCAAGAAGCATTTAAACAGGCGGTCGAGCTCATTCCCGGTGCTTTGCCAAACAGGGAAGACGGAAGGGATTGTTCCATTTCGTAAATATAATCCACAAAACAAAAAATATATATTTTTATTTATTTTTTTTCTCTCCAGTTATATATATTTATATATATATATATTATGGGAGCGGCTGTTTTTGGAGAAAAGTCATCTGGGTGAAATTGCCAACGTGTCCGAAATTATCTACGCCACCTGCACAAATAATTTCATTTTCAAGAAAAAAAAGTGTTGAAAGATAACTGCGCAGTGCGTAACGGGAAAGCGACAACATATTTCGTTTCTACAATATAATTGGTTGCGAGATAACTGCGTAGGCTAAAAAATGATGAAATATTCTATTTGAAGGATAACTGCGCAGGTGGTGTATATCGGTAGTCTCTCTTATCACGTGAATGGAAAACTTACAGGGAGGGTTAGTTATAAGGTCAAGTCAGTTTTTTAAAATGCATTGAAGGTCAAGTCATTTTTTTGACCCTGACCTTATAACCAACCCCCTGTACGAAAGTTCAATATTCCAAAAGCTCGAAAAAGGAGTATTTTTAGCAAAGCCGAAAAGCTGAACGATTTGTATTTTCTCCAAATCGCTTTTATCCAAAAGTAGCCACTCGCATCGTTTGTTTGCTCTTGTCTTTGCAAAAATATGCTATTAGAACTTCACTAGAAGCTAGAGTAAATTAATTATAGTTTCCTCGCAGAGGAACGTCTTAAAAATGATAAAAACAAGAAAAAACTAAATTATTGAATGGGCGTTAAATCCTACCCGATCCTGTTAAAATCTGAAGGCGGGTTATATCGATTACAGGGGATCTGGTTATAAGGTCACAAGTTGTGACCGTTAAAAGGTCACGTCAATTTTTTCGCACTAAGGTCAAGTCATTTTTTTTNAATACCGGTAAAATTTGTACAACCGGTCTGAAACTTCCTAGTTAACTCGTTCCATATATTGAGCGTTGTTCTGAAAAAAAAAAATCAAACTTATACCATGTCTGGTCTAGGAGGGGTTCGAAAAGTATTGGGAGCAATAGTGAAAAAATCCGCCATCAGTGGGCCTAGTTTACCCTGAGAGTTAATATTTGTGTAGGTGATATATACATCGGCGAAAGCGGGTATCCGAGTTCAAGAAGCATTTAAACAGGCGGTCGAGCTCATTCCCGGTGCTTTGCCAAACAGGGAAGACGGAAGGGATTGTTCCATTTCGTAAATATAATCCACAAAACAAAAAATATATATTTTTATTTATTTTTTTTCTCTCCAGTTATATATATTTATATATATATATATTATGGGAGCGGCTGTTTTCGGAGAAAAGTCATCTGGGTGAAATTGCCAACGTGTCCGAAATTATCTTCGCCACCTACCTGCGCAAATAATTTCCTTTTCAAGAAAAATGTTGAAAGATAACAGCGCAGTGCGTAAGTGGAAAGCGACAAGATATTTCGTTTCTGCAATATAATTGGTTGCGAGATAACTGCGTAGGCTTAAAAATGATGAAATATTCTATTTGAAGGATAACTACGCAGGTGGTGTATATCGGTAGTATCTCTTATCACGTGAATGGAAAACTTACAGGGAGGGTTGGTTATAAGGTCAAGTCAGTTTTTTTAAATGCATTTAAGGTCAAGTCATTTTTTTGACCTTGACTTTATAACCAACCCCCCTGTACGAAAGTTCAATATTCGAAAAGCTCGAAAAAAGAGTATTTTTATCAAAGCCGAAAACGTGAACGATTCGTATTTTCCCCAAATCGCTTTTATCCAAAAGTAGCCACTCGCGTCGTTTGTTTGCTCTTGTCTTTGCAAAAATATGCTATTAGAACTTCACTAGAAGCTAGAGTAAATTAATTATAGTTTCCTCGCAAAGGAACGTCTTAAANTGGTTATAAGGTCACAAGTTGTGACCGTTAAAAGGTCACGTCAATTTTTTCGCACTAAGGTCAAGTCATTTTTTTTGCACTTTAGTTAAAATCTGGAGGCGGGTTATATCGATTACATGGGGTTTGGTTATAAGGTCACAAGTTCTGACCGTTATAAGGTGAAGTCAGTTTTTTTCCTGAAATCATGTCTTTTTATACTTTTTTTAGGAAACTCCAATTTTATTTCAAATCAAGGTCAAGTCAGTTTTTTTTCGAGTGCATTAAGGGCAAGTCAGTTTTTTTTTTTGGGGGGGGCTTGACCTTATAACCAGACCCCTGTAAAAAACTTATGTTTTTTTAAATTTTTACAATTTGAATCGAAAGAGCCATTGGTAACTACTTGCGACCTTATGGTGAGAACCTTGTAACCATAATTCCAAGAAAAAAAATGCGTGACCTTGAATATATTCCTGTTAAAACTATTTCAGAACATGACCACTCCACGGTTATAAGGTCTGAGATTTGGTACGTTATAAGGTCTCATGGTTTTATATGACTAAGGTTTTTTTTTTACTTTTTTTGGTGCAAGGTTTTACGGTGGAATTTCGTTCGGATGGTTATAAGGTTTTATGGACTTTTTCCAGTTCAGTTTTCCGGCAAAATCCTTGTAGAACATTTGTTCTTGAATGGTGGATTTAACTCCCAGGAGCAAAATTAGATAATATCGCTTAATTCACAATCAGTCTCATTGAACTGTCATTCACAATTATTATTTATTTCTTTTTTCTTTGTTTTTTAAAATAGTCATCTCAAAGTATTTATGCCGAATTTTTCATAGGATTTCTAACAAGAATAATTTTTCGAGTTCTAGAAGTTGCGATGATCAATAAGATCATTTTATTTTCTAAAATTCAACTGATTGGCGAATCACCCAATTAGAATGCATTTTTCCATACATACTTTATATACACTCATCCTCCCCCTTAAGTGCCGTGTTTTTTTAGTTTAATTAAAAATCCTTTAAGTGCCGCGTTTTTTTTTCGTTTAATAACTATCCCTTAAGTGCCGCCTTTTTTTTCGTTTAGATAACTATCCCTTAAGTGCCGCGTTTTTGGCATCTCGGCTGCGGCACTTCGTTTATAAGGTCTGTGGTTTAGACAGTTATAAGGTCGAGTCAGTTTTTTCGGCATGCTACAAGGGGCTGGTTATAATAAGGTTAAATCAAAAAAAAAAATTAAAATCATGTCTTTTTACGCTGTTTTGAATGAATCCGGGCGATACGCTTTGGTCTAAAAAGTGTGGTGTCAATAATAAGTTGTGTCAAGATAACTGGTTAGGGGTGTATATATCGAAATTTTATTTATTGGAAATATTGCATTACATTTGGGTGTTTTTCTTGATCTCAAAATTTTACTTTTTTAAAACTATATTTCTGAGAATTCGATAATTAGAAAATCAAATGAAGCTGGAACTTTAAATGAATTTTTTTGGTTTAAATATTTCCACATGTATGTACATTAATACTAATTACGCTTTTTTATCATATTTTTGACACCGGCTCATTTAGAGAAATGGCCAACTGAGAGAAGGTGAAACGACCACTCCTCCAAACTAAGCGTTGCCTATATTTTTGGCGTACAAGGGAGTCGGTTAATTGTAACCACTATCTTGTAATTTTACGTCTAGACATCTCAAATTCCAAACTGATTCTCCCAAATGATTTTAGTCCAATGATGAGAAAAATGTTTGTCCCCTCCTTAATATTGTCAAGTCGGGCAAATATCATATGAATAAATATCGAGTTACGTCTCCAAATTGAGTCAATATAGAAATGCAGGGGTGGTGGTTATAAGGTCTGTTGTTTAGCACAAGGGAATTTATTAACCGCTACGTATGAGTTTTGCGCCAAGCAATCGTTGAAAATTCATTATTAATCTAGCATTAAAAATATAAAAATACAGGGGGTCTGGTTATAAGGTCACAAAAGGTGACCACTATAAGGTCAAGTCATCTTTTTTGCACTAAGGTCAAGTTATTTTTTTCCAGCACTAAGGTCAAGTCAATTTTTTTTGAAGTATGTGTTTTGGGAAAAAATCTCTGAAATCATGTCTTTTTACACTTTTTTCTATAAAATAGTGTCTTTTTAACATTTTTTAGAGTGAAGACCATAATTTTTTCGCGAAAATCAAATATTAGAATTTTTTTTTTAAATGGCATTAAGGTCAAGTCATTTTTTTTTGACGAGCATTAAGGTCAAGTCATTTTTTTCGGGCTTGACCTTATAACCAGACCCCCCTGTATGTAATTATGGTGTTTCAATTTTGACTCTTAATTTACCATTCAAATGACATCAATAGGCGTCAGATAATTTAAAAAAAAATAAAAGTTAGATATTCAGAATCACCATGAAAAATCCTGAGGTTAACAATTACTGTACGATAAAACCATAATTATGGTATATTTATACCATGGTTATATTTACCATGCTTATATTTATACCCCCTTGACGTGGTATATTATATTCTTTGAAATGAAAAAGTGCCAAAACAAAACCAAACAGAAAAAAATCATCGAGTCGACAAAATTTTCCCCATATTGAGACTTTCTCCTCATTGAACCGGTGCCAATTTTATTCCGTTTTTATTGTGTCAAAAAGAAAGATAATTCTACAATAAGTTCACCTTGAAATGTGCTTTCGATATAAATCGAACAACAAAATATAATGAACAATCCAAATTTCTTCAATTTATCTTCTTTTTTAACCCATTTGTTTTCAAGGACAGAAATAATAATGTGTTTACCAGCTGAAAGCGACCCGATCATATTACCTCCTACGCAATGAGTAATATTATAACTATAGTAATGATAGATTACTCATTGAGTGGGCGGTAATATGACCGGCTCGCTTTCAGCTGGTGAACACAGTAAAAAAATGTTTTTGTGATATGATTTAGGCGTGCTACGGTGTAAGGGCTTTTGCTTAGACCAACTGTACATTTCTCCACGTCTTATCTAGAATTTTTGGATTTTAAGTGAATGAATCATCGCTTCAGTCTTTATCTTATATCGGCTCTTATTAATTTGTTTAAAACTACAACTGGGTATAAAATTCAATGTGAATAATATACAAAGGGGTCTCATATTAAGGAACACCTAAATAAGGGTAGAAACTAGCATAAAAACTGGAGTTTTAACATACCCATGATATACGAACGTATGTTTACCGTATTTGTGAAAAGTTCTTCATTTATAATTAATTTTCGTCCCTTAATATGAGACCCCTTGTAAAATTCCAATAAAGCCGGATTGATCTCTTAAGATTTCATTTGGTTGCATTATACTTTCAAAATTAACGACAGGTACGTCATGACGCGTCATACGGTACATATGACTCATACCTGCAACTTTTTGAACATATAATGCGAATAAATCAGAATTGGCCTAAAATAAAACCAGCCTGGCCTTACTTGAATTATATAACCACCTACCTTCTTAAAGTAACAGTCAGTTTCCTCGCCTACGCCCTACGTGCTTAAAGTAATAGTTGCGCATACCTACTTAAAATAAACCCAAAAAATGGAACAAAGAACTGCTACTTAAAGTGGAACTGTTACTTTAAGCAGGTAGTGCGTTGGCGGAAAAAATGACTGTTACGTTAAGCCAGTAGGTGGTGTATTATTAACATTAAATCTTATATTTATCTGTATTTTATACCAATTCAGCCAGTCATCTATATTTAACTGTAGGAAACATTTTCGATTTTGCAAATACAATACTTTTAATATACTACACCATTTCAATCATTTTTAAAGAAAATAGGTTTTTTCCGGCTAACATTTAACCTTCTTGGGGTAGCTTTATTGATCGTTATTTCTCGTAATAATACTTCAATCGTTTAAACCGGTAACGGTTTGCTTGGGAGAACGGTCAATTGGGATATATTGCGAAAACTAAGGGGTTCGACTCATCAAAGCGGGGACCAATGGCCAATTGGCCCATGACGAGATAAATCATAACTCGCGCGCTGATTGGCCAATGCGGTTTGAGCTCTGTATTGGTTAGCCAAATGCCTAACTTTTTATGGTATATGGTTCATTAGTCCCCGCTTTCATGAGTCAAACTCCTTATTAAAGAACCAATAATTATGGGATACAGTCCCTAACCATTTATCGGACGTTTTCGGTTCTCGAAAATAGCGTCCGATAAATGAGCATCGTCACAAAAGAGGTCATTTTTTTATTATAATGACCACATTTTGGCCAAAAAAGCGTCCGATAAATGAGTAAGCGTCCGATAAATGAGCGTCCGATAAATGAGCGTCCGATAAATGGTGAATGACTGTATTGCATTTAAATATATTCCCCTGTTGACCTTTCTTAAACGAATCGCCACTCTTTCAATCTTAAAAAGCTGATAAAACTGGTCTGGCTTGCTTCATAGACTTTTTTTCGCCGTTTTGTCTCGCGCTTGATAATTCGAGGCTTATAAAAAAACTGTATTGTTCAAATAATTAGTTTTGATTTTCCTCAAAGAAAAAAAAAATAATGAGCACACGAGTTAATTGAGAGCAAAAATTTTATATAGAATAAACACTTGGTTTCGCCGTTATGTTATTTCTTAGTTTTTATTTATATGTTTTTAAAATTTTTCACGTGATCCAATTTATGGCGATTTTTTTTTTGGTATCGATGGTTATATGCGAAGACAAAGTTTTCGGCAAAACGATGAGGTTATATACCAGTACTAAAAAAACTAAAAGTAGGTGTATAATTTTCAAAAGTGCAAAAAACAGAACCCACATTCGTCATTACGGTCTTTACAGGTTAAACAGATGAAAATTTTTTAGCGTGAATTTTTTTTCATCATGAAAGCGGGATAAAAAATAACATGAGCCTCTTGCCCTTGTGACCAACCGTTAGAGAGCCGGGCCAATCAGCGCGCGCCATCCGATGCTTTGTTATCCCGCTTTCATCGCGTCGGAGTTTTATTTTCATAAGTTATATCGAATAACTTATATGAATTACTTCGAAATAGGAAATATATACAGAGGGTAGGCCAATTCCGGAACACCCCATTCCGGAACAGTTACCAGAAAAAAGTCCGATTCCGGAACGCTTTTTATTTCAAAAAAGATTTGAAGTCCCATTCCGGAACGAAAAAGTCTAATTCCGGAACGGTTTTTGGGCTAAAAGTCCAATTCTGGAACAAAAGGGGACTTTGGCTCAAAATCGCAAAGCGTTCCGGAATTGGCCTACCCTCTGTATACAGTCCTTTTCTGTTTTTTGGACGTTTTCGGTTCTCGAAAAAAACGTCCGAAAAAGGAGCATTGTCGCAAAAAGGACCATTTTTCTATTAGAATGGGCCCATTTTGGCCGAAAAAGCGTCCGAAAAAGGAGTAAGGACTGTCATAAATATCATGATAATAATTATTAGTATTTTATAGAAAAAAAATTTTGAAACAATTAACTTAGAAAGTTTGTAATAGAAATCTTCGGATTTTAGAAAATCGGAGTTTTTGGCCTATTTCCATCGGTACCCTTATTTAATGAGTATTATTATTCGGGACTGAAAAAAAAAACAGAAAATTTTGCAAAAAAAAAAATATTAAATGGGCCGACTATTGTTATTATTTTCCCCCTTTTGATTCTGCTTCACATTGTTCTATTCTAATAAAACAAAAGTCTTTATTTAAAAAAAATGATTTATTTTTTTTTTCTTCTAGATATTTGATCTCTATTGTCTTTTGAAACAGAAACATTTGAGAAAAAAAAACTGGAGTGATTTTTTTTTTAGAAAATGGCGAATAAAATGATAACGCCACAGAGTTCACTGCTCAAGTACGACTCGCCGATTTTGATCTCGAAAAATAATGATAAAGCAGAAGAACTAGTAAAGGTAGGCCAAATTTCAATTACGCAGGGTGCGCTGTTAACCGCCCACAAATTGGTTCTGAATAAGTGGGCGGTTAACGGCAAATATGCCGAATAACGGCACATTCCCACTCATGTATTTTGAATTGTAATTATTTTATCAGTTTGAATTTAACTCCCAGGGGGAAGTGTGCGCATATATGACTTGTTTTATCGTCCGCTCTCTAGGGGGCCTTGGTGGCCCAAATCATTTCTTGAATTATAGCGATTTTTAAGTGTGTGAAAATATGCACACAATTCCCATTTCACTCCTTCCCCCTGAGAGTTAAACTAAAAAAAAATCTAATTTGCGCTATAATTACATGAAAAACGATAACGAGGTCTCTCGATGTGCAATGCACATTGTGCATGTCTCACTCGATGTGCGATTTTTCACGAAAATTTGTAAAATGTGATCATGTTGTTCGTGAGTACGAGTCGTACTGTACGACGAGCAATGTCTTTCTTGATGTGCATGCTTTTCCCGATGTTCACGTTTTTGGGAAATCAAAAATGCACATCGAGAGACCCCTGACTGAAATAATTTTATTGGGTCAGTTCTTAGAAGAAATACAAATCGTGAGATCAAATTTCCATTTTCCACGATTTGTATTTTGTTTATAAAAAAACGTCCCTAAAGAGGGTAAGGACTTTATCTGATAAATTTTATCAACGAATGATCCTAATTATTTTAGCCCACAAAGCCAAGTGGCCATTTAGCGCCGATCGACCAGCAAAAGGCCGAGGATATTTTGCCAAAAATTTTACCGCCACAAATATTCGAAAAAGACGGCCAAAAATGGCTCCAGAAAGTTTCGTCGACGCCGGCCACACGTCTCGACGTCCAACGGTTAGCTCAGGTAAATTTGAAAATTTTTACTTGATTTTTGTAAATAAATCTTATTTTAGCAATTGGACAAAAAAC
>SCLG01000248.1:229593-260329 GCA_004367875.1 Oikopleura albicans
CATCGACCAGCAAAAGGCCGAGGATATTTTGCCAAAAATTTTACCGCCACAAATATTCGAAAAAGACGGCCAAAAATGGCTCCAGAAAGTTTCGTCGACGCCGGCCACACGGCTCGACGTCCAACGGTTAGCTCAGGTAAATTTGAAAATTTTTACTTGATTTTCGTAAATAAATCTTATTTTAGCAATTGGACAAAAAACTTGAGCAGCGTCAGGCAAGGGAGACCGGTATCTGTCCGATTCGACGTGAACTCTATAAACAAGCATTTGACGAAATTATTCGACAGGTGAGATTTTTTTACAATTTTAGGTACAGGGGGGTCTGGTTATAATGTCAAGCCCCAAAGAATGACTTGACCTTAGTGTAAGAAAAAAAGTCCAAAAAGATATGATTTCTAATAGAAATTTTCTATGAAAAAATTATTACCCGTGTTTTACCCGTGTCGTTCTAAACGTATATTTCGAGTTCTAAATTTAAACCCAAAAAAGTGAAAAAATGACATGATTTATCTTGAAAAAAATGACTTGACCTTAGTGCAAAATTATTAAAATAATTTAGATAAATATCTAAAGCATGTTTTTTGGGAAAAAAAATCTTTAAAATCATGTCTTTTTACGTTTTTTTTTTTGGATGAAGACCTCCTTATGTCGAAGAGACAAATTATCTCGTCATTTTCTGCCTACGCATTGAGCAGTTATCTTTCATCTTTTTTAAAACATGTGCATGCGATTTGGCCTTGACCTTATAACTAACCGCCAGGTGCAATTTCAATACATTTTTAGGTCACAATCAACTGTGCCGAACGGGGCCTTTTACTTTTGCGCGTTCGGGATGAAATCAACATGACCTTACAAGCATATCAAACAATTTATGAATCCTCAATTGGATTTGGCTGTCGAAAAGCACTTTACGCGAAAAAAGGCGAATCCGAAACCGCCGAATTGATCGAAAACCTCCAATCAGAACTCGTCCAGCTCGAGAATGAATCCGCTGACCTTAAAGCCAAAATTGAAGCCATACAACGCAAGGAAGAGCGCGAACGGGAAGCCCTTAAACGAAAACAGGCCGAGGAAGTTCAATTCCTCAAAGTAAGACTAAAACATTTATAGAGGGGTGCCGACTAAATAACATTATAAAAAACCTTAACTTCGCAATAGCCTATTGCCCCCCTTTACTGCGTGATTATAAGGTCAAGGCTAACACCTTAAGATGCAAATAAATTTATTCAAGCTTTTGATATTCATTTAGATATTCAAACGAAGCCGATAAATGAAGTTTCTTTTTTTTTTAAGAAAATACTTTCGAAAAAGCTACAAAATGTGTATCCTGGATTTTTTATCATTTCTTGGCAATAGGCCTTTGAGTATGGGAATACCAGAAATGATAAAAAAAAAAAATCCAGAATACACATTTTGTAGCTTTTCGAAACTATTTTCGAAAAAAAGAATTCATTTTTTGGCTTTGTTTAAATTTAAGGACTATCATAAGGTTGAATAAATTTATTTGGATCAAAAGGTGTTAGCCTTGACCTTATATTCACGCTGTACAGGGGTTGATGGTTATAATTTATAAGGTTCGACATTTTAATCGCTATACGGTCAGATTGTAATTTTTTGTTAAAATGTCGCCTGTTAAAAAAATCTATTGAATCCTTTAAATTGACTAAAGTTACTTTTAAAAAAGTTTTAAGGAGGGGACATAGGCGTTGTTTACAAACGTAAACGGAAATCTTTAAAATGCCTCTAGGTATTATATTTTTTGGGTTTTGTTATTTGTTTTGGGGTATTCATCGTAAATAAGACTAGAAAAAATAACTTGACCAACTAATTCTCGAATTTTGACGGTTTTTCATTTGTGATAAAACCATATATTTGATGAAGTCATTGCACAATTTCCATCAGAAAAACACAATCGAACTGTTGTTTCCTTTTGATTTATGTACTTTAGTTATCTGAGATACCTAGAGAAACAGTAATTATTGTTAAATCTCAAAAATGCGCTCAAAAACTTGTAAAAAACAAACAATTTCAACACATGTTTACGTTTNTAATCAGCAATTGAAGCAACAATTGGAGGGCATCGTCCAATCAAAGAAGTAGAATATCACGTGACCTGATGACACCAAATATATTTATCTTTATTTTTCTACACCGTACAAATTTATTATTTTTCTATCTAATAATATCTAAACACAATTGTTAACTGTTTTTTTAATTTACAGCCCTCCAAAACAAAATGAGTGACGATTGCCCCCCGGCGAAAAAACAAAAAACTGTCGAAGAAGATCAAAAACAATTACTGGACGTTCGTGATCAACAGGATGAATTAGATGAACTCAACGAAAAAGCCAGGTTAGTTGATTTTTGCGATTCCGAAACATACAGTCCCTGCTCCCATTCCGGCTAGTTCCTTGACCAAAAAATTGAGAAATTTACGTATATTTGGGAGTCTTCATTGAAGACCTCATTCATTTTTTGTACATAACTTCAAATTTTGAATTAAAAAAATACAGGGGGTGTGCGTATTAAGGGTCGGTTAACGATTTTCGGAAAAAACGACCATTATTAAGCACACCCAGCATTAGGCGAGTTTACTCTTATAGATGATTATATCAATTTTAAAATTTAAAATTTGTAATGAATACAATTTAAACTTATTATATATATAAACGAACCAAAAACTAGTAACAAATGCCCATGGGAAACAATGTTAAAATTAGCGACCCTTATTTGGAGCAATAATATTTTTTTATCGAAAAAAGCGACCCTTATTTAGCACTACTGAGCCTTATTCAGCACCCCCTCTATAAGGGGTGATTTTAACATTGTTTACATTCTACAAATAATATATACCATTTAAAATATGTTTTCAGTGAAGAGATCCTTGCGGTTGAAAAAAAATTCAACAAACTTCGAAAACCCCTGTATTCGAAGCGTCAAGAAACTATCCGAAAAATGGACAAACAAAGCCAGACGAAATTTTGGTGGACAGCTTTTCAGCGACATCCAATGTTATGCCCAATGCTGTCTGATGAAGGTATTTAACTCTCTCGTGAAAATTTTGTCCTCGATCTGTTAATTTTTGGGTGAAAAACAAAGACAGGTATACCCTTCCAATATTGGAAAATGTTGGGGCTAAAATTTTCAAAAAAAACTTTCGTATCAGAAGTACCGGTAATTAAAACCGGTTAAAACACATAATTGCCATATCTTGATAAAAATTTGTCTTTAGATGTAGAATTTCTTGGCAAGATTTGTTTTTAATATTGCCTGAAACCCGACATTTAAAACTGTTCCACACGGTATATGTACACCCCCTGCGCTGTTATCTTGTCACCCGTTATCTTGCAGATTTTCCCGTTCGCTCCGTTATCTTGCGGATTTTTTTCATGTGATAGTTGCAAGATAACAGCGCAGGGGGTGTATATATATATGACGTAAATATATCCATATTAAAAGTATTCTTAATATTTTCCTCTAGAGGAAGTTATTCTTGGATATTTGCACGAAATCGAAGTTATCGACAATGACGATATAAAGTCGGGTTACGAAATCAAGTTCGTCTTCGATGAAAATCCGTATTTTAAGAATAAAGAATTAGTGAAGAGCTTTTTTGTGACAGAAACCGGTGAAATCGACAACGATTCCTCAACAATTGACTGGCTTCCGGTATGTTAGTTATAATTAATTATATAAACATGAGAAGATTATTACATGAATATCTTTATTTCCAGATATTTTCACATGGCTTGGCTATAACGTCTGAGAATTGGAGTGGGGTACTTTCGCGAAAAAAAACCGGTTATGAATACTTTCGCGACCACACCATTTGGTCGCGAATCGTTGTTCAAAAGATGGTTTCGTGACCACATGGTCGCGAAAGTCCGTTTTGGGTGAGCTTTTGCGACCACGTGGTCGCGAAACCATCTTTTAAACAACGATTCACGACCAAATGGTGTGGTCGCGAAAGTACTCATAAACGGGTTTCAAATGGTCGCGAAAGTGCCCTTCACCTGAGAATTTGGTCCGATATAATACATGCAAAAAAATGATTAAAGGTCAATTTTTTAAACTTTTCGACCAATTAACCTTTATTCAATTAGTAATTAACAATTGCGATAATGTATCAATAAATATATTCATTTTGTTCTAAAAGGGGAAGAATATTTTGCAAAATGTACCGCAAGGAAAAATGGATGATGATGACGAGGACGCCGATTCTGGCCACGAATTTTTTGATTGGCTCACAAGAACCCATGAGGAGGCCACAGACGATATCGCCGATATTATTAAAGATGATTTATGGTCTAATCCATATCAGGTAAGCTATCAAAGTACTATTTTCAGGCCAATTTGATCGTTCAGGGTTATATTTCGGTAAAATTGGGTCATGTGACCGGCGCCCAAAAAATGACACTTATTAATTTGACGTTTCGGGGTCATATTTTTCTTTTAAGTCATGTGAACCTCGTGAAAAAATGATATACATCGTCGATTTGACCATTGGGGGTCATATTTCAATCAAATTGGCTCATATTTTTTCAGGCCTATTATTAATGACACACATTAATTTGATCCTTTAAGGCCATGAGACACTATTGAATTACCCTTTCGAGGTCATATTTCGCTAAAATTAGACACTCATCATCANATTAGGTTAGGCGGGTTCAAAATCTCTGTAACTCTTAATGTCTGTACCCTCTCACGCAGATTAATACAAAAAAAATACTAAACAAAATAGGAACACAAAATCCACCATATCAGAATTTCATTTTATTAGATACACGGAAAAATGCGTTTCTTAAAAATTGTGGCGATACCGGCGAATCGGTAGAAAGTCCAAATACAGGGGGGGTCTGGTTATAAGGTCACAAGGTGTGACTGTTATTAGGTCAAGTCATCTTTTTGCACTAAGGTCAAGTCATTTTTTTCAAGATAAATCATGTCTTTTTTCACTTTTTTTTGAGTTTAAATTTAGAACTCGACATATACGTTTAGAACGACACGGGTAAAAACACGGGTAATACTTTTTTTTATAGAAATCATATCTTTTTGGACTTTTTTCTTGCACTAAGGTCAAGGCATTTTTTTTTTGGAGTGCATTAAGGTAAAGTCATTTTTGGGGTCATTATAACCAGACCCCCTGTAGAATTAGTTTTATTCTAGAAAATTAATAGAACGGGCAAAAGGCCGTTGGTCGCTTTTCTTCCGCTCGTGTTCCTGTCTTTTTCCGCCGCCGTATTATTTTCTAGAATATAAAGGGCAACTTTTGGGCATTGACATATAATATTAGACCTATATAATACCCGCCTTTACTCGAGCGCAGTTTTTTGGTGTAAAGAACTAAACCAGAAATGTAATTCTATAATTATTGTATTTTATGCAGGAAGCAGAATTCTAAGGTCACAGAAACTTTCAAGATGCATCGTAAGAAAAACACAAACTATTATGTCAATTTTTGTTGATTAAACTCCGACGCAAAATGTGTTGTGCCCGTTGGTCTAAATATAAACGTTTTTTTCTAAATGTGCCATATTTTAACGTTTGATAAAAGGGTCTCGGTGGTTATAACGTCATGTGCTTTTTCACCATGACCCTATAAACACCTTACCTAGGTAAGTTACCTGTCGGCATTTACCGGCGGCAATTCTCTGGTTAATTTTCTTCTGTTTCATTTCTTTTCGGCGTATTAGGCCAACGACGGCAACAATTACAATTAATATCAAGATGCCTATAAGGCACGGTGTGAATTTGTATAAAGTACAAACTGAGTAATGTCAAATATGAATGAAGATGAATTGGTCAAATTGTATTCGCTCCTTGCTCATTTTACTGTTAATACCAATTCATGCCGTACCGCCTGTAATAATACCACAAGTAATTCTCATTCCTTCCGTCTCTTAAAGTTTCGGTCGTTTATTTATATTTCGAAAATTATTGATTACCTAAGAAGAACATTTCGAGGGCTTGTAATGTGCAACTCAAGTTCACGATTGATGATAAAACGTATGCAAAAAACCTTGTTGCCAAGTGTTTCGATTTTGAAAATTTCTTGCAAATATTAGGTTGGAAGCCGGCCAGTCGCTTCCAATCTAATTGTCCGCGTAACAAAAAAGGAAGAAATTGTTTTTTTTTGTTTTTCGCGTTGCTATGGTAACACGGCCAATCAAAAAATGGCAGCGGGAGACAATTGAGGTGTTACGCGGATAATAATTATTCTAATTAACAATCCTGAAGTTCACACTAGATACGCCTTTTCGCGAAAAGTCCAAAACGAGGCGATGCAGCCATTTCAAATACTAAATTACCGACCCATTTATGTAAAATATAGTTATAATTTATAAGGTCAATATTTCACCGCTATAAGGTCAAGTCGTTTTTTGCATAAATGTCAAGTAAATTCAGTTTTTTTGCACCTTTTGATCAAGTCAGTTTTTTCAATATGCATATACGGTCACGTCATTTTTTCAGATCTTGACCTTATAACGAACGACGCCAATATGATATACTGACTATGTATATGGCAAACACAGGCAAAAATCGCTTGAAATATTTTAAAAATCGACTTTCTCAATAGTCGGTGCTCTTTAAGCTATATTTTTTGCAAGTAAGCCTCGTTAAAAAAAATCAAACAACACAATAGTACTTGCTAAAACCTTCGGAAAGTGTATATATTACTTTGTTTCTGTGAACAAATGAGACAATAATTTATTATAATCAAAGCCCGTATGGCCTTATAAACTGAAAATAATTAATTTGATGAACGGGCTGGATGCCTTTTGTGAGTCTATCTCATAAACATATGTCTGTTCTCATTTTTATCACTTTCCTAGTTAGTTTTCTTAATCAGCTCGTTTTGGGGGAAAATGCGGTTTACCTAGGGATCAAGTTATTTCTAGGGGCAAATATATATACAGGGGTGGGGGTTATAACTTATGTCGGATGACCCGCTCCCAGGGTCATTTATAGATAAAAACAGCTTTAACGGTAAATTGAATACTGAAATATATTTATGTCTAAATATACAGGGGGTAGTCCAATTCTGAGTCACTTTTCAAGTTATACGTCAGGTGCGCCGTTATCTTTCACCCCGTTATGTTACACTTTTTCCTGGCGTTTTTGCCTACGCCGTTATGTACAATTTGTACAAAAAAACGCGTATTTCGCAATACTTTTGAGTTACGTAATCACTATTTTCCGTTATGTTACAAAAAACACGTATTGCGCAATATTTTCCCCGTTATGTTACAATTTGTACAAAAACAAAACATGTATTGCGCAATATTTCCCCGTTCGTCCCGTTATGTTACAATTTTTATTTTTTTTTGGCGTTTTCTAGCGAAATCGCCTACGCACTGCGCCGTTATGTTACGCTTTTTTTATTTGGTTTTGTAACATAACGGCGCACCTGGTGTATAAAATGTTATATAAAAATATATTATACAAAATAACAGTCTTAGAAAAAATGTTTTGAAATTGAGATGTATTAAAGTTTAAATTTGTTCAAGCAAGTGTACAATGCATAGAGTATAATTTATATACGAGGTTATTTATAAAAGATACAAATGTGTGAAATTTCTTATCTATATAATATAGCATAATGTATATATTTAATTCAAATGGATTTTTTTTTCTCGGTATTGAAAGCCCTTGGACCGGCGGTGTGGGCGACCGGTGGCGCATTAAACATAGTTCACACTTACTACCGGAAATATGTTAGCACGAAAGAAAAGCAATTAGAATATGAAAAACAAAAACAACAAAACAGAGAAGAGTTAGAAAAGATGGAAGTTTTATAAAAATATGAGATTAATAAACGACTCACAAAGATGGAGCAAGATATGGACAAAAAATTGAATGAAAAGCGAAACGAGCTTGAAATGTTAGGTTGGGGGGTATTACACGTATAAAGAATATCGATATCTTCCCATACGGACGTTTTTGATTATCGAAAAAAGCGTCCGTATTGGAGTATTATCATAAAGCAGTGATGGAAACGTTGGGCGTTGGGGTACGTTCACCAACTTCCAACGCCCAACACGTTGTGCGTTGGAGAAATTTTCTTCCTAACGCGTTGGGAGCGTTGGGCGTTGGGGAAAAATTCAAGCGTTGGCCAAAGCTCAAATTTTTGAAACGATTAACGCAATTTTATACTGTATTTAATTTGGAGCGTTGGCCAACTTTTCTAACACTGTCATAAAGTGTCCATTTGCGCCTGTTTTAGTGACATTTTTCCACAAAAAGCGTCTATATTGGAAGCAATATTAATCTCTGTGTATAATACAATTTCACATTTTTCGTATCTCTAATAAATTATTTTTAACTCCTGCGGCGCCGTTTTTAACATCCTGTTGCGCCCTGACAGTGTTATATGGCACTATTTTTATTTATTTCACTAATTGCTCGGAATCGACAACAGCTATCAGCACTCAGGTTTTTGTATTTGCTTGGTATGTTTACGACGGTTATTTTTTGTCAAAATTAATTCCCGGTTAACCCAAATGGATATGCAATAAAAGTAGGTGTCAACGTATTAAAACGGTAACCGGTTAACCGGGTAGGGTATAAAAAAGTCAAATTCAAATTCGCCTTAGTCGAGTTAGTTTAAATCGGGAAAATTATCACATTTTGGTACCAAAGTATCAAAACTGGTAAATAAATGTGCATAACTGGTATAGGGGAAATAAATTAAGACACAGAAAATAACCGTCATCAAGATCCGAAGCGAATGCAAAAACCCGATTGGGGCCCCATGGGGATAGCTGTTTTCGATTTCGATCTATAAGTGAAATAAATGAAAATAGTGCCATATGGCACTGTCGAGGCCGCAGGAGTTAAAATACAAAACAAATACCCTTGAAGTAATGCAAGTGGAGACTACCTTAGCAGCAAAGCAGAAGGTCCTTGCTGATCTTCATACTACAAATATGCAACTTGAATACGAGTTGACTTTTCCGACTCCAGAATACTTACAAAAGCACTGGAAGTCAAATCCCAACTCTTATTACATTCAAATTATAGGCTCTCGAGGTGTTGGAAAATCTTCCTTTATAAATTATTTTCTACAATCTATGGGATATGATCAAACAGGGGGGGTCGCCAAATGAGGGTCGGTTTCGTGTTTTGACCTCACATGGGGAGTCGACCCTTATTTCGGTAACCCAGGATAAGCACGTTTTATTGCTGATACTTTATGAAAATATGTTTTTTGCGTTTTATTTAATTAATTTCAAAGATTAAATTAGACGTTTAAAACAATTTAAATTAATTATGTCGATAAGCGGACAAAAAAATCGTAAAAATATCAGTTGGAATCAATGTTAGAATTAGGACCCTTATTTGGCGCAATAATATTTTTTCGGCAAAAAGGGACCCTTATTTGGCGACAGCGACCCTTATTTGGCCACCCCCTGTATAGCCAAAACCGGTATAAACGAAACAACACTTGAGCCATCGTTTTATGAGATAACGCCGAAAATGAAAACGTTGGGGTATGGAATTGAAAAAGTTTTTCTAGTTGATATGCCAGGAATGTTATCGATTTTGAAATCAAATGTACTCCCAATACGGAAGTTTTTGATTTTCGGAAAAAAAGCTCTCTAACACCGTCAGTTTTGGGAGGGGTCGCCGATATGTGGATTCGCATATCACCGCGGTGCACCGTTCGCTACACATGTAATAAAGCCCTTAACTCTCAAGGGTCCCAACTTGGGACTCCCAAGTGGCATACAATCCGTAGAGGAACAACGGTGCAAATTTGCACCAAGCGCCCTAGCAACTATATTAGGCTCCAAAAAAGACAATTTCGTTTTATGTTTGATATTTTTTTTTCATAAAATTTGACTAGACCCGTGTTTCAGCGATTTTCGATTAAGCCCGATTTAAAACCATTTGCACATTTGCACCATTGTTCCCCTGGGAGTTAACACATGCCGTATGTTTTAAGCTTTAGGCCTTATAACTTACCCGTAATATTTTGAGACCGACGTTTTTTGTAATCCACCCTAAGATATAGTACACCAGGTGAGCCGTTATGTTTCACCCCGTTATGTTACAATTTTTCCCGTTCGTCCCGTTATGTTACAATTTTTTAGCAAAATTTTCTGGCGTTTTTGCCTACGCACTACGCCGTTATATTACAATTTTCCGTTATGATACAATTTGTACAAAAAACGCGTATTTCCAATACTTTTGAGTTACGTAATCACTATTTTCCGTTATGTTACAATTTGTACAAAAAAAAAATGTATTGCTCAATATTTTCCCCGTTCGTCCCGTTATGTTACATTTTTTAGCAAAAAAATTTCAGGCGTTTTTGCCCACGCACTACGCCGCGGCGTATATGTTACAATTTTCCGTTATGTTACACTTTTTTTTATTTGGTTTTGTAATATAACCAGGTGCGCCGTTATGATTCACCTCGTTATGTTACAATTTTCCCGTTCGTCCCGTTATGTTACAATTCTTTAGCAAAAAAATTTCTGGCGTTTTTGCCTACGCACTACGCCGTTATGTTAAAATTTGTACAAAAAAAACGCGTATTTTGCAATACTTTTGAGTTACGTTATCACTATTTTCCGTTATGTTATAATTCTTACAAAAAAAAACCCGTATTGCGCAATATTTTCCCCGTTCGTCCCGTTATGTTACAATTTTTTGGCGTTTTCCAGCGGAATCGCCTACGCACTCCGCCGTTATGTTACAATTTTCCGTTATGTTACACTTTTTTTTTATTTGGTTTTGTAACATAACGGCGCACCTGGTGTATTATGTATAATTGTTACTGCAGTTTGAGAAAAAGATTTTTGACGTGAAATTTGAAAAAAAAAATCGAAAACGTTTGTATGAGGCTTAGGTGGGTTAAATGTTAATCGAGCTGGTTATTTCCGGAAATTCGGTCCAGGACATTTTGATATGACCTTGCTTTTGGCGCAGAATGGCTTCAACGAAGACGAATTTAATATTCTCAGTCATTTAGAAAAATACAAAAGGGATTTACATTTTGTTCGGACGAAGTCAGATGCAGAGATTAACGGAATACAAGATGGAAAGTCCATAGGATTTGATGAAGCTTATGGAAGGCTCAAAACTGAAAGTACAGAATATGTGTCAAAAAATTTCAAGTCAGATGTACATGTTTACTTGACGGGAATTCCGAGGGACAAATTTCCAGATTGCCAAGCCTTGTTATCATTTATCTTAAACGGTGAAAATTGGACAATTCAGCCTCGGTATTGCGCAGATGAATTTGTGGACATGTAAATGCAACTCTGATCTTCTTTATTTCCTGTACCTTACTTTTATCGAGCTCTAGTAAAAATAAAAAAAAAATATAAAATTTATAAATCTAAAGACGAGCCCAGATGAGCCACAAAAATTAGGTCTGTATCTCACCGAATGCACCCTAATGTTTCATTGTTACCCCTTGGGAAAAATCAAACCTCTCCGCCTACGAATTCTACATATCCAAAAAGAAAGTTAGCGGGGCGTTTTTTTGTAAAATAGAAAATATGCGGCCGCGCACAAAAGCGCACAAAAGCGCGGGAATAATGAGAATCTAACTGGTTCATTTTCATAAAACTTGACTGTTACTTCGTGGCAAAATTTCGCGAAGTGGCGCCAAGCGCTCGGAGGCAAAGTGAGGCAATCATTCAGGTTTCTATTTTTCATTCTCACGCATTATTTGCAGACCAGGATTGTTCACCTAACCTGGTTACAGTGCATTTATGTTCAAAGTGAGGCGAACCTACGTAAATAGAAAAAACAAATTAATGACTGAAGGCGATCGTAGCAAACAAATTGTTTTATTTAAATGCACTGTAGTTTCTATTTTTAAACTGAAATAACACTTCGAAAGAGTTAGCCAAACAATAAGAAGAAAATTTCAGAAAAAAGGGCATGAAATTTATATAAAATTACCAACATACGGCCCACAAGAATTTTTAAATAATTTTATTATGCGCCAAATATGCTGGTTAATAAATTATGCCAAGTCATCGGATTCATAGAAGATATAAATGTAAATGCCATCGATTATTAGTTCCAATAACTATTATTAATTAGACACGATAAAATCAAACACTTTCTTCATTTTTGTTTTTTAGAGAATCAAATTGATAACATTATGTTAAAATGTGTCAGAAATTTCATTATATTATTTTTGGTAAATTTACTGATTTACGTATTGATTTACGTCAAGGGGGTGGAAAACACATTCTCAATTGTTACTTCTAAGACTATTTAATTTTATTTTATTAATAGTTTAAGTATTATTAATTTTTTTCATTCAAACGTATTTTTTCTTGGACCTTACGCATTTATTGCAGTTTCCGTTTCCATTGTTAGCACGCGAAGAAATGGTATTTTTAAAACCACATTTTGAAAAATTTGAAAAAAAAAACAGTTGACATGTTTCGGAGCTAGAGAGCATTTTTCATACTCTGACAGTCCGTTTATTGCCAATAACTGTACAGTATCATTTCTTCCGTTTGATTGAAAATTTTTAAGTTATCTTAATCGAGAATATGTTATCCATTAACCCTCGTAAGCCAGTCCAACTAAAAGTGGAAAAAAGTAAAGTTGCGAAAATGGCAAGAGTTTCTTTCAAAGATGTGACATTTGCCAATTCCAATAGGTACCGTATGTTGAAGTCGGGCTTTGAGCATTATTCATATGATTTGTAAATTACATTATGTTTTTTGTCGTAGTCACACGGCATATATAGCTCATCAATGCTCAGTTTTAAGCGGCTAATCTAGAGAAAATATAATACAGTGTATAATTATTGAATTTTGTGCAACTCTAGACAGGGGCAGGAGGATAAAACTTAACCAATCAATATCAACAGAAGACAAACCTATTTCTCATCTGGAACCTATTCTACATCCAGAAATTTCCCCAAATACAAATACAGTGCCTCGAAGATATCAGATCACACATATTTTGCAGAATTTGGAACATAACAACTAGAGTGATGTAACAACTAGACAGATGTTCTTTTAAACTGTTATTCTGGTCCGTATGGAGTTTATACTATAAACTTTCTACGTATAGTTATGAACAGTTTTAAGTAAGTCAGAAGTATACTTTTGGGGTTGCCAAGTGGTGTCTAATAATTACAAATAATTCAGTAATTCTCAACTTGTGGGGCATTGACCAAAAACGGAGAAAGCTGAAACTGGTCTCAAAAAGCTCTGTAGCGCCAAAACGTGTCTCCTGTTTCACATTTTTTATTTCACCAACGTAATCTTCGCATCAAACTGCATGATACCATGAGTTATTTTTATATCTAGCTAATGTTCTCTTCATAATGAATTTGTATATTATCCCATTACGGCCGCTTTTTTCAAGAACCGAAAACGCACGTAATGGGAGTAAGGACTGTATGTGAGTTTCAGAAAAAAATTTCATAATGTAATTTTTTCCGTTTTCATGTATTTCCCTTTTCGGTCACTCCCTTAACTATAACTGACATATAACTCATACTAAACTGACAGTCCTTAACTATAACTCATACTAAATTCAATTATTATAATTATTTAACACTAGCCCGAGACTCGGCCGCCGAGTCTGTGTGGCCAAAAGTGGACCACCGTTTTACATGTTCAAACACTAGGATCAAACGAATAAACAAAAAATAATAAGAAGAAAAAAATTATCACGTGACCCGTTGAACTTGGCGCAAAACTGACCTCGGACCCTATATTTTACTTTTTGATTCTGAGTACAATGGCCAAAACAGTTTTTTTTTCGAAAATTTGACCTGTCCAATTCTCATTTTTTTTATTCTAAATAAAAAAAAAATTTTTTTTTCAAACAAATTCACGCTAAAGCATTATAAATTTTGAAATTGATATCTTCGGAGCACTAAACGATGAAAAAATTGAAAGACCACCGTTTGTAGTTTTCGTAACTTTTATGGAATCGGGCACATCGTTCTTAGAAGAACTATTCAATACTCATGAGAGCAGGGCTCGGCATAAGTCAGGATAAATCAACTGTCCTCAGCTGGCATTTTGAGTTCCAAAATGAAAAAATGAGCTAGACTAGCCTAGTGACTAGCTAGTCTGACCTTTCAAGCTNCGTTAATTTGTATTTTTAGTACTTTATCGGTGACGCGGACGAGGAAGACGAGCTGGAAGACATCGAGGAGGAAGATGAAAATAAAGAAAATTGACAACTTTTCGCCAAAAAAAAAACTAACAAGAAAGTCAATCGCGGAATGAGAACGAATAAAATTGCTTCTAGGTTAAATTGTTTTGCACTGCCATATATCACCAACACTGATATATATGTATATTAGGTTAGGCGGGTTCAAAATCTCTGTAACTCTTAATGTCTGTACCCTCTCACGCAGATTAATACAAAAAAAATACTAAACAAAATAGGAACACAAAATCCACCATATCAGAATTTCATTTTATTAGATACACGGAAAAATGCGTTTCTTAAAAATTGTGGCGATACCGGCGAATCGGTAGAAAGTCCAAATACAGGGGGGGTCTGGTTATAAGGTCACAAGGTGTGACTGTTATTAGGTCAAGTCATCTTTTTGCACTAAGGTCAAGTCATTTTTTTCAAGATAAATCATGTCTTTTTTCACTTTTTTTTGAGTTTAAATTTAGAACTCGACATATACGTTTAGAACGACACGGGTAAAAACACGGGTAATACTTTTTTTTATAGAAATCATATCTTTTTGGACTTTTTTCTTGCACTAAGGTCAAGGCATTTTTTTTTTGGAGTGCATTAAGGTAAAGTCATTTTTGGGGTCATTATAACCAGACCCCCTGTAGAATTAGTTTTATTCTAGAANATTGCTTCTAGGTTAAATTGTTTTGCACTGCCATATATCACCAACACTGATATATATGTATATTAGGTTAGGCGGGTTCAAAATCTCTGTAACTCTTAATGTCTGTACCCTCTCACGCAGATTAATACAAAAAAAATACTAAACAAAATAGGAACACTAAATCCACCATATCAGAATTTCATTTTATTAGATACACGGAAAAATGCGCTTCTTAAAAATTGTGGCGATACCGGCGAATCGGTAGAAATTCCGAATAGAATTAATTTTATTCTAGAAAATTAATAGAACGTGCAAAAAAGGCCGTTGTATTTTACTTTCACTCGTGTTCCTGTCCTTTTCCGCCGCCGCCGTATTATTTTCTAGAATATAAAGGGCAACTTTTGGGCATTGACATATAATATTAGACCTATATAATACCCGCCTTTACTCGAGCGCAGTTTTTTGGTGTAAAGAATTAAACCAGAAATGTAATTCTATAATTATTGTATTTTATGCAGGAAGCAGAATTCTAAGGTCACAGAAACTTTCAAAATGCATCGTAATACAAACACAAACTTTATGTCAATTTTTTTTGATTAAACTCCGACGCAAAATGTGTTGTGCCCGTTCGTCTAAATATAAACGCTTTTATTTGTTTCCTTCACGTACCATATTTTAACGTTTGAGAAAACGTCTCGGTGGTTATAACGTCATGAGCTTTTTCACCATGACCTAGGTAAGTTACCTGTCGGCATTTACCGGCGGCAATTCTCTGGTTAATTTTCTTCTGTTTCATTTCTTTCCGGCGTATAAGGCCAACGACGGCAACAATTACAATCAATATCAAGATGCCTGTAAGGCACGTTGTGAATTGGTATAAAGTACAAACTGAGTAATGTCAAATATGAATGAAGATGAATTGGTCGAATTGTAAATATTCGAATTCGAGCAATTCACGAATGTGGAGAATTTTCGAAAGCTTCGTTCATATTACCCCTTGCTCTCATATTACCCCTTGCCCTCATTTTGCTGTTAATACCAATTCATGCCGTACCGCCTGTAATAATACCACAAGTAATTCTCATTCCTTCCGTCTCTTAAGGGTGGTCTGCTCGATTTGTTTACAACTCAACATCATTTTTTTTATTACACCGCATTGAATATATATAGTTTTCNCACAGTTCATATAGCTGACATTCTGTCAAGATTGACTGACAAATATGCAACTGCCTTATAATTATGCATCATTGAGCAGTGGGTAACGTGCATTTCAACATTAATACAGCCTATGTCACAACATAACTGCAAGTTACTTAAAATTTCTGCGGACAGGTTTGCTTTTCCCTTTTTTATAATCAGCTTAGCTAAGCTTAGTTATTGCTTACTGCAAATTTGGCGCGATTTTATAGGTTGTCATAGTGTATGCTAATACAATAAATGTATTAGTTGTTTGATAATTAGACAAATAATAAATTAGCAGAAAAAATCGAGCAATTTTAAAATCATCTGAAAATATTTTGGAGCTTTATGAAAAATCATAGTTTTTAGGCTTAAGTTTGGTCACCACATGGTCGTGAAATGGTGTTTTAAACAAGGTGTCGCGACCATTTTTTTCTACTTAAAAACAGTGGTCGCAAAACCCCACCCAAAACACCATTTCGCGACAATGTGGTCACGAGACCATATTTTGAACAACAATTCGCGACCAAACGGTGTGGTCGCGAAAGTACTCATACACGGGTTTTTTTCGCGACCACAAATTGTCGCGAAAGTACCCTACTCCTAAGTTTCGACCATTTCCGATATTTTTTGAAAGTTGAGACATATATAGTAGTTTTCCCCTTTCTTGGTTTTTCAAAAAACTTCTGGAACGCCAAAAAATGATGAAAAATTCAATCTTTACCCTCGAATTGACCGGAGTATGAAGTTTCAGAGAAAAAAAATTTCGAGTTACTTCAATTTTGATCGGTGTTATTAAAGAAGCGGAAAATTTCTGATGTTATCATAACACCCTAAAAGTAGTAAAATCTGTTACTAAAACTTAGGTACAATTATGAAAATGATTTGATTTTTTTTCTCCAAAAAAAGTAATTTGACCATTCAACGTGCAATTCTAAAGAATTGAACTTGACTAATCCAGTTTTGGCCCAAGTTTAACCAGTTACCAGAATAAAGATGTCAAAATTAAATGGACTTTTCTACTCAAAAACTGTGTGAGTCCATTTCCGCGGAATTCCGACGGTTTGCCACATTTATGTCGGATGTTTGTTGATTTTGACTTCTTTTTTGACCCAAATATTATTCATCAATTTAGACAGCGTTACCTTGGATGTTTATAACTTTCATTTTTTTATAAGAAATCTGTCAAGGAATTCATCGGAGTACCCTAAGCGGCTTTCGGTCGCAAATCCAGCGTGAGTACAATTGAACTCGGGGAACTTACGTCGAATCAAATATCCATCTTAAATCCATTTGTTTCCAGCGAAACAATAAGAAAAATAACCCGTTTAATTCTGCCACTACTTCAATCATCCATCATTGGGTCCATTAAGCGAAATGAATATGTTGGTTCAAAAATATTATTAATTCTTGATTGTCTAGCCGCGAACGTAAGTCAGTACCCGGTTTGTGATACACCGTATGAGGGTTTATCAGGCCACTTTCGATTTCCATAACCCGCCTGATAAACCCTCAGACGGCCTGATAAACCCCAAGGGCGTAGGCGGAATAGCTGGCAAATGTGGAAAACAATGTGGCCAGATAAGCGCGCGAGCAGGCAAAGTGGCCTGATAAAGGGTGGCCTGATAAACCCTCAGGCGGTGTATGTCGAATTTGATTTTAATTCAATGATTCGCTACAATCTGCTTAAAAATTATACGGGGATTTTCGATAGTACAGGGGGGTCGCCAAATAAGGGTCGGGTTCGTGTTTTCAAAAACCGACCCTTATATGGCGAAGGCGACCCTTATTTGAGGGGCTCTTATTTAGCGACCCCCCTGTACGATTTTAAATTTAACTCTTCTTTCGGTTACCGGAAGCGGCGAATTCATTTGATTTTTTTGATGTATCCGTCCCAAAAATACAGGGTGAGGTAATATAGATGCTAAGCCGTTTTTCGGTCGCGAGTACACTGAGTATAAGTCTTAGTATCTATATTACCTCACGCTGTACGTTTTGTGGAAAAGTTGGGTATTTTTGCATGTCTAGTAGTATATTTAGCCCTAATTTCGGCTTTGCTCTCTAGCGCCTGTATGTGACCATCTGTATTTTATTTTTGAAAGTTCCAAAAAACTCGTGAACCTTTTCCTTCATTCGGGCCATTTTTTCAAGAGCCCACGATTTATTACTACAGAAATCACGACATTCTGTGGCTGGAGCGTGAATGTATGTAGTAATTTCTAAAACCACAAATGACGCAAACGGTTTGCGTCCCTAGTATATAATGTACCCTATATACAGGATAAAATATTTAACAGTCATGCGCATATTGGGTAGCTAGCTACCCATTTTCACTTTATTTCTAAATAGAAAAAGAATGACTGGTGATAATAAAAACGGACAACGGATTTGAAATCAAAAAAAATGTTTTACGTTTTTATATGGGAGAAAAATATTTTTTTAGAAAATTGTTTTTACGTTTGGGTGCGTGGACGACGAGGGTTAAGGTTGAAAACCACCCAAGTAAGAGAAGAAGAACAGGGCTTCAAAATAAAATAATAATCAAGAAAATCCGTTCATTGTTTGGCGCGCTAGAGCAAATTGGGTAGCTAGCTACCCCAGATGCGCATGACTGATATAGTAAACTTGATGCGCATGACTGTTAACTGAAATATTAACTAAAAATGATTTTGCTATCTTTGTAATATGCAGTTACAGGCGCCAGCGCCGTAGCCGCGGAGCGTCCTGTGACTGAATTACAGGCGCGCCTATTGGCTCATGTTTTTGAATAGGCGCCTCCTAATGGCTAGCGTCCTTTACCCACGCAAACAAATCCCCGCGCTGCCTGTAATGGAACTTATACTACATTCTTACTTCAGTCTTTCTATAGCAAAATCCACGCGGTGTCCCAATCCATAAACAAGATATAATATAAAATTTACAGTCATTTGTATTTGTTAGTTGATTGGGCCACCGCGTGGATTTTGCTACAAAAAGACTAAAGTAGCAACCTAGTAATAGTTCCAGCCTAACTTTGATAACTGTGCTTACAAAGGCCTTCATTGACCCATTTTTTATGCGAAGTTATTTTCGTACTTCCCATGGGAGTTTAACATGGGAAGCATAAAAAACCTTTTAGAACGGAAAATCGCGAGTTTTAAATGGATAGGTCCAGTAGTTGCAATTTGGTGTACATTATTTCTGCTATAATAACCACAAAAAGTAGACTTAAAAACGAACTTCAGATGATGAATTCTTAATCGTTGTAGAATGAAATAACGAGTTTCATCTTTGAACTTTTCAGAACAGACATTAATAAAAATTTTGGCGTAAACAATAATATATTTTTTACTAAAGCATCTATTTGTAATGATGGCCTATCAGATTAACATAGCGTTGATTTCTATGAGATTATTTACAAAAAAGCGAGCCATTTTTTGTCAACAGAGATTATTCGTATACACAGGGTGCGCAGTTATCTTGCGAACTTGGTCATTGAAAAGTCGCAAGATAAGCGCTTTTTCGCAAGATAACTGCTCAGTGCATAGCACATAACTATTATAAATCCCGAAAAACAAAATTCTGAAAAGTCGCAAGATAAGCGTACGAGCAGCAATTTTCGCAAGATAACTGCTCGCAAGATAACTGCGCACCCTGTGTATACCACCTACCTAAGTAAGGTAACAGTAAGTAACTTGACAATCTTCAAATAAGGTAACAAATTTGCGCACTACGCAACTTATTTAACAAACTTCAATTACATGTACGTTAACAGTTTCTTCACTTTAGTTCTATTAACTTACTTTAAGGTAGGTGGTGTAAGCAAAAACTCAAAAGTCGCAAAAATGTAAAAAAAAAATCCAAAAAATGCAATCATTAATTTCATCGCTCAAAAATCAATTTAAGGTTCTACGAATGACGGAAATTTGTCACGATAATCTCAGACCGGTCATTTTCGAACCAGTTGTTAACATTTTTTCATGTTAGGACGCTTCTGGATCAACAGCCCTTAAGAGTTAATTTTAGGGAAGCAAAAATAAGCCATAACCACCAATTTTTTTTCGAAAAAAAAAGTAATTTGGCCATGCGACGTAGAATTAAAAAGTATTTTAGTCACTAAAATTTAGTGAACTAATCCAGTTTTTGCTCAAGTTCACCCAATCACGTGATTAATTTGATTTAAAGCCTTGAATTGGGCCAGTTCTTTGTCCGCGTAACAAAACTTGATTACTTCATTACATTACATTTTTGAAGTTTATGTCAAATAGCAAAATTACTTTTTTTTGAAAGTTTTTTTGGTGGCCTTGGCTTTGGCTTTTCGCTTCCTTATGAATTTAAGACTAACTCGAAGTTCAAGATTAATGACCAGTATTTATAAAAAGGCATACGGTAAGGGTCCAGTAATTCATATGGAGCAAGCTGTGCCTTAAACATGCTTTATTAATTTTCCGTGACCTTGCAAAAAACGTCCGAACATAATGTTTGAGCAGACGATATTCTTTTGAAAAAAATAAATTCAGATTAGGCTCATTTTGGATCGCATTGTTAAATCGTGGCATATGACGCGATGATTATGGTAATTTATGGCAGTTTAAACTGTGTTCAGCAGAATTTTTGTATTTCATTTATTTTTTTCGTAGCTTATGGTATTGCATGTTTTTAATTATTTTTGAGACATGAAATGTAGAGGTTATAACAAAACAAATGAATAGTTTTAAATTCTTCAAAAGCCACAGTTTGTGAAACGGACTGTTGCTAACGTCACACGTACAGTTTTTGTGTTGTTAGGGCCAGTGTTGGAAAAGTTGGCTAACGCTTCAAATTTCCTCAACGCTACCAGCGCGTTGGGAAGAAAATTACCCCAACGCCCATGGTTCTCAGCACTGGATAGGGCTGTCGTAAAGGTTTCGCCGTTTCTGTTCGGTAAAGGAAAAGCTCCTCTTGTGAAGGAACGGGCTGTATACTACAGTCCCAGATCCTTTGAGTGCCGGTCATGCTTTGAGTGCCGTTTTTTTTTATTTTGGATGTCTTGAGTGCCGCTTTTTAAGAGTTTGAAACGTGTGCTCTGCGTGATCTCCTGTTGTGCGGTACCACCATGTGGCCGAGGCTAGTTATTTTTTTAATTTGAACTAAAATAATAATATAGTAAAGCATTTATACTACAAGGCGAACTTAAAAGAAACGGTTATATCAGTCAATTAAAAAAAAAATTTTGGGAAAAAATGTTACCAGGTGAGGCCAGGTGACAGCATGATTAAACTTATGTGACACTATCTGACACTATGTAAGCATATGTGAGCTTGTTTGACCTTATGTGAGTTTCTGTTAACTATGCTGAGAGAAGTGTGATTTTATCAAAATGTGCTGTGCCTTCGACCATAACCAAAAAACATAGACGATTACGGTTTGGGTCTGTTTCATAACTTTTTTTTATGTGATCGGGATAATCTACTTAAATTTTTAATATTTTAGAATGCATGTTATAATCGTCACAATGTTCTTTGCGGTGGTCGCCGGTGATGCGCTCGGTCGAAATTTACCAGCGGATTATAATTACTACGATTATTTTAATTTTCCAGGTAATGTATTTGGTTCAAGCAAATAACTGACGGACCGCTTGCTCAAAATTGTTACAGCGTGACCAATTTTGCAATAAAATCTTTTAGGTACTGTAAATTACGGTAATTTGGGCAAAAACGGTTGTTTTTAATGAAATTGATGAATTTGAAAAAAAAAATCCGATTTGCTAAATTGCTGTATACGTAAAAACGAGTCATGATCCGGTGCATATACTTCAAACTCATCAATTTCATGAGAAACTGTGGTTATAAGCAAAAGCGTCATTCATGAACGGTATAGTCTACGAACAGTATGTTCAAGCTAATATAACATTATATACACGGGGTTTGCGAATTCCGAGACGCCTTACCAATTCAAGGCAAAGTCCTATTTTGTCCTGGAATTGGACTTTTGTGCCATTTCTAAAAATAATCCGGGAAATCCACTCAATATCATTTTCTGGACTAAAAATCCAATAAACCTACGGCGCGGCGGTTCGGAAGCGAATTCCATACACAGCCTATATTGGCTATTTCGTCATTTACCTACGCAAAACGTGATCAGCGCGTCACGCATAGCATGGAATTAGATTTTTTTTTAAAGTACAGTTCCCGAAATTGGCCATCCTTGTATATGATAAATTATCACCGTTTCAGAAATGAGCGCCATTGGTCAAGACGGAGTACAAGCCGAAATGCAAAATCCACCTTGCGATGGATTTAGATGTCATGATGATTACTAATACTTACTGAGGCGCACAATTTTTTCTTAGGAACCGATTGAATAAGTATCAAGTACAATTATTATAAAGTATAAATATTTAAAAATTATAAAAAAAAATATTTGGTTAGTTTTTAACAAGCTCTGGTACATTTGGTAAAAATAGGTGAATAGAAGTTAAAAAAAAACTGATACATCCAAGTTGTAGAGCTCGTCAAACTACGTCAATATGATAATTTATAAACTGATTTGAACCACCAGGGCCCCTTAGAGAGCTGTTTGAGATTTGCAACCTACGCAAAAGTACGACTTGTCTCTGCGTCGACTGTAGCGTAGGCGGTTTTTCTATTTTTACTTTGTTTGTAGTTGAAGCGAGATGATTAAAATGCTAGGTATCCTGATACTAATTTAAATGTGTACCAATTTAATCGGTGTTGTCTGCTAAACACAAAATGTACAAAAATAAAACAAAACACAAAACAACTTTGTTTAATCATGGACTATTTACAGTCGTTGTCCAAATTGGACAACAAACAGTGTCTGTTTATTGGTTATTTTTCGGCAGAAATTCTTCATTTTCGATCCACTCGAATAAAAATTAAAACTTCGATTGAAATGGAAAATTGAAGACGGAATTTCTCTGTTAAGATTTTTTNAATAATAAAAAGTGTGACCAAAACACGCAGAATAAGCGTAGGTGTTTTGTTAAATGGAAAGTACGAAGAAAGTATTAATTATTTGATTCCTTCAAGATTTAAATAATGAGGTGTTTTAACGACAATATACATTCTTCTTTTGCTTCTTTTTTTTAATACCAACATTTTTAGTGTATTTCTGACACCAAAAATTATATTTTTTTTTGGTGTTGAGCGTGGGAATTTTCTTCAATAAATTCCCACGGCGTTTTGTATGCCTGCTAAGAATTAAGGTTCCTACTGCATAAGAAGTTTTTTTGCAAACAAAAGTGATAAATTATGAGTAAGTTGAACAAGTCTTTTTCTTCATTGTTTAACCACCAGAGGTCTCCAGACGCGAAGTTTGACGTTGACAATTTCGTGTTGGATCGTTTGATGATAGTGACAAATGCAGTTTGATGGGTTTGTGTGGATAAACACGTGATATCGTGATTTAGCCACGTGGTGATGCAATCCGAGACGTCTATCATTTTACAATTTTTACAAGTCGTATATTTTGTACAATCTAAGCTATGTTGGGCTCACAATAAGAAAATACCAATTATTATTTATTGCAATTTAAACTACACCGCCTAACAAGTTATCTTCACACCTAAAGTGTTCAAAAATAATACACCGGGTGCGCAGTTATCGGGCGGCTTTCGCGACAAAAAACCCTTGATCGGGGGCCCGAAGCGGAATAAGGTAAAAATATGCAAAAAAACCCCGCCCGATAACAGCACGAGCGGGAAATGTGGTCATTTATAAACATATATATTCAAGAGCAATGCGCAGGGTGCCCGATAACTGGACACAAACCCGCCCGATAACTGCGCACCCGGTGTAGTTGAATTTTTTAGAACTATTTTTCAGAACGCCTACGTACTGTGCCGGTATTTTTCAATTTTGGTATACCATGTGAACGGGCGATGACTGCAACGGTGACGTNACAAGGAACGGTCCTATAACGGACGTTTGTCCCATTGACATAAATCAATGCCTTTTTTATACAAGGTGAGATAATATAGATGCTAAGCCGTTTTTGGTGACTTATATTCACTCAGCGCACTTGCGAACCAAAAACGGCTTAGCATCTATATTACCTCACCCTGTCGAAATTTGTCCGAAATTAACCTCATAAGGTCCCTTGACATGCGCATGTCCTTTACAGACGCTTTTTTAAGAAATAAAAACGCCCCTTATGGGATTATAATTTTTGTCACCCGAACCCGCATACGGTATACCGTATGCCGCATACCAGTTTTTAATACTAGTTGACTCCTATCTACCCTTGATTTACTAGTGTTAAAATTAAGTATTGTATGTGTGGTATAGTTACTGTTGGAAGAGTCATTGTTATTTTGGTTCTTTCTCGGTCGTCTGCGTCGTCTGCGTTGGTTCTTTTTATCGTTGAGTGCTCGTTTGGCTCGGGTATCCGGCGTCATGTTCTCGTCGATCGTTTCTAATTCTGACTTACCTTTGCCGTCTTCGTCCTCTTCCCTGATCCCGTCCATAAATCCACCCCAAATGCGGTCCATAGAGAGGCCTTTTGAAAAAAAGATTTAAGTCTCGTTAACCCTGGTGACCGAATTGAAGCTGATAATTTTCTTATGCGTCTAATACATCTCAAATATTTTGCAATTCCGTCATATATACAGGGGGCCTCAAAGTAAGTGCCGTTTTCTCAAAATAAGGGCCACATTTTGGCATTTTTTTTAAAACTTATTTCTCAAGTAAGCTTTCTTAACGGCTTTCTCAAAATCAGAGACACCTCAAAGTAAGGCCCATTTTTGTGTCACTTTTGAAAATCTTTTGAAACTTGACACATTAAAAGTGATTTTTCGAAAATTGGGTAGATTTACACTGGTTTTGAATGGATCTTTTTCTAGAATATGTTTATATATCATGTGTCAAACCTCGAAACTAGCCAAACTTTTATTCTAGAAACCAATACGCATCCAAGAAAAAATTCCATCGTTTTTTTTTCACAATTATGTTTATTTGTTTCTTTGCCCGTATTAATTTCTAGAATACAAAATGGGCTAGCTTTGAGATTTGACACACGATACGAATTGGGCAAATATAGCTTACCACTGAATCTATCATTCAGTCTAAATTCTTCCACCAAGACGTCAGTTAGTCGACGTCCGTCATTTGAGAAGATCGACGAAAACCGCGACAATGTTGATTCTGTGCGCTTCTAAATTGAGTTTTATATAACAATAAAGCAAACAGTTTTCAATTTTATTCACAATAGTTTTTTGTTTAATTAAGATTAAAAAAAAGTTTTTCTCGTAAAATTTTCATACCGGTTTTCGTCCAAAGTTTGCTTTAATTTGCTCCAGCGTGACTGTTGGTTGTGGAGCTTCTTTAGCGTCATCGGACTTTTCGTTATCTGATTTTTCTGACGCGTCCGATTGGTCTTTGCTTCGGCGGCCCGAGTCTGATGCCGACCCCAATCCGGAGTCGCATTCACTAAATGTTTTCATATTTATCATGTTGATGAATACACGGGAAGTCCAATTCTGGAACACCCGATTCGGGGACACATTCAGAAAGTTAATTTTCAAACCTGTTTAGGGCATCCGAAGAGATACTTTTGCCTCCTATGCTACCGCTTTTGTTCAAACTGCATCCAGAGTCCGACGAAGTTCCTAAAAGTAAAATTTAGTTTATGGAAAACATGAAATAATGACCCCTTTTTTAAACACTGAAATTTGTAATACGAAAAATGTAAAGCGGCCATCTTTTACATACATCAGCTGCGCCGTTATCGGGTCAACATTTTGAGGAAGAATTTTGACCCGATCACGCCGCAGGGCGTAGGCGGAATGTCTGGAAAATTTTAATCGAAAAATTTGACCCGATAACGGTACGAGTGGTGATTTTCTAGAACGTCTCATATGTCTATGTCTCTATTTCATATTTCTACACTCCTACTACTCGACGTTTTACATGAATTTCCGCCATTTTTTCTCCCGCAATTTCTAGATGGCGATATTCGAGTTTTTAACGTAGGAAAAAACTGTAGTTTGACTATCTAGAATATACGAAAGAAAAAACGGCGGAAATTCATGTGAAACGCTGAGTAGAAAAAAACTGTTATTTTTTGTTTCTTTTAAAATAAGTTACAGTCCAAAGTCTCTTATGGGCCACGTTTTTTTCTAGCTTTGAGTGTGGCTCATAAGATAATGGGGATTATAGTCCCCTTACATTCTTCATCTACAGATAAATTTATTTTTAATTAACATAAAATAACGAAAAAGTCCCGCAAAAAAGTAAGAAAATATATAGCCATTTAAATGTCCCTAACGCGTGTTAACGACCTTGTGGATAAAAAAGTTATTATATAATGAAGCTCATTACGCTTCGTTTGCGTCGGGCTTCGATAAGGATCCTCGTCCACTTGAGATTAGTAAAGCAGATTAGACGGCGTGGTTAGAAGGGAGTTAAATATTCTCATTCAAAGGTGTAAAACTATGCATTAACACAAGTGCAACGAAAATAAACATAACTATTTAATTTAAGTATCTTTTTCTCTGTTTTTCTCTTTTAAAATGGCCTCCTTCTAAAATGTACACAAGTTCATCAACTCACTCATCAGAGATTTAACTCTCAAGGATGCATTAGACACGTTCATCAAAAGCAAAATGGAGAATAAAGTAGACATGAAAAATATGAGGAAAATTAATAAATTATCTTTAAATTGATAAATAAATATCTCCAGCAACTCGTTAAATCATTCTTCCATTTTTAAGGTATTTGGGAGAATCGAAGTAGGCGAACAGTTACACGCACGGCATTTTTCGGAGAAAAAAGGTGTAAAAAACGGACAGTTGATGGTGTCTCATCGAAAGCATCCCAAATAAAGGAGAAGGGTCTGACAAGTCCCCAAAATTAACTTTAATAGTTATGTTAATGTTTAGTTTAATCATAAAGTTTATTCTAAGTTTAATTCGATCTTTATTATATTATTGTATTGCTTTAGATTTTCAAGTTCATATTGTAAACTTTGATGTTAAGTTCAAGATTAACTTTAATGCTAACTTAATGTTTACTTTAATGTTGTTTTCAATGTTAACTGTAATATTAACTTAAATTCCAACATAATGTTAATTCGATCTAAACTAATGGTTTTAATGTTAACTTAAATTTAACCTTTGACAAATTATGATCAAAAAAGTTGACAATATTTCAAAAAAAGTTTACAAAAAAAAAAAAAACGAATGTTCCAAACCGTGCCCACCCAGTACCGCGATGACATCTCATAAATGTTTAATTAGTTTTAATTACCATTAACGCATACATTGCAAAATATTTAATTTTGTTCAGATATTCAACGGACAGAATAAATGCAGAATTTACATTTACGTCTGAAATAAACGACCTAATATTGTAGTATTTTTGACATATATTTAAGAGATACCTTATATGTACGAGCCGTTTGAGTATATTTTAACTGGCGAACATAAAATTTAGATTACGAACACAGAAATCCGCAGAACTCGCGAAACTCGCGAACTCGACTGGTTAACCAATTTGTCGCATAAAACCGAGACAAAACCAAAATTTCCCGAGGTATTTTTGAATTATGATACTATTGATCGATATTTTGCCTTTGTTAACAGTCATGCGCATATTGGGTAGCTAGCTACCCATTTTCACTTTATTTCTAAATAAAAAAGAACGGTTTCTGATAATAAAAAACGGACAACGGATTTGAAATCACAAAAAAAAATTTTACGTTTTTATATGGGAGAAAAATATTTTTTTTTTAGAAAATTANTTTGCGTCGGGCTTCGATAAGGATCCTCGTCCACTTGAGATTAGTAAAGCAGATTAGACGGCGTGGTTAGAAGGGAGTTAAATATTCTCATTCAAAGGTGTAAAACTATGCATTAACACAAGTGCAACGAAAATAAACATAACTATTTAATTTAAGTATCTTTTTCTCTGTTTTTCTCTTTTAAAATGGCCTCCTTCTAAAATGTACACAAGTTCATCAACTCACTCATCAGAGATTTAACTCTCAAGGATGCATTAGACACGTTCATCAAACGCAAAATGGAGAATGAAGTAGACATGAAAAATATGAGGAAAATTAATAAATTATCTTTAAATTGATAAATAAATATCTCCAACAACTCATTAAACTAATCTACCGTTTGTAAGGTATTTGGGAGAATCGAAATAGGCGAACAGTTACACGCACGGCATTTTTTCGGAGAAAAAAGGTGTAAAAACGGACAGTTGATGGTGTTTCATCGAAAGCATCCCAAATAGGTTTCCTTTCAACGAAAAATAAAGGAGACGGGTCTGACAAGTCCCCAAAATTAACTTTAATAGTTATGTTAATGTTAACTTTAATCTAAAATTTTATTCTAATTGTTAACTTTAATTCGATCTTTATTATTGCTCTACATTTTAAGTTCATATTGTAAACTTTGATGTTAAGCTCAAGATTAACTTTAATGCTAACTTACTGTTTAATTTAATGTTAACTTTAATGTCATCTTCAATGTTAACTGTAATATTAACTTAAATTTTAACATAATGTTAATTCGATCTAAACTAATGGTTTTAATTTTAACTGAAATTTTACCTTTATTGACAAATTATGATCAAAACAGTTGACACTATTTCAAAAAATGTTTACAAAAAAAAAACGAATGTTCCAAACCGTGCCCACCCAGTACCGCGATGACATCTCATAAATGTTTAATTAGTTTTAATTACCATTAACGCATACATAGCAAAATATTTAATTTTGTTCAGATATTCAACGGACAGAATAAATGCAGAATTTACATTTACGTCTGAAATAAACCACCTAATATTGTAGTATTTTTGACATATATTTAAGAGATACCTTATATACGAGCCATTTGAGTATATTTTAACTGGCGAACATAAAATTTAGATAACGAATACAAAAGTCCGCAGAACTCGCGAAACTCGCGAACTCGACTGGTTAACCAATTTGTCGCATAAAACCGAGACAACACCAAAAATTCCCGAGGTACTTTTGAATTATGATACTATTGATCGATATTTTTCCTTTGTTAACTCAACGGAGGAAGTGCGAGTAAATAGACACGCAACTGGTTTTTTCGTCGATTTAAGGCATATGGGGGCCCCGTAGGCAAAACGGGTATTGGTGACCCCTCTCAACTTTTCGAGAAAATTCGATTGACGGTGTTTTTTTCGCGTAGGTTGGAGATTTCAAACAGCTCTCTAGGGGGCCCTGGTGGCCCAAATCATTTTATGAAGAGTCAAATCGACGTAGTTTGACGAGCTCTACAACTATTTTATTGTGAATACAACTATTGTGAATTTTTTAAGTGCGTGTTTATTTACACGCATTTTCCTCCTACGGGTTCCCAAAAACTCCTTCCCCCTGAGAGTTAATATTTCAGTCTACCCAGCAAATCGACAGCTTTTTCCGTAAAACGGCAGTTATCTACCAGTTGTTAGGATAAAACCGTTCAAACCGTAACTTTCGAATAAACAAAAAATATACGGGCCTAAAAAGCCTAAATATACATGTGAACGTCATATTTTTTTCTAAAATATACAATTAAGTTTCCGTTCTGTAATGCAAACCGCCGTTGGTATGTTGACGAGTTAACTTCCATATTTCATATCCGTTTTCTAACCGATGGCACTTGGATGATTACAGCTCACCCCCACCCGGCCCCCTATTTTGATAAGGCCAATTCAATTTCAATTTATCAAAACATCTTATTTAACATTTTCATGGCCCCCTCTTGCTTGCTGTAACAATTTTAGCAACTTTTTTTTTTGGCATTTTAGAATGACGGGCGTTTTTAGTTTTTGTTTTTACGGACAAGGTAAAAATTATTTTAACACGGTCCAAGTTCAAACATTCGTGTCGTTTTGCCAAAACGGTTTTGGGGATGAGCTGATGTAATCCAAAATTAGACAAAAGCAAAAAAAAAAAGAAACCGTTAACTCTCACTAGTATAATGACACAGATTTGTACCGAATTTGCATTATACAGTTATGTTTTGTCAGAATCTATAAAACTACTTATACGGAAACTGAGGAACGCTTCTTTTCGTACTAAAGCTTCAATTGGTACTAATGCTTCTTTTAGTAAGCCTGCTTCTTTTGATATTAGCTCGATACCAATTGAATCACTAGTACTAATTAAAGCGGAGGCATTGGACTGGCGGACAAATTTATTGCCCGCCAGTCTGTAGCCGTCCAATTAAAGCTTTAGTACCAAAAGAAGTGTTCCCACTCACGTTTTTACATTCGTCAATTTAAGGGTTCGGCCAAAAATCTTTTCTCTTCAATATTGTTATCGAGTACAAACTCCTTCAGTTATAATGAGAAAGCTTAAAGATTAGAAACATTTAAATCACCGGAAGCCCCAAAAAATCAAAATCTTTATTAAAGACTCATTTGAGATCAAGTTTTAGACGGTGAACTGTGGTTGTGTAACATATCCGCTAAAATGAATTAGATCCCCATAATCGATCCCACAAAATTCACTGGAAAAGAAAAAAAGTACCGATTTGGAATTATTCCCGTCGCTTGAGCTGGATTTAAACTAAATGAGGGTTTTTTGAATTGGAACGTGGCGGATAAGTAGCAATTTTCATCAAAAAGACACAGAATATACTAAATAGCGCTCGCTTCAAGTTAACAAAAAGTAATTGTTTTTTGGAAAGTTTTTTGTCTATAATTTTCAACGGATCTTATGAAACCAGTAAACTACACCACCTAACCATTTGACTTAACACCATTGGGCTTAACAGTTTGCATTTGACTTAACAGTTTGCAGTTGAATTAACACTTTTTTGTC
>SCLG01000248.1:293693-309535 GCA_004367875.1 Oikopleura albicans
AGACTGTTTAGTTTCACAACCTAGAATCTAGTTAATTTTTTTGGATAGGCTAAAATCTTGGGATGAGGCCCATTCGGATGTATTTTGGTTGGAGAAACTTTCACTAGCGCAATAAAATAAAAACTGTTTGATATGCATTTTCGGATTTTCTATCGGATTTTCTCGTTACGAATTATACCGTTCATCAGACAATATCGTTTCAAAGATAAAATCTGTATTCAGTAGTTACCTGTCAGTTCGTGATCGCAAAATTAGTTCGAAATGGCTAATTAGGCAAAAGCTGGGCAGCGGCAGAAGAAGTAAAGAATCCATTTTTTTGTTTTTCGTAACCATTATAAATCATCGTCGTGGCGCCGGGACATTTTTGGAACATTTTTTTAAAAACGATAACTATACCTTTAAAACCATGAAGCGGAAAGATGTTGCCCGACAGTGAATAAATCCATTTCGGAATTTTTCATTTTCGTCATTTTAATTATACCTATAAAATTGCATAATCCACGAAGTCCACAAAAAGCATTTGTTCCAGCATCCACCAGTTCAACGATTGTTACCTAAATTATTAATGTTAAATAAGTTGAAAATGGACAGGTCAAATTTTCGAAAAAAAACTGTTTTGACCATTGAACTCAGAATCAAAAAGTAGAATATAGGGACCAAGGTCAGTTTTGCGCCAAGTTCAACGGGTCACGTGATAAATTATGATAAAGGCGTTTGTCTGGTACAAAACATATACGTTACGTCCCAAATCGTTACATTGTGACGTCATAACCCCAAATCGTTACGATTTGTTGAACCGCAAATCGTAACGATAAGGCGCAGAGAATGGAAATCTATAAAAATGTATAAAATTTTTGTGCGATTTTTAATGCTTCATACTTTTCTATAAAAATGGTAATATTCTGAATTCTCTGAAACCAAAATACAGTCCTTAACCATTCATCGGACGCTTACTCATTTATCGGACGCTTTTTTGGCCAAAATGGGGTCATTCTAATAAAAAATGACCTCTTTTGTGACGATGCCCATTTATCGGACGCTATTTTGGACAACCTAAATTGTCGGATAAATGGTTAAGGACTGTAATCGATCAGGATTTTTTTATATTCTGAAAATTTATACTTTAGATTTTTTTACTTTGCACCGAGAAAGGTTGGATTCTGAAGCAAGCCGAATTTTAATATAACTTTATTATAACTCAAAAAAACCTAACTCAAAAAACCTTACGCGACCTTCTGCCGCCTACACTTTGCGCAGTTATCTTTTCATTTTCTGGAAATTCATTCGCAAGATAACTGCGCAAGTGGTGTATACAATTTAATGCTAGCTGAAAAAACTACCCTTTTAAAAATCTGTGGCTAAAAACATGATAGGGCCCAGCGAAATTACTGTATAACTTCTAGTTTTCGTTTCACCCAAATTTGTTTTAAATTTGCAATTATGAACGTATCAAAAATATCAAAACCAAATGTGAAATTTCAATTAAATCGAGGTTTCCGAGAAAGCTTGTACGGTCAACTATTCCCGCCACAAACAATGTTCTAACAAATAGTCACGTCCAATTTAGGCCCGAGTTTACTTTTTTTCCGCATCATAAGCCATTGAGCTTGGTTTTAATCCAATAGTGTTAGGGTAATTTTCTGGTGGTCAGAGAAGGATTTGGGCGGTGAAATTGATAAACAGTTAGGTAACATCAATAATGGGCAAAAAACTTGATTTTAAAAAGAAACTTAACTACTACGCTCCCGACAGTGCCATATGGCACTTTTTACAGTTCTTTCGCTAATAGCTGGAAATCGATAAGAGTGATCTACGATCACGTTTTTGAATTCGGTTTATAGGCTTTTAACGTTTACTTTTTGTCAAGATTAATTTCCGATTAATCGGAAATTGACTTCCGGTTACTGGTTTAAATACTTTTATGCGTCTTATTATACGCAAAGTTCACCGTGTCTAACAATTCCAATAAATATATAAACCATCATTTTGTTTTTGGACTTATTGAAATATTTAGACACGGTCTGACCCTTTAGTTTCAATCAAAAGTGCCATATGGCACTGTCGGAAATGCAACAGGAGAGTAAAAAATTAATTTGAATCTACCAAATCAATTTCGGAATTCGACTACCCGGCGTATGTTGATACTTATTTACTCCACCACAATGATAACTTACCACCCATGTAACTTAGTAAGTAAGTAAGTAAGTTAACAATAGTAAGTTAACAATCTTCAAGTAAGTTAAAAATTTCCAAGTAAGTTAACAATTTCCAAGTAAGTTAATAATTTCCAAGTAAGTTAACAACTTTTTATGTCGATTTAAAAAAACCGTCTGTGTTCAAGTAAGTTACCAGTTTTCCACGTTTTCTAGCGTTCCGCTAACGCACTACTCAACTAAGTTAACAATATTGAAGTAAGTTAACAGCTATTCTCACTTAAATTTTGTTAACTCATTTAGGTAGCTGGTGCATCTATTTTGAGAAAAAAAACAGCGCTTAGTTATCAAAACAACATGTGTCGAGTTAAACATCTAACGACTTAAAAATGTTCACTTAGAGTGTCACACGTTACGAATTCGGTCGAACTGCACAAGTTCAATTTATGCCGTGTCCTACCAAAAAAATGCAACATCCACTTCATGTAACGATTTTTATAATTACACATTTCGCCGAAATTTGTTTTTTTTTTCTATATTTTATGCACTCGGAATATAAACACACAGAAGACGCCGACGAAAGATATTTTTTATATGTATCTAATAAGTTATTAATGAGTCGCAAAATAAGGGTCGGATCTATCGGGTTTTTAAAAACCACGCTTATTTGGCGATCGGACTCTTATTTAGTAATTTTTTAAAGCAAAAAGGTCTTCGCATTGCGCCGTTAACACCCATATTAGGGAGTGGGGTACCATTTGTGGTCGCGAAAGAAGTTGTATTTTGGGAGGTTTCGCGACCACATAGTTAAGTCGCAAATTGTTGTTCAAAATTTGGTTTCGCGACGTTTTGGGTGACGTTTCGCGATCACTATTTTTAGGTGGTAAAAAATGGTCGCGAAACAATGTCTAAAGTAAACATCATAGTCGCGAAACAAAATTTTAACAACGATTCGCGACCAAATGTGTGGTCGCGAAAGTACTCATAAACGGGTTTTTTCGTAAGTACCCTTCACCCTTATTTGTTGTTAAAAGTTTCGACCGAAAATTTTACGCTGCCTATTAACGGTGCACCCTGTGTATACCAATCCCTGCTATTTTTTTTTTCACTCGAAACATTAACACTCGAAATATAAATACACGAAAGACACCGTCGTTGGCCTCCATTAGACGAAAGTCGATTGAAACAATAAAGAATGTGTCAAACGGGTGCGAGTATTTGGCGAAGAAAGCGTAATAATGAGCTTGTCTTCTTAGAATGAGTCAGCCAGATTTATATACCGTATGGCTCAACGATAAAACATGCTTTTGACTCATTTTATTTCTAGGGCGTAATAAAGAGGCACTTTTTATTCTCGCAAACAAAAGTATAGTCTTCCCTCCCTTAAGTGTCGCAGTTGAGCCGCCAAAAACGCGGCACTTAAGGGATGGTATGCCTCCGAAGGCCATTTTTAGATTAAAAATGATGGTTAATCAAACTGAAAAAAACGCGGCACTTAATGGGCGGCACTTAATGAAGCGGCACTTAAGGGAGGGCGGAATGTAGTTACTTTGATAGCCCGAAAAATATAGTAAGTTCCGAGTCTGACGAAGATGGGAAAACATGCGTAACGTCAATACGTTTGAAATAAAACAGACAGTTTTGCACTTTATTTTTCCGTTCTAGTAAACGGTTCTCAAAGATCGAACAGTTATGTGAAAAAAGTCAACTAGCATATGCTGGTGCTCAGACTGTCGGGCTTAGAGCAGTTTTCGTATCATTTGTAATGCTATTTTGCCATCACCGCGACAGACTGACCGCCTGCATACGGTATGCACTTCGATTAACGGATACAAGGAGATAATTTAGAAAAGTCCAAAACTCATTAACCAAGCAATAATGATAACAAATTTGAATTTCCGTTTATAACAGGACCGAAATTAAATGGCCCAATTTTCCTGCGGTTAATATGGCTACTGATGTGGCAAATAAGTTGGTCAGGGGCGGAAATAGAATTATGAATAGGCGACCAAAAAAAAGAGAAAAAAACGTGAATGTTCGATTCAGAACGGTTACAATGTTAATCAGCAGAATATATCCATTATCATAAACATCACGTTCGCTCGTAAGGTCTTAGCACTTTTAACATGTCAGATTATTTAAATGCGCACAGACAACGTGGGTACGAGTATTGCAGGGCCTTATCGCCCGTAATTAACCTTAACCCTGCACCGTTATCGAAAACACACACAATTTTCTGACCGTTTAAGTTTTGAGAACATACAGGACAAAAAAAATTAAGGACATAGCCTGATTTGGGCGGAGGCGGAATATGAAAAGGGAAAAACAATCGAAATTGGGAAAACTGCAGAAATATTGTAATACAGTCCCGAATGCGTTGAGTACTTCTTTTTCATTTTTTATAAACAGCGGCCTTCAAGGCATCTTCAGTACTCAATGCAGTCGCCCGGCACTCAAGGCAGTATGATATTTTTTCATTAAAATACCAATTTTTCATTTTAACTCTCCTTATCCGAACGGTTATACTTGAACATTCGGTTTTTTTTCTTGCCCATATAAATATTAAAAAAATATTTTGGGAATTTCTTCCCATAGAGTTTGTACTATAATTTATGTTTCATAATTTATGGAAATGTTTACATCGGTACATTTTGATCTTCCATGAAAACGGAAGATATCTTACACGACCTAAACAGCCACATTTGAATGTAAATTATACGTTTATGGCATGTTTTACCATATAAATTATATGATGTAATATGCAATGACAAAAAAATGGAAGTATTGAAAACTGAACGTGCATATGCGCCCTAATCAAAACGTCTCGGTGGATAATGGCTAGAGTTGTAACCGATTGCAAAATACCAATTATTACTCATTTTAAATGATAATTGCATCATACGTTATGTGTGCAATAAAAAAATAAAACCCTGAAGATTTTCTATCCGTTTATTTAGGGCGTTGCGGTCCTTCAGGGAAAAGTTTTCTGTCTAAGGAGCCACAAAATTCATTAAAATTTATTTAGTACGGTATAGTTTATAGCACAGATTGAGTTGGTACGTAAATATGACATCAAAACAAAGAGTAAAAAACATACCGTCCTGATTTTAAAACATGAAAAAAAATGTTTTAACAGTAATGCATATTTAACAATGCAAAAATTTGTCCTTAAGAAAAAATATCAAAGGCTGAATAATACAAAAATATTTTTAAAGAAGGAAGTCGCCTTTTGGTGATTTGCCTTTCGGTGATTGACCAAGCGTTCAAAAAAGGGCCAATGACAAACCACACAGACCTCAAACGCACTGTCAAGCAACGTTACCAAAAAATGGTACCATTATTTTTTTTTTTCGCGTTTGGAAATCATTGCGATACCTAATTGTCATTTAGTAAATGAAGTTTTCATGATGTTTTTTTGATTGGCACCGTAGTTTTTCGACAAAAATTTTTTTTTTTTCATTTTTTTTTTTGCAATAAAACTGTTAAAAAACTGTTTTAGACAAAAAAGTTTTTCGTGCAAACTTTATTAGGATCTCCATATAACTATCCGAAAAAGTTTTGTTAAAAAAATTTCTTATAAAAAAACGTTTTCTCATAGCCCATGAGTCATGGGAGACCGCGGTGCAATAATATGGGCGAAGCAAACGGAATTAGTCATTTAGGTGTGGCTTGTGCTGATTGGTTTAACTCCGCTTATTAAAAGAAGCAGACCAATAAGACCGTCGGGTCTGTAAACAAAACAAAAAATTGCCTTATGACACGAGGACGCGCGCCCAATCATCCAAATATGCATTTTTAAAGCGTTTTTCATTGGGGTACGAACTGTACATCATTTGTTTGAAAACAAACTTATGCAATTGGTATAAATTGTTTTGTTTTATCTTCACTCCAATAAGAACGGGCATTCTCCAGTTTAACCAATCAACAATTCATACTGACAATTTTGCGGTCTTAAAACCTCTTCATGAACCACAAATTTTTGCCAGAATAAATCTATTTTTCACCAAGTGGTTATCACGAAAATTAGCATAACTTTTAACAGATTTTCGATGGCTTTTTTTGTTATTTTTGAAGCCTTTGTTCACATTGAATGTATTCTCATAATTTTTTTTTTCTTAGCTTACGTGTCAAAACAAATGAAACCAAAGTTTGAAGTGAACATTCGGCCAAGAAAATTGGTTAGATTTAAAATCTAGAGTTCTAGAGCATTGTGGTCAAATATTTAGAACCGGTTCAGAACAAACGAAAAATAAATCCATACTAGAAGCTTTAAGAGTCACAAGTACTCTGTTTTGGTCTAAATTTTCACCGAAGGCGTTTTTCCACTTTGAGAAATAAATTTCTTTTTTTCTAAATTATGATATTTTTGGAAACTTAAAAAAAAACTCATACATTGGTCCATCAAAAAGAAATTTAACTGGACAGGGTTGGCAGTTAACCGTCCACCAAAATTAAAACTAAAATTGCGCAATACTGGACGGTTAACTGCTCAATGCGTAGGCGATTTGTCTGAAAATAAAAAATGACACCTGGCTGGTTAAGTGCGAATCGCCCAATAGCGGACGGTTAACTGCTGGACCGTTAACTGCTCACCCCTTGTCTCAAATAGAAAATGGTAATATGTACGTATTCATAAGTGATATTATGCTAGACAAAGTTACGATAATTGAAAAAAAGGTTGCTTTATCTACTGGTTTGATAACGACTCAGGGTGACAAATCTATTTTATACTCAATCAGTTGCCAGAAAACGCGTATTTAATCAATCCATTTAAATTTTAAACTGTTTAAGAGCTCCATGAAAAGTCCAATCATAATATTATAAATCTATTTGTCGCAAATTTGAGTTTTCTTTATGACTTTTTACAAATTGAATTTATAGTCCGATTGTTATTTTATTAAGTAGAGGGCAAATTTTAGATATCATTATGGATATATGAACACAAAATCAAAAAAAAAATTTTTAATTTCCGAACTATAATTGGAACTCCAAAATCTTGTTTACAGTTCGATAACAGCATCGGCGATAACAACTGCATCGCATAACAATTCCTATAGTACAGTCGACAGATATATCGACAAAAATGCCACATCTTGACAGATCTTAGCCCCTATGAGGTCATGCGTAAGTGTCTAGATAATCTACCGCCCAAGTTCCAAGTTCATTCAGGTATAATTATAAATCTAGAAACATCTAAGATCTGTTAAGATGTGGCCTTTTTGTCGATATATCTGTCGACTGTACTATAGAAATTGTTATGCGATGCAGTTGTTATCGCCGATGCTATTATCGAACTGTATACAATATTTTGGAAATTTCATCACGGTTCATAAAAAATGGTTAAACCAAGTTGTAGAGTACTTGAAACTACAACGATTTGATTAATCAAAAGTTGCTTCGGGAAACCGGAGCCTAATGGGGACCTGTTTGAACTTTTCAACCTACGCAAAAATTTTCTCAGAGCTCAAGCGTAGGTGGTTTATCTAATATGATATCAATTTGACGAATAGTTATACAAAAAAAGTGTACTAATAGACTTCAAAGCGAGAAGTTTCAGAAAATTTGAAATTATGATGGCTATTATTACCGCATCCAAAAAACACCACAAAAAGCCCGATATATGAAATCCATAATATAATTGTTTTGGAAATATTAGGTATATATTGATTGTTATGACTAGCAAGATATTATTGACCAATGTGGTCCAAGGTGCGAGTGATATATTCACCAACAAGCACCGGTCGAAAACCGTAATCTTTTAGCTTAGTTAAAAATTACATGTTCGACAAAGCTGAAAAGATTTCCAGGGTTAAAATTGTGGTTTTCCTGGTAGTCTGAAAATTAGCAATAATTAAAGTCAAGATATTTTAGATGACAAAAAAATTCCCTTGTTTCAAGGTGAGGGATTTGCTGTTTACAAAGAAAACTCAAAATAAATAAGTAACCCCCAGAAATGTTTTTTCTGTTGATCAATTGAGAAGGGTAGGTTGCTAATAATAAATTTCTTCCACGTTCATTTATTATTATAAATCTAGAATTTATTTAGATTTATTTTAAATCTCTTTAGTTATATATACCTTATTTCCAATCTAATCATGAAACAACTTTGATCGTAAAAATGTTTTAGAGTGGGCAATGCTTCATCATTTCTAGAATAGGTGTATGTGTGTCAACGTATAAAATGCGTGAAATGGGTATTTCCCACTCTTAACCATACTGACTGTATTCTGTTCAAGTTTATTATTTTATTTTTTTATTACCGGAGGTTCACGAGGTTTTCATCTACAGAAATTGTAAAAATATGGTTACAGTCCCCCACCCCAATACGATACACCCCAATACGATACAAAATGACGTCATCACCCTAATACGATACACTTTATTTTTGCGACTTCAGTTACGCCAATACGGTACACTTTTTTTAAACCCTTTTTTATGTATCGTTTTTGAAGGAGAGTGTATCGTATTGGGGTGGGGGACTGTATATAATTTTTCAAAAAACATAAGAGCGTATCAATCCGGTATTGATAAATTATCAACCTATTATAGGTTATAAGAATACCTCGGATACGGCATACCTCAAACCTTATAGCCAACCTATTGAACTATTTACCACTACTGCTGTGTTCAGAAACGCTTTATTAAATGATAATATTGTATTTCTGATTCCAATTTCGGAAATCGAATGAAAAAAATGACGATGGCACCACGTTTTGAATAGTTGCCGCCGCGGAAATTCATTATACTCTGAATTTTCTGTGGGAAATGATATCGTCGAAGGAATGCTCAACTAGGATCGCACCTTCCAAAAACTAGAGCGGTCGAGGAAAGATTATTTTGTGGTTTGAAGTTTTTTCAATTTAGACGGGTTTAACGGAGATAGAAAAAAAAGTGTCAAGAAAAAAAACCGCTGGAGGATCGGGAAAAGCGATAGAAACGGACAGTCTGATAGGGGTACTGTTAGCTAAAGACTACTAATGAGATCTAAAGACACTCGGTGGCCCACCGACGGTGGGTATCCAAAATAAGCCAATTGGAAAGTCCTCCGCAATCAAATTGCCTTGCATCATCAGTAGTTTTATAACTTTATTTTAGAAATAGGGGGTTAGAAATTTGCTCAACACATGCGCTAACGTGGGCCGCTTTTCATTAAATTTATTTTTCTCACAACAAATATTCGAAAAATCGTTNATTTAACACTACTGGTGTGATCAGAAACGGTTTATTAAATGATAATATTGTATTTCTGATTCCAATTTCGGAAATCGAATGAAAAAAATGACGATGGCACCACGTTTTGAATACTAGCCGCCGCGGAAATTCATTATACTCTGAATTTTCTGTGGGAAATGATATCGTCGAAGGAATGCTCAACTAGGATCGCACCTTCCAAAAACTAGAGCGGTCGAGGAAAGATTATTTTGTGGTTTGAAGTTTTTTCAATTTAGACTGGTTAAATACGGAGATAGAAAAAACAGAGTGAAGAAAAAAACCGCTGGAGGATTTAATCGGGAAAAGCGATAGAAACGGACAGTCTGATAGGGGGTACTGTTAGCTAAAGACTACTAATGAGATCTAAAGACACTCGGTGGCCCACCGACGGTGGGTATCCAAAATAAGCCAATTGGAAAGTCCTCCGCAATCAAATTGCCTTGCATCATCAGTAGTTTTATAACTTTATTTTAGAAATAGGGGGTTAGAAATTTGCTCAACACATGCGCTAACGTGGGCCGCTTTTCATTAAATTTATTTTTCTCACAACAAATATTCGAAAAATCGTTATGTGAGAACTTCTACATGGTTTTTTAATATTTTGCTAAAAATGATATACACCGGGTGCGCAGTTATCGGGCGGATTTCGCGACAAAAAACCTTAATCGGGCGCCGATAACTGCTCAGGGCGGAAGCGGAATAAGGTAAAAAACCGCCCGATAACAGCAAAGGGTGCCCGATAACTGCGCACCCGGTGTATATCCTATAGGTTGTTCGGGATAGAAATGTCGCAAATTCGTATTCTAGAAAATTAAAAAAACAGGTCCATAGAAGTGTAGGTGTAATTACTCAATAAATAAACCAGTGGAAAATCGAGAAGTCATCCGTGAAAAGTCGAGAAAATAGAGAAACCTAAAGTAACGCCATTTATACACTACCAACCAAACTAAGTTAACACTATTAGTAACTTAAAGTAAGTTAACAAAAAAAAAATTTGTCGACTCTGGAAAAAAAGTCTTAATTCAAGTTAAATAATAATTGTTTCAGCCCTAATTTTCTTCACCTACTTAGGTAGTTAGTGTAACTAGTAAGTCGACGTATGTTTTTGAATCGTGTCTTTTAAGAACGACGCAATAATAATTTCAAAATTAACCAAAACATGGCCCTGTTGGTAGACCTTTTGATTTTTGTACATCTAATTTGTATGAATCTAGGGTAACATACCTAGGGTACCTTTGTATAAGCAGTTTTGATCTCATTTAGAGGGTTATAAAAGTTTGAAAGATTGCAAATTTGAAAGTTTGCAAGTTGGCATGATTAAGTCGTTTTAGGGTTGCCACTTCATTCATAAACTATACATGTATTATGACGAACGGAGGGAACTGTCTTAAAAGTTATAACGCGTAAAAGGTATGAAAAAACCTAGGGATATCTAAGGCCCCTTAATAAAAGTCCCTTAATAAAAGTCTGTTTTAGCCAAATTGCGGAACTCGAAAAGTGTAAAGAAATGTGATAAAAATCAAATTTCGGAAATAGTGAGTTCTAGAATTTTTTTGATATCGAAAGGAAAAACATTTTTTTCAAGGGCAACAATTACGGTGCCGGAAATGGCACCATTTTATGCAGTGAACTTTCTGCTAATGAACAAAAAAAAATAGTTGTGCAGTTGAATGTTTCTGGTGGTTTCCATGAGCGTTTTTATACCTCGTTATTTTTGTAAACAATGCTTGTGACCGGTCCTTAAGGAGGTTGATGACCCTATTTAAAAAAAAGTACCGAACGGAGATAGTTTTTGTGATTTTTTTTAATTAGGAGGTAGAAAATATAAAATCCGTGCAGTTTTTCTTAAGAATCAATTTGGTTTATGAATGAAATAAACTTATTTTTCCTACTTTGTGTTTTTGATGTAATTTGCCCTGTAGGTCACGAATTTGGATCAAAACGGCACGTTTAGGCTCCCGAAAGCTTTTTCTCCTATAAAACTCGTTTTGAAAATTTTCTTACTTTAGTTCTTCAACCAAGATAAATACAGTCCCTAAGTTTAATTACGAATTATCCTCCTAGAACAAAAAAAAATGCACGTGGCGACCCTAAACACATGCCAAACCCACAAACTTCCCTCAACATAAAATAACAATTAAAACGCCCACAGCATTTGGATTGTCTCAAATCTGCCGTGTATATGCAATATTAATATTTACAACACAATGCACCATTTGTACAAGTAGGTCCTTTTTTGGCCACCGTTTATCATATTATGCATTCAAATATATCCCCCGGTGAAATGGGTGTTTTTAAAACTTTTTGACAAATACCGAAATATATTATTCAGCTTTTTGATGGTAAGATAATGAACTATGAAGAGAATAAAAACTCGAAATTATTAGAAAATGCATTTATTGGTGAGAAAATTTGAGATGCGGTGAAAAAACAAATATCACTGGATTTTTATTTCATGAAAATAGAGATTCGAAATTATGCCACACTGTGTGCACCGTTATGCTTCACATTTTTATGAATAATGTTTTTCGTTATACAGGTTTGGCCTCATGAAAATCGGCTGAGCGTTTCTAGAATAGAATAATTTTCTTTTTTTCTTGCAATGAGGTGCTCCTATTGGCCAATATCATTTTAGAATATGCCGACACGGTATACTAGAAACGCGCAGCCGATTTTCATGAGACTAAACCAGTACATAAACGCAGTTTTTCATGAAATGAAGGCTTTGAGAATTAAAAAAAAAAATTTAAAGAAAAAAATGATGAGCAATCAAAATTTGACAGAAGATAAAGAATCTGTCCGGCCAATCAGCGTGCTCGGGGAGCGATATATCTTTTTTTTCTTTTTAAATCCTTGCTTTCAGGAAAAATTGCGTTTATATTTATATGATAACTCCTACGCCAATTTATTGTACATTTTCCCGTTACACAGTATATGAGGTATTCAGCATTATCTATAATGAATTCGTTCAGTTTATAAATTATACGCTGCGTATTAATATAAAATATAGTTATTTAAAATTCAGTTTTTGTAAGTAAAAATGCCATCATATAGTCCATCATATATGAGGTATTCAGCATTATCTATAATGAATTCGTTAAACAGTGGATCAATTGTATTTTTGCTAAAATTGTACGTTCAAAAATTGACCTTCAAAAATGCATTACTTTAAAAATTGACCTTCAAAAATGCATTACTTTAAAAAGCTTCATATCTTGATTACTTTCTGTTTTAAAATGTTTCGTCAAATACATAGTACAACACCCGCGACGTTACCTAGCCGACGTTTTCGCCGAAAACACATTTTTTACGTAATAATAACGGCGCAGTCCCAAACAAATAAAAATAGGGCTTTCTAGAAAATAATTGCTCTTAATTCCGGCCAAATAAAGGAACAAAGGGGGAATTCCGGGCAGATAACGGGTGGTCAGATAACGGCGAAGGGGGTGTTTTATTTTAACATAAGCATTTGACATTTTTATTTTTTATTAGACATTGCGTTACCATTTTAAAACGTTACATCAATTTTATGACACATATCGTTAAATTTATAATATTAATATTTTTAAATGTTGCAATAATTTTATTCGACATGGCTTGTTAAAAATAATGACAAATATTCCGAAAAATGATACGTGAGTTTTGCAGTTTTTTTCATTTTTGTAGAACACACAGTCAGGNATAAAATAAACGATTTCATATTATGAAAAGGGTTTTGATATCAAAAAGGTTATTCAGTCCCACAACGGCCGGTCTGATAGTCCCACAACGGCCGGCGGTCCCACAACGGCCGCGTTTTTTGGGCCTTGAAGGCGGCCGTTGTGGGACTGAGGACTGTACTTAGGTAGTTGGTGTAACTGGTAAGTCGACGTATGTTTTTTAATCGTGTCTTTTCAGAACGACGCAACAACAATTTCAAAATTAACCAAAGCATGGCCCTGTTGGTCGACCTTTTGATTTTGGTACATGTAATTTGTGTGAATCTAGGGTAATATACCTAGGGTACATTTGTATAAGCAGTTTTGATCTCATTTAGAGGGTTATAAAAGTTTGAAAGATTGCAAATTTGAAAGTTTGCAGGTCGGCATGATTAAGTCGTTTTAGGGTTGCCACTTCATTCATAAACTATATTATGACGAACGGAGGGTACTTTCTTAAAAGTTATAACGCGTAAAAGGTATGAAAAAACCTAGGGATATCTAAGGCCCCTCAAATAAAAGTATATTTTAATAATATACACCGGGTGCGGAGTTATCAGGCGGGTTTCGCGACCAAAAAACCGCCTGATAACTCCGTAGGGTGCCTGATAACTCCGCAGGGCGTAGGCGGAATGGGGGAAAAAGTTGAGAAAAAAACTGCCTGATAACACGACGAGCGGAGAATTGCGCAATACCAAATTGTCATTATCCAATGACAAACCTGCCTGATAACACAACGAGCGGGGAATTTCGCAATACCAAATTATTATTATGAACCTGCGGGGAATTTTAAGATCCTATAATATTACTCATTGTTTAATTGAACTTAAAAAGATTATAAATACACTTTGATATGTATCATATCTGAGAGAGTAAAAAGAAACACTTTTCGTATCACTATTCATTAAAGCCATAGTCTATGGCTTTAATTTAATAATAAATCTATATAATAATAATCTATGGCCCATAGATTATAGATTAATTAGAACTTCAATCTCAAAAGGGTATATGGCTGAATTCCGCTACCTTGTAGCGAATATAGTTATTACTGGATATATGAATTAGTGTATTAGTTAAAATTGGAGAATAACGAGCAAAAAGAGTAACTTGTGAAATTTCGTAGGGTGCCTGATAACTCCGCAGGGCGTAGGCGGAAAACTGAAAAGATTTTTGGGGAAAAAACCCGCCTGATAACTCAACGAGCGGGAAAACCCGCCTGATAACTGTGCGCCTGATAACACCGCACCCGGTGTATTTAAATAAAAGTATATTTTAGCCAAATTGTAGAACTAGAAAAGTGTAAAGAAATGTGATAAAAATCAAATCCCGGAAATAATGAGTTCTAGAACTTTTTGAATATCGTAAGGAAAAACGTTTTTATCTTTTAACTCCCAAAGGGAAGTGCGTGTATATAGACACGGAACTTGTTTTTCGTCGATTTAAGGCATATGGAGGCCCCGTAGGGCAAAACGGGTATTTCTCAACCATTCGAGAAAATTTGATTGACGGTGTTTTTTGGGTAAGTTGCAGATTTAAAACAGCTCTCTAGGAGGCCCTGGTGGCCCAAATCAATTTCTTAGGTAGATACTTACTATAGTTCTTCAACCAAGATAAATACAGTCCCTGAGTTTAATTACGAATTATCCTCCTAGAACAAAAAAATGCACGTGGCGACCCTAAACACATGCCAAACCCACAAACTTCCCTCAACATAAAATAACAATTAAAACGCCCACAGCATTTGGATTGTCTCAAATCTGCCGTGTATATGCAATATTAATATTTACAACACAATGCACCATTTGTACAAGTAGGTCCCTTTTTGGCCACCGTTTATCATATTATGCATTCAAATATATCCCCCGGTGAAATGGGTGTTTTTAAAACTTTTTGACAAATACCGAAATATATTATTCAGCCTTTTGATGGTAAGATAATAAACCATGAAGAGATTGGCAAAAAACTCAAAATTATTGGAAAATGCATTTATTGGTGAGAAAATTTGAGATGTGGCGAAAAAAACAAATATCACCGGATTTTTATTTCATGCTTCAGCGGTCTGAAAAAATAGAGATTCGAAATTAATGCCACACTGTGTGCACCGTTATACTTCACATTTTTATACATAATGTTTTTCGTTATACAGGTTTAGCCTTATGAAAATCGGCTGAGCGTTTCTAGAATAGAATAATTTTCTTTTTTTTCTTGCAATGAGGTACTCCGATTGGCCAATAACATTTTAGAATATGCTGACACGATATACTAGAAACGCGCAGCCGATTTTCATGAGACTTAACCAGTACATAAACGCAGTTTTTCATGAAAGGAAGGCTTTGAGAATTAAAAAAAGAAAAATTCAAAGAAAAAAAGTGATGAGCAATCAAAATTTGACAGAAGAGAAAGAATCTGTCCGGCCAATCAGCGTGCTCGAGGAGCGATATATCTTTTTTTCTTTTTAAATTCTCAAAGCCTTGCTTTCAGGAAAAAATGCGTTTATCTTTATATGATAACTCTTACGCCAATTTATTTTACATTTTCCCGTTACTCAGTATATGAGGTATTCATCATTATCTATAATGAATTCGTTAAACAGTGGATCGATTGTATTTTTGCTAAAATTGTACCGTCGAAAATTGACCTTCAAAATTGCATTACTTTAAGGATATGGAGATAGATTTGTTTAGGAATAAAACGTGAAAACCAGAAAATTAGGTTTTTTGAATATTTTTATTTGTTTTATCAACAAGTTAAATTGACCTTCAAAAATTGACCTTCAAAA
>SCLG01000248.1:320459-331688 GCA_004367875.1 Oikopleura albicans
TAACAATTTGTGGTTAAAAAAATCGTTCCGATTTGTGGTTCAAAAAGTCGTAACGATTTGGAGTCATGACGTCATTATGTAACTATTGCGGACGTAACGATTTGGGAGCATGGACTGTAACCTAAAAAACCCATTAAAACCTGCACAAAATTACTGATACTTTTCAAAAACATAAAATAATTATAAAATTATATATTATTACGTACCTTAGAAAACCATAATTTATACGAAAAATCCTCTTGAAATTGTCGTCGGCATTGCAATTGTTTTTTTTTTGTAAATCACCTGATAATTCAACCTTATAAACGTGCTGTCGAGTTTTGTTTTGTGCGGGAGTCGGTTATTGGAAACGTTATGCCATTTAGAATGGCAAACACAGAAGGAAAAGAAAAAAAAATAACGAACGCCAAACGCTCGTACTAATCCAGCTAGGGAATAAATTTTCAATCTTGAAAGAAAATAAATAAAAACAGAAATATCGATAGGGTGGCCGCCTGGGATAAGAGATATATAAACATAATAGTGGTCTGAGCGACTTGATTTTTTTTTAATTGATAAAATACACCCGATATTATTTGTGTAGTAAAAATTTCAGACCATTCAAGCTAACCGGTCCGACTTTAACCGTTTTTTCAACGTATTTTGTTCATATTTTCATAAATATAACCGTTGTAAATGCAATTTTGGTATATTAATTGTAGCTACATTGTATTATAGGTATATTAAAAGTGAAGCTACTATAGGATAACGAAGAAAACTAGAATTTTAGCGGTTATCGTGATTTAATTCCGAACCGGTACAATTTGGAGATTTTAAAATGCTACCATTGAATCCGCAGTGACCGATTACCCCCGAATATTATCCTAATGGATAAACTACTACGACTTCAAAATCGGGTAAAAATCAAAGGCGACCACCGTAGATATCGATAATGAGAGGGAGTTGCTCTCATATAGCCGCATTGCGCCAAGAGCCGTCGAAATCCATCCACTACAGGGTGATGTTTCGGTTTCATTCACAGCAAATGTGAATAGCATGTCCAAGTGGGCCACCGTCCGGCACCCTCAACGGGAGAACTGGAGAGGAAAAAAGCGACCTGAAATAAAATACGGGTTAGATAAGTACAAATATTTAGACGCAAATAAAATACACGTTGCAAGTTTGGCTCATCTAATTCATCAATTATGATAACACAAGGAACGTCAATTTAACAGTAAGCATATGTCAGAAAAAATGAGCTGTGCTCGACTGTCCTCTCGAAATAAAAAAAAATGAGTTGTGCTCGGCTGGTTTGCGAGCTCCGAAAATCAAAAGATCTATGCTCGGCTGGCCTTTCGCGGTTCCAAATTTGTCTTTAATCCGGACTGGGCAACAGTCAGCTGGCCTTCTCAGCTAGCCAGCTGGCTCGGCAATGCGACAAGCCAGTTAAAGGCCACCTTTTTTGAGTTCCAGAGGCTATCTCAAGACAGCTCAATTTCATTTTTAGCACGTTAGGTCAGCTCAGTACAGCTAATTGGGTAATTTGTATTTTAAAATGTGTTAAAACTCAAGACAAATAATGTAACGCAATAATGTAACCTTAGCTACGGGTTCCATCGAAAATAAAAAGTTAGACAAAAAATTTTGAGTTTTATTAACGGTTTTGGACACTTTTAAATGTTAACCAAATTTTGCAAATGATATGGCTATTTTTAGGCATAAAATGAATTTTTTTTTTTAATTGTAGATGAATAAATCGTAACGTCCTTACGTATATTTGTATGTTTTTGGTGTCTAGGAATGCGTCTTGGGTTTGTGCAAAAAGTGCTCTTTAACGACACTTGATGATCAGAAAGGGCGAACCGCATGTGTCAAAATATAGATTAAGGCGGCGTCGTAAGTGAAAGTCAAACCAAAGTCTTTTCTATCTCTGGCAGGCTTCAACCACTTCACGTGATAATTATAGTCTTTGGCCGGGTGGGAAAAAAGACTAAGCAGAATCATTTTCTAACACTTTTTTTCGGTACTACAATTTCCAAATAAAGATGTAGTGTGGGATTTTTATTTTTCAAATGTGAAAACAAACATTCCAGCTCACATATATGACCTATTTTCAGCCGTAGACCACGATTATGGTTAAATCGAAAATAAAAAAAGACAGTTTTTGGTGCTAGAGAGCATTTTAAGCCAAAAAGACTAAAACGGAAAATAAAATTTGAATGTCACGTGTCACCAATCTGATGTATTTTTAACAGCTGCGAATTTTCAATTCTAGAGATTAAAAATGGGCGCGCAGGTGTTAAGGAACTTTTACCAAAAAATGTTTCACGATTTAGTTATTTCGAGCAAAAACAAAGCGACATTTCCGAAAAACAAAATTTGTAGAAATTTACGGAAAAAAAGCTAAGACGAAAAAACGTCTAAGAGGTATTAAAAGATTGCTACATGAGCAATAAATGTTGTTTTTATCGAGTCTTTGTGTAATAAGATTATTACAGATTCCGTTTAACGAAATTCGATTTAATTAGTAAATTGAGTTTACTTCATTTATTATTACTGACTATGCATTTAGAAGTGTTTATTAAAAAAAGTTTTCTCGCGATTCTTGTTCCTATTTTATGGTATAAGTTACGGAATAATGTATTTTGAATTTTTAACTCTCAGGAGGAAGGACTTTTTTATAACCCGTAGGGGGATATTGTGTGCACGTATGCACACACTAAAAAATTCACAATAATTTGCAATAATTTTGGTAAAACTGGTGAAGCCAAGTTGTAGAGCTCGTCAAACTACGTCGATCTGATTATAAAGAAATTGATTTGGGCCACCAGGGCCCCCTAGAGAGCTGTTTGAAATATCCAACCTACGCAAAAAGACCGTCAATGGAATTTTCTCGAAAAGTTGAGGGGGGTCAGAAATACCAATTCTGCCCTACGGGGCCTCCTTATGCCTTAAATCGACAAAACACCAAGTCTTGTGTATAAATGCACACACTTCCCCCTGCGAGTTAACTTACATATGTTGGTGTACAATAATAGAGACCAATTGGAACCCTAACCCTTAGCCAGTACTATACGTCCGATTTTTGTCCATAATTTTTTTGATATCTTGTTAATAATTCAATGTAATTCATACCCCTGGCTGGGTTTCTGAGTCAAAAATGTGACAGTCAATGACGATCTGGCTTTAACATCAAATGAAACCGAAAAATGCTAGTCTCGGCAGCAAAAGTCAATACATATATGAACCTATTATTTCCCTATTTTTAACAAGTCATTAAATATTCAAGTCATTTAACATACATTTAATCGTACGTTTCACTGGAGAGAAAAACACCAGTTGTGAAAAAATGCATCTTTTTCAAATATTTTTATTTTTGGGATTAATATTATCATCATCAGCACGCAGAACGGAGTGACATTATGTTTGTTTATGAGATCATATAACCGGTTAATTTATGAAAATAGGGTTAGATTTGTCTTATTTGCTTCCAAGTTACCCAATGTTACGTTAAAAACAGAATTTTTTATATGATTTTGAAGGAAAACCGGTAATTATAGGTCAATAACTTATACATTTGTGAAAAAATAGAGTCAGATTCGTGATTTACATCACAAAATTACCCTACACAAAAACCGGTAAGGCTCATATAATTTAAAAAAAGGTGCTCACCAGTTAATTTCTAAATATTAATATCCAATTCGGGTCCTATACCCTTGAACAGGGCAAAAATTAACGTAAAGGGCGAAACCTGAAAAAGGTTAACCGACAATATAATGTTTTTTTTTGGTCTCGCTTTTATTGTAGTTCGCTATTTTCCGTATTCACTCAAATCCGGCTGTGCCGTTTGGATAATATTTATACGCATCATGTCAACCCAAAACCAGTCGTGCAAATCTATGCTCACGTGAAGTATGCGGACTTTGTGGAAACTTTTTTAAAAATCCGAGCTTTGGCGGATTGAAACTTCAGGAAGGGGCTGTCAAAAACAACTTGTTCATCTACAGAAAATTTGCATTTTCGTGGTATGTACTTATAATGTGAACTTGTTTATGTCGAACATTTTCTGTTTATTTTGATTTCTAAATAGTTGTAAAAACTCCAATCTGCAAAATTTGATTTCTGAGAAAAAAAAGTAAGGTAAGAGTTACACTAGGTCCGCCGTTATCTTTCCAAAAATGAAAGATACCGGCGCAGTGCGTAGACGATTATGTCGGAAAATTTTCGGGAAAAAATGAAAGATAACCATTATATTATAACGGAACGAACGGTAACAATTGAGAGGTAACGGGGTGAAGGACAGCGACGGATCTGGTTATAAGGTGATGGTTAAGATTATGGATGCCCTTAAAAAGACCCGATGGTATTATTCAATGTGCTCAGGAATTCTGCTTCAATGGCAAAGCTGCTGTTATAGATATTCTATCTAAAAATTATTAATTCACAAACTCTGTAAAGAAATAAAATCTTTTTTCATAAAATTATCATTGATATGATCTTTTTTTAACTTTTAAGCATCAAAACTACACATCATTGCTAGTTATCGGCGGAAAAAATCGGTTCTGCTTATTCCGGTCCGGCCCATATTTAAAAAAACATATCTAATTCTAGACCGAATAAAAATGCGAATAATGTGTCGAAATCATTCTAGAATTTGAAAATTGAGATTCCATAATCTAAGAGAAAAAAAAAGAATTAGACAGGTCAATTTTTCGAAAAAAAAATGTTTTGTGATACAGTTTTGTTCAGCTTGAAAAAATAAATTCTAAAATTTTTGCCCATTTTTGCCCAAGGTCAAAAATTGAACAAAAAAAAAGATTTAACCCCTACATATCTTGCACCGCTGTTTTCAAGCTGAACAAAACTGTATTAACGGTTTTTTTTTTCGAACAATTGACCTGTCTAATTCTTATTTTTTCTTCTCTTAGACAAAAGTTATTCAGGGGTTAAATGTGCAAAACATGAATATATATCGTTTAAAATGTATTTTATAAAATGATAACGTCGCCCACCAACCGTTTATCCCAGGATAATTATTCTCATTTACGGTGATAAGGGGGGGGCCAAGTCAGCGAGTGATAAAAATGTTAATTGTTCATTTTAACTCGGCGGTCCAATTAGAGTGCATAAATTTCGTTAAGTGCGTATGATTATACTAAATGCAGCATTTAAAATGCTCAATTTTCGTTTAAAATGGGCTTTTGGGCCAAAGCAATATTCGCGAATCCATCTTAATCCCTAGTCACACGTTCGATATCCGCTATAAGTCGAGTACAGATGACCGATACGAAAAAAAATGTGACAAAAAACTGATCCGTGGGTGGAGGAGTTAATAAACGTTCACAAAAGTGTTTTTTCACAAAAGCAATTAAAAGCCAATTTTCATTAAAATAAGGCATCTAGGCCTAGGTTTAAAGTAGTAATCGGCTTCTGAAAATTTTAACGTTCTAATCTGGCATAAAGAATTGAGAAGTTAGTTCAACGAAACCGTAAAATACTTGAGAGGGTGAAAACATGTTGATATGCAAAAAGTATGCACATTTTTTTTCATAAAGATTTTTGAGTACTTCAAGTCTGTATTCTACGATTTTGGTTGGAGTCGTTTAACTCCTGCTGACGACACATAAAAGTTTCATAATTACAGCGATAGAGCTTGATAAGGGACGGGTTGTTGGTTTGAAAGAATGAAGCACATGTCCCTTCGACTCATAAGGGTCCAAATCCACATACAATCCGTGAAACGACAAACGTGCAAATTTGCACAAACAGCCCTTGGGGCCGTGTTAAGCTAGAATTTGTAGAAAAAAGAAATCAGTCCCGTTTTACATTTTTTCAATGTGAAATTTTACTGGACCCATATGTCAACAAATTTCGATGAAGCCCGGTTTATTTGTGTTTATTGGTCGATTAAGGGCGTTTTGTGCTAATTTGCACAGGTGTCGGCCTGGGAGTTAAAAGACCTGTGTTTAAATAATATGCATTTTCATAAAAGGCGTTACTTATCCTGCTGCATATTTTGTTTGTTTTTTTCTTCAAAACGATGCTTTTATCGGTAACCAAAATTTGGATGATCTCTTGACGACGTTTATCGTCTGGAAAATTTTGCATAAATGATAAATTATCAGTATGTTCAGCGTAAAAAAGGAGTTTATGCACGAACGACGCAATATTATACGGTAGTCAAAGTATTCGATCAAATATAAATACATTTTTTTTGGTGTTGCAAGACACGTTTTGAACATCATCAGTTTTTTTTCTGTATGTATTTTTACAGCAAATTTTGACACACAGCTGAAAAGGGTTTCGATTTTTACCTCGAAAAACGCCTAAGTCATTATTCAACGAGACATTATTTAGTATAAAGTTACCGTACTCTTAAGTTACCGTACTCTTAAGTTATCAGCTTAGACTTTATTTCATACTCACGAACGTATTCTCATACTCACGAACGTCATACTCACGAACCTCATACTCGCGAACCTCACACTCGCGACACCTCATACTCGCGACACCTCATACTCGCGACACCTCATACTCGCGACAACTCACACTCGCGACACCTCATATTCGCGACACCTCAAATTTGGACATTTTTTTGGAGAATTGATTCGAGGTGCGACCCAGATCGATACAAAAATGTTAGATATTTTCTGAGAAAGCCAACGTTCTCCATAATTTTTTTTCGCAGTTTCTCTAAAATTTTTCTTGTCTTTTTCTTGTCTTTTCGTCGACAAAATTAAAAAAAAAATTGTTTGACACGTTTCTCAAAATTACCGGTTAACCACGGTTAATTGTCTGAAAGTAAGATTTTCTTCGTTTCGTTATCTGAGGTCAAAATATATTTAGCTGCATTGAAAGTTTAACAGTTTTTCTGAAAATTGAATTTCTTCAAGGTCAAGTCCTGAACAAATGCACGGCTAAGTACTGCACGTTTTTGGCCGGCCATTTGAACATGTGCTGTACAAAAAAAAATAGATCAAGTCAAGACACAAATGCAATCATAACCTGATTATTAGTCGTTCAATAGAGAGTCACGCTCCGCGACACCGTGACAAAGGTCGCCAAAATTTCGAAATTTACAAAAGTGACGAATAATATGAGGAGATTAAAACTGACCTAAATTGATTTTATTTGATATTTTTAATACGGTAGAAATGTCGATAGACTTATGCGGGTAGTAAATGAAGGGTTAGCCCCTAAATTTTGCATTATGCGAAATTTAAAATCTATAACGCCCAAGCGGCATATAAACTTGATCGTAAACATATATTTCTTTTAAGGAGGGGTCCGTCGTGTTGTTTACAAACTTAACGGGCTTTTTTAGCACCTTAAAACCTGATAAACCCTCAGGCGGTGTAGACTATATTTCAAGCACTGTGTTGTTATCAGGCCGGTTTTTATAACGAATGTACAATCCAGTTCCGCGTAAACTTCGAGACGAAATAGTACGAAAATAATTTGAAAAAAAACATAAGAGTGAAAAACATTAGGGATAAGCACTACGATGACTGAATGTGTCGCGTTTAAACTTTCAAATTAGAAGTTAAAAAACTGTTCATTTTTGACACGTTGACATATTCACCGATCAAACCAATATCGAAGAGCGTAATCGACAAGGTGTGGACCTTTTTTTGTGCGTCTCCAAAAGAATGCCAATTTAAAATTACTCAAAAACGTTCACGATAAAACATGAAAAACGTATTGATCTCGATCTTGATTGAATAGTATAATTAAACATCTGCCTGTCTTTCACCGTTCTCGTTAACTTTAAAAGTGTGAAACAACATCTTTTTCAAAATGTCTCGTTTCAGATAAATGTTACTTAGGTTTTTTCCGAAAAACAACAGTATTTGATAAGCTGCGCAGAAAACTAAACACATATTTCCTATAAATTTGAAAGTAATACATCACTAGTGGTAATAATAACATAAGTTCACGCTCGGACTCGAAGGAAAAACTGTGTTTAATAACGCGAAAAAATTTTTGAAGTTACATACGTAGGGCCTTGACGACTTGAAATCGCCGTTCGTTCAGGTTAACTCACAGGGGGAAGTGCGTGTAAATAGACACGCAACTGGTTTTTTTGTCGATTTAAGGCATATGGAGGCCCGTAGGGCAAAACGGGTATTGGTGACACCCCCCCCTCAACTTTTCGAGAAAATTCGATTGACGGTGTGTTTTTTGCGTAAGTTGGAGATTTCAAACAGCTCTCTAGGGGGCCTTGGTGGCGGAAATCAATTTTTGAATAGTCAGATCGCCGTAGTTTGACGAGCCCTACAACTTGGTCTTAACAGTTTTTTTTGAATTATTGCGAATTATTGTGAATTTTTTAAGGGCGTGTTTATTTACACGCATTTTCCCTTTAGGGGTTCCCAAAAACTCCTTCCCCCTGGGAGTTAAAAAAAATAATGATTGGAATTAATGAGTGGACTATGAACAGTATAGTAATAGTAATGAAATATTCAAATGGTGCATCGCCTCAAGATAAAAAAAAGTTTATGTTCGGTATCAAATATCAAGGAATGCAAATGGCCATACCTGAACACATCCCTCAGTGCTACTTGGGGGGGGGGCAATCAAAACCGCCGAAAACCCATTAATGCATCTTCTTAATAATAAGATTACTATTACTCTAATGTTTATAATGCCAGACATTTATTTTTTTAACCTACACGAACGGCGATTTCAACTCGTCCGTGTTTTATTACATGGCATACAGTATGACTCATACTCCAAAACTTTTCAATCAAGAAAATATAACGGCAAAGCAAGAACCACCCCTTAATAAGGGTCACTTTATAGGAGACAAAAGTGCCCTTTATTATGAAAAGGGAGTGTACGTTATTTTTCCTGCCCATTACCATAATTGTATTGAAGGCCATAATTCGCATCAGATTAGATTATTAACGGGTTTTCTAATGTGTGCTTTGAGGGTACTTTTCTAATTCACACAATAATTAGTGTATCATAGGCGTGATTCTCCAAGATGTACTTAATGGTATTAATAAACGTAGCTTTTGGTCATTTTAGAAAGTTAACGTGGTGACAATCTATCCTCCCAATTTCCTCATTGTTTATCAAGTGGGATTTCAAGCTTTTAAGAAGCGGTTTTTAAAATGGTATTTTGCGGTTTTCGACTTCATCACGGCGTCAAATTTAAAAACTAACACTCAGCATCTTTTTTTGTTCTTTTTGTTCCCTTTTTTGTCCAGTTTTTTTACTACAAAAATATTATAATCCACTTTTTAGCGGTCCTCGAAAATAAACGCTACACCTTCCGCAAATGACGCGTTTTACGCTTATGCAAAAACGACCCGTTTCTTACGTTTTTTTCACGTGTCTTCAATTTTCAAAGTCGTGTAATTTTTTGCTCATATTGATGTCATACTTGTGCGATAAATAATTTTCCTTCCCGGGCTTATCAGCGGTGAATATGCTCCTATTATGCATAATTTTTTGCCAAAAATCTTACAGTAACTCCTTTTCATAATAAATTGTTAATAAAAGCCCGGATTATCTAGAATATTGGTAAAGAAAACATATACAGTCCCTACCTCAAAATCGTTACGATTTGTGGTTTGAAAAATCGTAACTATTTTGAGTCATGACGTCATTTTGTAACGATTTTGAGTCATTGTCTCTATTAACCCAGCAAAAAAGATTGACTGAAATAATAAAAAATTAATTGCGAAGAACCTTAAAATATATTGCTCTCTAGCGCTGTAAGTTGTAACTATACGAGACTATTTTTAAAACATTCGGCATTTGCGGGTCAAACTATCAAGTTTTAATTTCATAACTTTTTTTTTCTGGCGAGAATATTGACATTATAAAATCGACAATTTTCAAGCGACCTCTACTCGGCGTTTCACATGAATTTCCGCCATCTTTTCTCCCGCATTTTTTAGATTTTGATATTCGAGTTTTTGACGTGGGAAAAAAAACTGGAGTTTGGCTATCTAGAAAATACTAAAGAAAAAACAGCGGACATTCATGTAAAACGCTGAGTAGGAAACGTTGTTTACCATCGTGAATAACGCAACGTCATACATAAACGTAAATTGTACTCATACGGTATAATAAACCACTATTTAGTTTTGGTTTGTATTTTCATCTAAGCGCATGTATACACAAATGGTAATCTGGCAAAGAAACTACGATAAGCACGTTGGACATTTTTTTTTCATTTTTAAAGTGATCCAAGTGAAGCGAAACAATTCCCACAACGACCAAAACCGGTAATTCCTTGGGAATGAAAGAAACAAGGCGATAAGGCGCGTCTTCTACAAGAACAATACATGTAGAAATATTTGACGTCGCGTCTTTATCGTAATCACGAGATCTGACAAATTGTTTTTGTTACATCTAGGTTCTAGAATGGGAAATTTCCAATTTCTGTGCAGGATCAAAATATTTTTTTTTCTAAAATAACACTGCTAACCTAATTTTGACTCTTAGTCCGAAAATAATAGTAAAATTGATATTTTGTGGCACTAAAGACCAAAAAAGCTCAAAAAATATATAAAATGCCTTATTTCAATTCGAATTGCTGTAATTTTAAGAATCTAGAATTTCTCAATAACACCACCTGTTTTAGTAAATTACCAGTAAGTAAGTTAATAATCTTCAAGTAAGTTAACATTAAATAAGTTAACAATCTTCAAATAAGTTAAGAATGATCAAGTAAGTTAAGAATCTTCAAGTAAGTAAACAATCTTGAAGTAACTTAACAATTTATTGTCAATTTAGAAAAAAAATTCAAAATTCAAGTAAGTTAACCGTTTTGTTACGTTTTCCGGCACAAAAAGAGCGTATCTTAAGTAAGTTAACACTTTTTTCATTATAATTTTGTTAACTTATCTAAGTAGGGGTTAAAGGGTAATTGTTAAAATTTCCACTCTTTTTTTTCATGTTCAATGTTTAGACAAACCAGAAAAGCGGGTCTGAAAGAAATTACCGTCGAAGAGACGTATTTTTCCTATAAATAAAAATGATTGTTTGCTGAATTAAATACAGTAAAGTTTTGTGATACCATTTTTATCCAACTGAAAGAGTTAGATAATATGTATTCCTGCAACGGAAGTTAGTGATTTTAAGGGTGCAGCATTGTGCAGGTTTTAAAGATTACCCAAAGTCCAACGTCGACAAACGGATGCAGTTTCAGAAATGAAAAGAAAAACGGATGGAAACGACACGTGAGTCAAACGGTACTAGGCCACTTTCCTAAACTCAAAACCTCACTTATTTGAA
>SCLG01000248.1:334861-346546 GCA_004367875.1 Oikopleura albicans
GCAATCCCCAAGGTTAACAATTTGTTCAAATATCAATTAAAAACCGCTTTACCGACAATACGATTACAGTAATCAATGATTTATAATCATGAACGATTGTTCAATCATGAAGTTCAAAATTGAGATAATGAATATAATACAGTACTGGTCTAATAAAGCAATTGTCGTATGTAAATGCTAAAAAATTCATCGAAAAATAAATTTAAAAACATCCCCTGCCCCGCTATAGAGTCCACATTTTCAAAAACATATAAATTACGTCATTTGGAGCTAATTCTGACTCATTGCGTGGGCGGATATGAGGAAAATTTCATTTGAAATTTAACGGTGGGAATTTTTAACCAAAATTTCTCAGAAATTTAAATGATTTTTTGACCTAGTAAGGTAGCTGAAAATTTCTGGCAATTTTTTTTACGCGCGCGAAAGGTGTTGGATAAGGGCACAGACTGTGGGTGTATGTAAATTATTACTAACAAGAGTAAATTTATCTAATACACCACTTGGGAAGTTATCTTGTGAAACTATTTTCGTGAAATGGCATGATAACTGCTCAGGGCGGAGGCGTAGAAGTGACGAACTACATTACATTTGTATTGCATTTTTGAGAAATGAGAAAATATAACATTTCGGCCAGATAACTGAGCAAGTGGTGTAGAAACTTTTAACAAAATTCGCTTAATTAAATTGCACCCTTACATATGTATAACGTTATTTTTCGTTTTATCTCTAAATAAAATATAATACATAGTATGTAGTACATAGTATGTACTTCTATAAAATTTTAAAATTTATAAAAGAAAGTGACAGAAGGTTGTAGAATAAATGACTCGTTTCGAATGACTCATCTTTGAAAAAAATGCTGACATTGTGGCTATGCTGACGACTCGCAGCATTTAATTGGTCCAAGGCCGCCCTCTGAAAGAAGACACAAAAAAATACTCAACTTTTATTTCAAACAAATTATAAATAAAATATATTGAAAAGAGAAAAAAAACTACAAAAGAGAAAAAATGGTGGATCATATGAAGCTATATTTAAACCATGGAAATGCGCGGCATGAGATTTTGGTGGATCCAGAGCGGCCGGTTAGTCACTTAATGGACAAGTTGGAGGAAATCACAGATATTCCCACGCCTAATATGAAAGTCATCGCAAATGGAAAAACTATTTCATCGAACCCTGACCTTGCCCTTAATGCTGTCGGATAGTGTTTACAAAGAGAAAACTAAAACTGGTTCAATATGCCAAGTCGGGCATCTCAAATTAAGGATGGGTATGGCGGCCATACTATGGCATGTTGTGGACAAACATAACATGTCAGAAAAGTGTCCATAACGGGCGTTTTATATGATCCATTTTAATGTACTTTTTTTGTAAAATACTCTAGAAAAATCCCCGGATAGGTAATTTATTTGATTTTTCTATAATTTTTACCACAGGTCACCAACATGTCCGTCAACTTGGCTTAAAATGAAATCGGATACCGGCTCTAGTTTTACAATTTTGACGCTATTGAGTTTTTATTATCTGAAAAAGGTTTGCTTCGACAAGGCGCACAAAACCGTTTTCTCTGATTTTTGAAAAAATGTCTGATAAAAAAAATATTCTAGAAAAACGCGAAAATGAGCAAATGACCTTGAAAATTAATGAAAAAAACAGATATCAAAATTGTAAAACAAAAATTTATCCCTTTTCAACGCACGCAAACTTTTCGAAAATATTTTCGGTATTGTTTTTGGTATTTCTAAAACGGAACTTGGTGGGGTTATTAGTAATAACTTATTACATATAACATTTAGGTCAATTTCAATGTTCACAGGCTATAAATGAAAGTTATGATGTCGTTAGTCGTAAAATATCCATTGAATCATTCTTCTATTTTCAGTTTTCTAGAATTTAAAACAAAATAAAGAGCAGATCGTCGTGTAAACATTTTGTAAACACTCGTTTTAGGCCTAAAAGACGGCACAAAGTTAATGATGCTGGGCAAGAAGGTGAATCCGGCCGAGGAGACTTTCATGAAAAACTTAAAACCACTTCGAAAGGATTTTAACAGTAAAGTAACCAAACTCGATCAGCTGGCCATTACAGTGGAAAATTATGAAAAGGGCTTCGTCCAGGAAAAGAAACCGGTTGACAAGGACATTATCGCCACAACAGAGTTTTTTATGAAGCTTCTCGAGAAATTGGATGGTATGTCGATTGGGCAAGAGTTTAAGGACGGGTCAATAGCGTTGTTTACAAACTTGACTCAGCCGAAATACGTAAAAAACAAGTCAGAAAGATGTCAAGTAACATCAACTGCGTAAATTTTTCTTTATTTTTCATTTAACAACGGGCAGAGCGTCACATCAGATGGTTTTGGGAAGTATAACTATTTCCGTAGGACCCCCACGAACCCGTGAACTTGAAGAAAATCGATATTTTAACCTTTATATTCTCTAAGAGTGCTCACCTGATTGGTTTCATTTAAACACATTACCAATTGACCAAATCGACAAAAATATGGCTAAAATCCTCTACACTTCTACTACATCCTCTACTACTTCTAATTCCGACGCTTCTGATTCCGGAAAATAGCGTCTCTATTCGGGTGAATTGTCAAAAAGTGTCTATTTTTGACTGTTTTAAGGAGCGTTTTTCACAAAAAGCGTCCGTATTGGAAGAAAGTGTCCTTATTGAGAGCAACTGTATTCCTTTTTATTGTTCTAATTAGTAAAACATTCTATTGACCCGTCCTTAAGGTCGCACGAGAAACACGAAAAGGCCTCGTTAAAGATATTCAAAAACAATTAGATCGCGCCGATGTTCTACGAAGTCGCCTTTCCTTTACGCCAACGGGAAAGTTAAAAGAGTAAAAAGGATAAACCTGATATGTATTACATATATATTGAATACTACTTCCACATCGAATATATTTATACTTATCGTTTTTCATCTGTCGAAATTGTTTAACCTTAGCTAATGACAAACATCGGGTAAAGGTGCCCACCGGTGGGCATAATCTAATTGATATTTTTTAGTCAAAAAAGGGCAAATGATGTAACTAAATTATGCTTGAGCGATAGTCTCGGGTACAAAATGCTCGCCAGCGTAAAGATGGAAAAAATAACTTGTTTCATAGAGAAGCAACAGCTATACGGTTTATCCGTAACTTAGTTTTAGTCCACGATCTAAATTGTATATATTTTGAAAATTAGTAGATACCAATCAAATACAGTAGTATATATATTATGTAGTATATTTAAATCATAAAATAATGCGAAAATAAGGTCTGAAGCTGTGACCGTTATACAAGTCAGCTTTTTTGCACTACAGGGGAGGATGGTTATAACGTCAGCTATTTGTGCCGTTATAAGGTAAAGTCAGTTTTTTCAGGCTCTAAGGTCAAGTCAGTTATTTTGCTGGCGCATTTTTTTTCTATAGAAATCATGTCTTTTTACACTTTTTTCTATAAAATAGTGTCTTTTTAACATTTTCTAGAGTGAAGACCATAATTTTTTGGGGAAAATCAAATGTTAAAAAAAATTTACGTTTTTTTGCAGCACTATTATCTTATAATGGAAAAAAAAATTCTGGTTAGATATAAGGTCAAGTCAGTTTTTTTAAAGTGCATTAAGGTCAAGTCATTTTTTTAGACCTTGACCTTATAACCAACCCTCCCTGTATGTAACATAGTCTATGTTCTATAATACAAAGTTTTTTCTTGTTTTGCATCATGTCCTTTTTCATGCACCGACTAATTGGTATCGTGTATTTTTGGTCGAAACTATAAGAGGCTGAAAGGTCAAAATGTATAAGTGAGAATTCGACGCAAATTTGCGTCGAATTCTGAGTTATTCCGTTTACATTTTCGACCTTGTATACTTTCGACCTCTTATACGTTCGACCAAAACTTCATGATACCAATTCAGTCGGTGCCCTTTTTCGAAGTACATGAACCTCCTATCACATTTGCTTCCATGAGTCGCTTACTTAGCAATCATATGTCATTCTTACACAACTGATACTTCTTGTCATTTTGTACTTGTCTTTTTTGTACTTAGCTATATGGAAATCTAAATGGGTCAAAAAAAAAGAAAATGTAGTGACCTAGGCGCGCAAAATACGCGCTTAATGAGAAACGATCGGGCATATCGTGAATCAACAACAATAGAGAGGCAATTTCAAAGAATTCTAATATGTATCATTTAAAAATACAGTCGATTGCCTTATTTTTATAGGTAAAATTGTCGTGAATTCTCTGACCTATTTTTTTTTTGTTATATCGTAAAAAATTCTAGCCCTAAACCGCGTTAAGTTTCGTTGACAAAATTAGTTATTAAAAAATCTGAGACAGCATAGCCTGCAATACTTTAGATACACCGGGTCCGCAGTTATCAGGCGGGTTTCGCGACAAAAAAAGCTTAATCGGGCGCCCGATAACTGCTCAGGGCGGAAAAAGGTAAAAATATGCAAAAAAAAAACGCCCGATAACAGCATGAGGGTGCCCGATAACAGCACGAGCGGGAAACTTGGTCATATATATTTTTGGATATATAATATATCCAAAAATATGGGGAAAACGCCCGATAACAGCAAAGGGTGCCCGATAACAGCACAAACCCGCCCGATAACTGCGCACCCGGTGTATTATTATTTATTCTTAAAAATACGAGCGACTATTTTGAACATAAAAAGGCACCGTTTGAATCGGTCTTTCGTACAAACTTATTAACTTTGAACATGAATAGATAAGTTCATGCAGAATGATGAATCTGTCGAACAAAAGTTGACCGATTCACTTTTCTGCATGCACTCCATAATTCACGTTTCACATTATTCAGTTTGCATAAGGTACGGATTAAAGCGGTGGGTATTGCAGAAGTACGAAGCAGTTTGTTTTCGTGCCTTGCTAGCTAAAGTTTCGACTCTGTTTTTCAAGTGGTAATGTTTCCAGTACGATATTAACTCCCAAGGGTACCAAGTTTTCAGCCAATCACACAGTGTCTCCTTGGGAGTTAATCACCTGTTTAAGTAGCCGTTTAGCTCAATACCTGCTCGTCTACCTAAATTTATTTAGCTGTGATGAATACTACCAATAAACGCAATTTAAGCATATTGTACAAATAGTAGTGACCTATCTGTGACTCCAAAAAAATATCATGAAAGCCAAAATGTCCAAATTAACCCCTCCGTGATATTAAAAAAAATATTCCTTCGAAAAATAAGTCCCTTGCCCTTAGGCCCTTCGACTAAGGGACGCTTATCACAAATTAACCACATGCGGCACGTTAATCCTTTGGAGTACGTTTATCTCCGGACGGACGCTTTTCTCAAGAAACAAAACCGTCCCTTATGGGAAAGTTTTCCCGTAAGGGACGGTTTCGTTTCTTGAAAAAAGCGTCCGTCCGGAGATAACCGTACTCCAAAGGATTAACGTATGTAGCTAATATTATGTTTTGAGCGTACTGTCTGAAAAATAAGCTTTCTCATGAGATGAGAACCAAAATGTCGTAATTAACCCATTCAAAATGCATTCATTAATATTTCGTAAATGGGTTTGATATTTTTCATGGTGGTCCGTAAATTGCAGACGAGTTTTGACCATGAGTTTCAGTTTCAGTCCTTTTTTTCGTGTTCGACGTCGGGTTAATTACTCATTAATGGCTAATAACTGACGAGTTTCAAGGGAATAGAGGGTTTCAATTATCTCGGATAGCTACAGTCGGCCACAACGTGGAACTTGAGGTTGGTAGATCGCATTCGTTTATGTGTTGTAACAAAACTAGCAAATCCGGATGCTCATACCATACTTAGTGACGCCTCATCCAATTAGGACCTGTCTTAGTAAGATTCTTGTCTCCGCCGTAGTCGAATATACGAATGTATTTATATATTTGAGCCAATACCGTACTGTATTGGAACATCATTTATGTTACATAATAATTTATTTTCAATCTTCCTCTTTTACCTCTTTTACCCCTGCCCAGTTATCTTGCAGGTTTCACAAGAAAAAACCTGCCCGATAACTGCGTAGGGTGCCAGATAACTGCTCAGGGAGTAGGCGGAAAAATGAAAAAACGCCTGGCGGATAACATCATGAGCGGCCCTACCTGCCGGATAACTGCGCAGGGGTGCATTTTGAACTATTTGGCAACCAAATAACCGTGCCTTGGGTTATTTGGTTGCTAAATAGTTCAAAATGCACCCNTCAACTTTTATTTCAAACAAATTATAAATAAAATATATTTATTAGAGAAATATTATATTTATAAGAGAAAAACAAACTACAAAAGAGAAAAAATGGTGGACCATATGAAGTTATATTTAAACCATGGAAATGCGCGGCATGAGATTTTGGTGGATCCAGAGCGGCCGGTTAGTCACTTAATGGACAAGTTGGAGGAAATGACAGATATTCCCACGCCTAATATGAAAGTCATAGCAAATGGAAAAACTATTTCATCAAATCCGGACCTTGCCCTTAATGCTGTTGGATAGTGTTTACAAAGAGAAAACTAAAACTGGTTCAATACAGTTGTGGACACGAGACACTTTCACTTGCCAAAAACTGTCACGTTCTCGTGATTGTGTCACGTTCGTTTGCCAAGTCGGGCATCTCAAATCAAGGACTTTCTTTTTGAGCGTAATTAAGGATGGGTATGGCCTGTTGTGTACAAACATAACGTGTCAGAAAAGTGTCCATAACGGGCGTTTTATATGATCCATTTTAATGTACGTTTTTGTAAAATACTTTCGAAAAATCCCCGGATAGGTAATTGATTTTTCTATAAATTTTGCCACAGGTCACCAACATGTCCGTCAACTTGACTTAAAATGAAATCGCATACCGGGTCTAGTTTTACAATTTTGATGCTATTGAGTTTTTATTTTCTGAAAAAGGTTTGCATCGACAAGGCGCACAAACACGTTTTTTCTGGTTTTTGAAAAAATGTCTGATAAAAAAAATATTCAAGAAAAACGCGAAAATGAGCAAACGCGCGACAATCATGACCTTGAAAATTAATGAAAAAAAAAAACAGATATCAAAATTGTAAAACAAAAATGTATCCCTTTTCAACGTACGCAAAATTTTCGAAAATATTTTCGGTATTGTTTTTGGTATTTCTAAAACGGAACTTGTCGGGGTTATTACATATAACATTTAGGTCAATTTCAATGTTCACAGGCTATAAATGAAAGTTATCATGTCGCAAAATATCGATTGAATCATTCTTTCACTTTCAGTTTTCTAGAATTTAAAACAAAACAAAGAGCAGATCATCGTGTAAACATTTTGTAAACACTCGGTTTAGGCCTAAAAGACGGCACAAAGTTAATGATGCTGGGCAAGAAGGTGAATCCGGCCGAGGAGACATTCATGAAAAACTTGAAACCACTTCGAAAGGATTTTAACAGTAAAGTTACCAAACTCGATCAGTTGGCCATTACAGTGGAAAATTATGAAAAGGGCTTTGTCCAGGAAAAGAAACCGGTTGATAAGGACATTATTGCCACAACAGAGTTTTTTATGAAGCTTCTCGAGAAATTGGATGGCATGTCGATTGGGCAAGAGTTTAAGGACGGGTCAATAGCGTTGTTTACAAACTTGACTCAGCCGAAATACGTAACAAACAAGTCAGAAAGATGTTACGTAACATAAACTGCGTAATTTTTTCTTTGTTTTTCATTTAAAAACGTGCAAAGCGTCACATCAGAAGGTTTTAGGCAGTATAAATATTTCCCTAGGACCCCCACGAACCCGTGAACTTGAAGAAAATCGATATTTCAACCTATATCTTCTCTAAGAGTGTTCACGTGTTTGGCTTCATTTTAACACATTATCAATTGACCAAATCGACTAAAATATACAGGGAGGTCTGGTTATAAGGCCATAAAAGATGGCCGCTATAAGGTCAAGTCATCCTTATAACCAGACCCCCCCCCCCGTAGCTAAAATCCTCTACAGTCCTTACTTCCAATACGGACGCTTCTGATTACGGAACATAACCTCCGTATTGGGATGAATTGTCATAAAGTGTCTTTTTCGACTGTTTTAGAGAGCATTTTTCACAAAAAGCGTCCGTATTGGAAGAAAGCGTCCTTATTGAGAGCAAGAGTTTTCTTTTTTAGATCTAATTAGTAAAGCACTATTGACCCGGCCTTAAGGTCGCACGAGAAACACGAAAAGGCCTCGTTAAGGATATTCAAAAACAGTTAGATCGCGCCGATGTTCTACGAAGTCGCCTTTCCTTCACGCCAACCGGAAAGTTAAAAGAGTAAAAAAAATATTAAAGCGTACATATATATTGAATACTACTTCCACATCGAATATATTTATATTTATCGTTTTTCATCTGTCGAAATTGTTTAACCTTAGCTAATGGGAAACGTCGGGTAAAGGTGCCCACCGGTGGGCATAATCTAATTGATAATTTTTAGTCAAAAAAGGGCAAATTATGTAACTAAATTATGCTTGAGCTATAATCTCGGGTACCAAATGCTCGCTAGCGTAAAGATGGAAAAATTAAATTGTTTCGTAGAGAAGCAACACCTATACGGTTTATCCGTAACTTAGTTTTTTTTCCACGATCTAAATTGTATATATTTTAAATTTTGATTTAGTTTTTGAAAACTAGTAGATACCAATCAAATAGTATATATAAATCATAAAATAATGCGAAAATGACGGTCTGGCTATAAGGTCTGAAGTTGTGACCGTTATACACGTTAGCTTTTTTGCACTATGTTCTATAATGGTGGTTCTCAAAGTTGTTCTTTGATTTTGACAACCACCAATACAAAGTTTTTTCTTGTTTTGCATCATGTCCTTTTTCAGGCACCGACTAAATTGGTATAATGTATTTTTGGTCGAAACTATAACAGGCTGAAAGGTCAAAATGTATAAGTGAGAATTCGACGCACATTTGCGTTGAATTCTGAGTTATTCTGTTTACATTTTCGACCTTATATACTTTCGACCTCTTATACGTTCGACCAAAACTTCATGAAACTAATTTAGTCGGTGCCCTTTTTCAAAGTACATGAACCTCCTATCAAATTTGCTTCCATGAGTCGCTTACTTAGCAATCATATGTCACTCTTACACAACTGATACTTCTTGTCATTTTGTACTTGCCTATTTTGTACTAAACTATAGAAATCTAAATGGGTCAAAAGCAAACGTAGTGACCTAGGCGCGCAAAATACGCGCTTAATGAGCAACGATCGAGCATATCGTGAATCAACAACAGGCAATTTTAGAGAACTCGAATATCCATCAATGATGGACCATCATTTAAAAATACAAGCGATTGCCTTATTTTTGTAGGTAAAATTGTCGTGAATTCTCTGACCTATTTTTTTGTTATATCGTAAACAATTCTAGCCCATAACCGCGTTAAGTTTCGTTGACAATATTAGTTATTAGAAAATCTGAGACAGCATAGCCTGCAATACTTTAGATATTAAAGCGATCATTTATGCTTAAAAATACGAGCGATTCTTTTGAACATAAAAAGGCACCGTTTGAATCGGTCTTTCGTACAAACTTATTAACTTTGAACATGAAGAGATAAGTTTATGCAGAATGATGAACCTGTCGAACAAAAGTTGACCGATTCACTTTTCTGCATACACTCCATAATTCACGTTTCACATTATTCTGTTTTCATCAGATACGGATTAAAGCGGTGTGTATTGCAGGAGTACGAGGCAGTTTGCTTTCGTGCTTTGAAATAGTTAAAGTTTCGACACTGTTTTGCAAGTGGTAATGTTTCTAGTACGATATTAACTCCCAAGGGTACCAAGTTTTTGGGCAATCAAACATTGTCTCTTTGGGAGTTAATCACCTGTTCAAGTAGCCGTTTAACTCGATACCTGCTCGTCTACCTACCTTTATTTAGCTGTGATGAATAATACCAATAAACGCAATTTAAGCATATTGTATAAATAGTAGTGACCTATCTGTGACTCCAAAAAACATCATGAAAGCCAAAATGTCCAAATTAACCCCTTTGTGATATTTAAAAAAAATAGTCCTCCGAAAAATTAGTCCCTCGCCCTAAAGCCCTTCGACTAAGGGACGCTTATCACAAATTAACCACATGGGCACGTTAATCCTTTGGAGCAGAGATGCACATTTCGGAAAATTTTCTTGCCCTACCCGATTCCGTACCCGCGGGTAAAAACTCTTTTACCCGAGTCGGGTAAAAACTCGGGTTTCAACCCGACTCGGGTAAACTCTAAATTTGACGTTGTCCAACCCCATTCCAACCCTACTCTTTTTACCCGCCTTTTATCTTTTTAACCGCGTTTTACCCAACTTTCAATTGGAGTACGTTCACCTACGGACGGACGCTTTTTCAAGAAACGAAATCGTAAGTTTTCTCATGAGAGCCAAAATGTCGTAATTAACCCATTCAAAATGCATTCATTAATATTTCGTCAATGTGATATTTTTCATAGTGGTCCGTAAATTGCAGAGGAGTTCTGACCATGAGTTTCAGTTTCGGTCCTTTTTCTTCGTGTTCGACATCGGGTTAATTACTCATAAATGGCTAATAACTGACGAGTTTCAAGGGAATAAAGGGTTTCAATTATCTCGGATAGCTACAGTCGGCCACAACGTGGAACTTGAGGTTGGTAGATCGCATTCGTTTATGTGTTGTAACAAAACTAGCAAATCCGGATGCGCATACCATACTTAGTGACGCCTCATCCAATTAGGACCTGTCTTAGTAAGATTCTTGTCTCGGCCGTAGTTGAATATACGAATGTATTTATATATTTCAGCCAATAGGTACTGTAGAGGAACATAATTTATGTTACATAATAATTTATTTTCAATCTTCATACCGTCTTTTACTACACCCCTGCCCAGTTATCCTGCAGGTTTCACAAGAAAAACCTGCCCGATAACTGCGTCGGGTGCCAGATAACTGCTCAGGGAGTAGGTGGAAAATGAAAAAAACCTGGCGGATAACATCATGAGCGGCCCTACCTGCCGGATAACTGCGCAGGGGTGCATTTTGAACTACAGTCCTTAACCATTTATCGGACGTTTTCGGTTCTCGAAAATAGCGTCCGATAAATGAGCATCGTCACAAAAGAGGTCATTTTTTTATTAGAATGACCCCATTTTGGCCAAAAAAACGTCCGATAAATGAGTAAGCGTCCGATAAATGAGCGTCCGATAAATGGTGACGGACTGTATTTGGCAACCAAATAACCCTAAACACGCTTATCCGGCAGATTTACTCGAATTTACGAAACTTGTTACATCAGTTAACATGCATAACTGCAACAGAACTTATGCAACATGATAATTGAATCGACAAAAAGTGCAATTGAAATTATTCCAAATAAATTTTCATTAACCCCTGGGACCTATTGTCAAGTGTTTTGTACAATTCTAAAAACGTGAACAAAAATCTCCCTTTTCAAGTCGATTCAAAAGAGGTTTGTTTACTACTCAGAGAGGCCATGTTTATTTTGACCGTCCTTAAATATCCAAAATTACTTTTTGATGAAATACATAATGAAATACAATTTGTATTCTAAAGCTATTCTATGCTGATTGTCCGTACTAAAAATGTTCTAATTTTTGCTAGTAAGCAAATTGTCAGCCATCGTTTCCGTTCAGCGCAATACAAATTGCGTCTTTCATTAGAAACAGCTGTCTAAAAGTCAAGTTAATTTCAT
>SCLG01000248.1:348473-368683 GCA_004367875.1 Oikopleura albicans
AAAGGTGGCGGTTAACTGCGCAGCGTGTGTAGAGTAGTACGATAGAAAAAGTAATCATCGTTGTCGTTTTTTTTCATTTTCATTCATTTGTTAACATTCATTTGTTAACATCGTTTGTTTCATTCATTTGTTAACATCCCAAAATTCTGTTTTTTAAACGGTTGTTTGTTTAACTCTCACCGACCGGCTTATATAGACGCATGTCATTCATTTGATATCTCGTAAATGCATCTAAGACCTCCATTTCAAGTAGACCGACAGTTTCCAAAAATTCTAACCACTTTTGGGTAAACCTGTAACTTTGATTAAAAAAAGTCAGTTTTTTTTTCGTTCATGTTCATATCAGAACCTCTCGTCACAAAGCTCATTACGATAAGTGAAACCGCACTGAACGTGCCCCACATGTTACCACCCAGTTCCAAAAAGCACCTGCAATGGGCTTTCGAAAAAAAAATATACAAAAAAAAACGGAAAACGAACAAAAAAAAATTACTCATATTTATTTTTGGTGACTCGGAAGTAAAAATAATAAACTCGCACAAAACGTGAAACAAACGTGAATCAGGTGAGGCTCGGTTAACCGCTGCGATGAATATAATCGGCCGATTTTTTTTTTACCGCGGCGCCCAAAAAAAGCAAAAAAAAATCTATACAGAAAAACAAAACAAAAAACTGTTTTTTTTTTTGGCTCGTGGAAAATTATTACGGAACTCGCGAACTCGGGTACTTGTAAACGACTGGTTATCATCCAAAAGTGGCGAACATGCTCCTTAAAAGCTCTTTTGCGACGATTCCGAGGGAATACACCGGGTACGCAGTTATCGGGCGGTTTTTTCCATATTTTTGTATATATATGACCAAATTTCCCGCTCGTGCTGTTATCGGGCGGTCTTTGGCATATTTTTACCTTATTCCGCCTCCGCCCTGAGCAGTTATCGGGCGCCCGATTAAGATTTTTTTCGCGAAACCCGCCCGATAACTGCGCACCCGGTGTATTAGGTTGATACCCAATATGCAACTGGGTATTGGGAAACTACTCAATAAATATTTTTTCTTGATCAAAAACTGGCGGTCACCTGAAAACTTGCGTTCTGGTGTATAACAAAAAAAGAATGAATAATAACCATAAAAAATTACTCATATTTATTGAGTATTTATGGATGACTCGGAAGTTAAAATAATAAATTTGCACAAAACGTGAAACAAACGTGAATCAGGTGAGGCTCGGTTAACCACTACGATGAATATAATCGGCCGATTTTTTTTTGCCGCGGCGCCCAAAAAAGCCAAAGCATATCTATACAACGAAACACAAAAAAACTTTCTTTTTTTTATAAATTTTTAGAGTTTTGCTTTCGCTTTTAGAGCACGCAATTTTTTCCAATTCTTGAATTCAATCGGGTTTTATGCGTTTCGATAGAAGTGATTCTAACTGTTTGGTCAATGTGGCTTGAAAAATGAAACACTCGTTCCGGTACGTGAATTTTGTTGGCAAAAAAATCTAATGACAAAATACCGTGTGTCGGAGCTATGACTGACGGCTTATAAACAATCTTCACATCTAAAATGTCATTTGGTCATGACCACATCCGTGATAGCTAAACTATCCGATACTATGAACTCTCTTATATGTCATCATTTTACGTATGAGCAAAAACGAGACACAGGTAACTGTCCGCTTATTTTTCGTAATCGCAAGCGGCCGCTATATCTAATTTTTCGTTCAAATACTTTTAGATACTAGAAATTTCATTTAATGAATTCGATCGGCTTTTGTGCAAATCGAGGACAAAAAATTCAAATTACCTAGTCAAGGCCGTGGCTGAAAAATTGAGGCATATGTTCCGGTGCGTGAATGTTTTTTTGAAAGTTCTATTATGTGAGGACAAATCGGAACTTGTTTTTTCCAGCACCGTGATATTCATCACATTCCGGCTCAAGGCGGAAGAATTTCGTCAAAAATAGTTGGCGGTCTACGATTAGCCCCGTCTTAGATTCTCACGGCCACGAGCTAAGATGTTATTTCTATACACCGCAAGAAAATGAGAAAACACTTATTTTTTATTTGACACGTTTATTATTATCGTAAACAATCAGTTCCTAGCTCAGACAAATATATGTCTAACAAATAACCGTTGGCTATGTAGACAACTACAGTTATAATAATTTTCAACAGTTACTCAACATTGGCTTGCCCATAATTTTTAGGAATAAGGTTCGCGAAATCAGGAAACTCGCGAAATCCGATACTGGTTAGAAAGTAGTTATCATTAAAAATGGAAAAAGTCGCGACCATGCTCCTTTAGAGCACGTTTGCGACAATTTCGCAGCAATACCATGTTGGTACTCGATATGAAAATCGGGGTTACGAAACTTTCTAATAAACATATTTTCGCGACCACATACTAAAGTGGCGGTCACCTAAAAAATGACCCATAAACAGGTCCGCAGATTTTGTACCCTTGTCACCGGACATGGGTAAACCAGGGGTCGGCACATTCGATGTTTTTTCCTACCCGACCCGACCCGGAAACCGCGGGTGAAACACGGACAACTTTCAACGGTAGGGTATTAAGAAAAATGGTTGAGTAAAAGTTTTATTATCGCCGAATTCCGATCCGAAACAACAAACAATGTCTATTATTACATCATAACCATTCCCAGTGAGCCATTATTGTTCCATGAACAATTAGCTGAGCAATTCGGCCAAACAATTATGGTGTTCGCAATGCTCAATTAGGTGCTGAAAATGTCACTTAATTTGGGGGCCTACAAAAAGGCTCACTCTTACAAATTCCCCGTCATTAACTCATAACATTAGCTGGTTACGGTATTTTTCTGTTAAAATTAAGAAAGAATAAAGTAGACCGACACTCACTTAGAAATTCCGTCTTTAAGTGGGGAGTTCTTTTATTGCACTTATTTAAACTTTTAATTTCTCGTAAATTTATTTCGTTCTTGGCATTTTATGGGTTTTCTGTCAAAATAATAAAATACAGTCCATGCGCATTTTAACGATATCTAGTTGTCAGTTTATACTAATAATTTTCCCGATCAGGCTGAGGGGTACAAGGTGAGTGAGGCGATTTGTGCATAGTTACACTTTTGGAAAAATTTTACTCGTAAAAACTCGAGTTACAAACCAGCTCGGGTAAACTCTTAGTTTGAAATTGTCCAACGCCGTTCTCACCCGAGTTTTTTACCCGAGTTTTATTTTCTTACCCGAGTTTAACCCGAACTTTTACTTTTACCCAAATTTAATTTTTTACCCGAGTTAAACCAGAATGAATATTCTCACCCGAGTTTTAACTAATTTCCATTTTCTAGTTTTTTTACATTGTAGAATTGATAATTTCAAAAAAAAAAACGTCTGATTCATAAATCATCTTCTAATAGTGGAGGTTAAATGCTAGCCACAAATCGAATTAGTTTTTGCTTCCAATAATATAAACATCTTAATGTTAAACAATTTGTGAGGTAAACACGTTAAAATTAACCGGTTAAAATTCACGTTCCGCGTTGGCCTATTTACAGCTGGATCAATGTTATGTTAACCCGTGTCCCTCATTATGTCATTAAATGTTCGTTTTAAGCAAACTTTACGCCAGAATTAGAAAATGTGACCATTTTTTTTGTTAATTGAATAATCACAGGAAACAGATAAAACACTGCATACATAAGTTGAGCCGTTTGTGGAGGAGAGTTAATGAACGAGATAAGAAAAATGGCGGGCTACTTTTTTCACCAAGTTAGACGATAACAAACGGAAACTTGTTATCTAAGTTTCGTTGTACAACTTTTTTTATAAAAAAATGGCGGTAAGTTTTTGAAGTATTCTAAAAAAATAATTAATTTGACAACGTAACGAAAATTATATTCTAATTTAAGGTTTTTTCAATTAAAATAATGTATAATTTTTTCAAGGATATATATATTTTGTTCGTCTGCATTTTGCTTAGAACGTTTTTTGAGAAAAATTTACTACTTTTTGAAAATTTGGATTATTGTTTAGAAAACGTGGTATTTTTAAAAAGTTTGATATTTTCAGAAAATTGGAATATTTTCAGAAAATTGGAAAATTTTCAAAACATTTAGATAGTTTTCGAAAATGATTTTTGTTCCAAAAATTGATATTATATAGAAAAGTTGAATATTCTAGAAAATTTGGATATTCAAGAAATATGGGTATCCAAGAAAATTTGGATACTTCAGAAAATTTGGATATTCTAGAAAATTTGGATTTTATTGAAAATTTGAATGTTTTGAAAAAAATTGGTTATTCTAGAAAATTTAAATTATATATTCTAGAAAATTCGATTAAGTTTTTCTAAAAAAAAAAAAATACTTTTTACGAGTGCCGTTTATCATTGAATTCTTCGGAGATTTATTCCAGTTTTGACTTTTATATTGAACAAGAAAATTGGAAAATTATAAATGTTTTTATTAAAATACATTTTTTGAACATACATANGGATCAATGTTATGTTAACCCGTGTCCCTCGTTATGTCATTAAATGTTCGCTTAACGCAAACTTTACGCCAGAATTAGAAAATGTGACCATTTTTTTTGTTAATTGAATAATGACAGGAAACAGATAAAACACTGCATACATAAGTTGAGCCGTTTGTGGAGGAGAGTTAATGAACGAGATAAGAAAAATGGCGGGCTACTTTTTTCACCAAGTTAGACGATAACAAACGGAAACTTGTTATCTAAGTTTCGTTGTACAACTTTTTTTTTATAAAAAAAATGGCGGTAAGTTTTTGAAGTATTCTAAAAAAATAATTTATTTGAAAACGTAACGAATATAATATTCTAATTTAGAGTTTTTTTGAATTAAAACAAAGTATAAAATTTCAAGGGGACATATATTTTGGTCGTCTTCATTTTGCTTAGAACTTTTTATGAGAAAAATTTACTACTTTTTGAAAATTTTGATTTTTGTTTAGAAAACGTGGATATTTTAAAAAAAAGTTTGATATTTTCAGAAAATTGGAATATTTTCAAAAAATTTGTAGAAGATTTAGATAGTTTTCAAAATGATTTTTGTTCAAAAAAAAATGATTTTCTTTAGAAAAGTTGAATATTCCAGATAATATGGATATTCAAGAAAATATGGGTATCCAAGAAAATTTGCATCATATAGAAAATTTGGATATTATTCAAAGTTTAGATATTCTAAAAAAATTGGATATTCTAGAAAATTCGGATATTCTAGAAAATTTGGATGTTCTGAAAAAAAATGGATATTTTAGAAAATTCAAACTCTATACGGTAGGGGGACTCTCTGATGGGAGTGCTTTAAGCGAATGCGCGCGCATGCGCTGCTTGAAATCATATGCGCTGCCTAAAAGCACTCCCATCAGAGAGTCCCCCTACGGTATATTCTAGAAAAATTAATTAAGTTTTTCTAAAAAAATACTTTTTATGAGTGACGTTTATTATTGAATTGTTCGTCGATTTATTCCATTTTTGACTCTTATATTGAACAAGAAAATTAGAAAATTATAAAAGTTTTTATTAAAATTCATTTCTTGAACATACATAATTGATGAATTAGACGAGTTAAATAAAAAGAAAATTGCATCATCAGCTTACCTTGTTAAATTGAAGCAGTTGCGTTTCAAATTGGTGAACGAAGAAAATTGCAACAGTTTGCGTTGTCTTGTTTACTTTAGTGGTGAAATTAAAATATTTAAAAATTTGATGTTTTTGTTTGAGCTCCACCGGATCGGATGATTTTCCATAATCTAAAAATATAAGTTAGAATTCGCTTTCGTTTTTGTTCGAAGAAACATTTGCCAAAAGTCTGATTTTGTGGAAGGAACTTTGATTTTTTTTTATCACGTTTATGTCATATCGTTTTTAAGGATTTAGCTCAGTTTTGTTTATTTTCCAAGAAATTGGTGAAATGTTATAGAACACAAATAAGTAACATAAATTTGGCTTACAAACCCGCATATGTTTGAAACGGTTGAAGGGTACCTTCGCGACCACACATTTTGTCGCGAACTCTTGTTCAAAATATGGTTTCGCGCCCATTTTTCCACCTAAAACAATGGTCGCGAAACCTCACCCAAAACACCATTTCGCGACCATTTGGTTGCAAAACCATATTTTGAACAACAATTCGCGTCCACACATTTGGTCCGAATGAACTCATAAAGGGGTTTTTTCGCGACCACAAATGGTCATGAAAGTACCCCACCCATAAAAGGCCATCAGGCGGAAAAATTATTCATCTTTGCACAAATGCGTCAAATACCCCCAAAAATTCATTGAATATAGTGCATACAGAGGTGTAATTCATATACACCACCTACCTACTTAAGTTAACACCACGTAAGTTAACAAAATTCACGTAAGTTAACAAAATGCACGTAAGTTAACACCTTTTTTTTCCAAAAGTTTTGTTAACTTACGTAGGTAGGTGGTGTATAAAAAGCATAAATCTGCATTCATCTGGTCAATTTAACAGCCCTTTTTTCACAATTTCATCATATCAGAACAAAAACAGTCCAAATTTGTATCATTCCCAACTTGGACTGGAAAGATGTGAATCTCGGCACATATTTCAGCGCTTATCGTGGTCCGTCTGGTATTTGGCATTACTCAAAGCTGGGATAATGGGAAACTTTAAATAAATATATTAAATTCAACTACTGAAACAAAAATATATAGTCACGGCTGAAAATTTGAATAGATTTCTATTTTATAAAAATTCGGACATTTTTAGAAAATTTGGGTATTTTCAGAAAACTTGAATACAATTGGATTTTATAAAAAATAAGACAATTTTAGAAAATTTGGAAGTTTTCAGAAATTTTAAAAATTTTCAGAAAATTTGGAAATTTAGAAAATTTGAGATTTTTTGGAAAAATTGAATATCCTTAGAAAATTGAGATAACTTTAGAAAATTTGGATACTTTTCTAGAAAATTTTTTGTTTGAGGAAATTTGGATGAGTTTTTCAAAAATATTTACTCATATATTTTACTTATTTTTCAGCGTTTATCGTGGTCCATTTTGTAGTTGCCGTTACCCAAATCCAGGATAACGAGACATTTTCAATAAACCTATTAAATTCAATGACTGAAAACACGAAAAAATACAATAATTCCCGTTTTTGCGGCTACCTACAAACATACCGTGCTTGTATGCCACGTTCTCGGAAATGTAGAATCAGTCAAACACAATCATAATTTCACAGTTCCATTTTATCCAATTAGAAAAACGGAAGAAGAATTTTAGAACAGAGATTTTCGTTTTTTTTTCTGTTTAGCTTATTTATTTTATGGATTTCGTGTTTTTTTCCTCAAAAAGGTCATCAACCTGACCGCGGTTGAACATGCTCCAAGAGATTAGAAAAAATAATTTGTTTGATCAACGAGTTCATATTCAACGAATTTAAAGGTTGTATGACTTTTTTGAAGTTGCCCTCAATATTCGATTTTATAACTTCAGCGCACAATTACTGTTTTTGTTGGAAGTATTCGATTTCTGAGATTCACTAACCGATAGGGTTTTCAACTAAAATCAAAATACACACGTTTTGAAAGATTTTTTCAGTTTTCGCGAGTTTTTTCTCGTTTTCGCCAGTTTTCGGGTTTGGTTCAGATTTTTCTCGAGTTTTTCGAGCTTTTTTTCGTTCGAAAAAAAACCCATAAAATTTGCAACTTTTAATTCATATATTCTGCTGTAATGTTCTTTTTGTTTGATACCGAGATAATTGAGATGTTGTTCATGGATGCAAGCTATTAATAGCAACGGTAGTTATTTATCGGAAAAATATATCGGAAACTATACTTTAACTACAGTTGTAAAGCTTAAATAACTTTTATTTACTTTAAAAAACCTTAAATGACCTTAAATGACCTCAAATGACCTCAAAGGACAGTAAATGACCTTAAATGACCTAAATTGACTTTAAATGGCCATTAATGACCTTAAATGACCTTAAATGACCTAAATTGACTTAAAATGGCCATTAGTGACTCGAAGCATGACTTAATCAATACTTAAAATATGTCTACACACTCTGAAAATTAACATTATTAAAAAATTGGGTTTGTTTTCACGTTTTTCTACCTCTATAATTCAATTATTATTTTTCTTAGACTGTTCCATTTTATGTAAACAATTCTGTGAAACGTTAACGTGCAAAACCTATGTACATCGAACGTTGTTCAAGATAGTCTACATAAAACAGAGAAAAATACGGCGTATTAAGTAAAATTAATTTAGAATGTTTGATAGGGCCAGCGAGATAATAAAGGGTGACCTTGAGAATTATAAGTCTGAAAACTTATCATCCCCGTAAGTACGAGGTTGACATGTTCCGCCAACGCAACAAGTGTATGATCACAAAATGATAACAGAAAAACAATGAACTTGAAAAATGGGGATTCGATCGAAAGCACTCGTCATGTCAAACGTGTTTTTCTTTCCCCCACTTAGAATTTTGTAATCACCTTTAAGTTTTTAACACGCGTAAACACATCTAGTGAACGTTCTTACAGTAGCCGTTAAAAAAGGACCACTCAGCCTATTATCTTAACACCAATTATCTTAACATCAGTTATCTTAACACTAGTTATCTTATCGCCAGTTATATTAACAAAGTTTGGTTTTCGTACTTTTTGGGACTGAAACGTATCGCAATTTCAATTTATCTAACCAAACGTTCTAGCCCATTATCTTATCAGTTTTAAAGCAAAAACGTTAAGTCATAAGGTGGTGTACACAGGTTGTGTCGCTAACATTTTTTAACCTTTCCTATTAACGGCAAAAAGACCGGTCCATTATGTCCAGGTAAAACCGATACACGCGTAGGCCTTTTCGTGTGAAAAATTTCGAACGAAAACCTACCCATTAACGGCGCACCCTGTGTACATTGAGTGAGTCAATTTTGGACTCACTATGCAAACTCACATGGTGAATTTGTTAACCAAGCTTAAAAATGAAATTTGAGGTCCGACATATTTTTGGACGGAACTTGTTTGACCGCTTAACTCCTAGAGGGAACAAAAATAAAAGAACCTTCACGGGAAATATAAAAAAACTAATATCACAGTCGTGTTCTTTAATGCCTTAAACCCTTTTGTACAAAATTTCAGCACAATCGGAGAAACCGGAAACAAAGATCGGTTTTTAACCGGACTTCCGGTTGGTAAAAAATATCGGCGATACCGTCAATGTTATTGGCTCGAAAATTTGAGGAGGGTCATCAATATCCGTTTTGCTCTACGGGGTTTCCTTATGCCTTTTATGGTCGAAAAAGGAGCCTTGTGGCCCAAGTTGTGGGCCTAAAAGGGACACAGTCCCCCTGGGAGTTAAAGGACATCTATCAAAAGTAATTACTGGTTTCGTCTTATTTTAATAACAGATGTTAAACTTTATTTTATTGTATGATCGGGTAACTATTTGTTTTGCAAGATAGAAATTACCGGTTTTGTAATTTTTAAGGACAGTTTTGTCACTCGTCATATAATGACGGAACGAACGTAATATATTTTTACATAATTTTAGATCTAATGGAATTAATTAACCCCAATTGTTAATAAAACATGTAATTCATGTCATGTAATACTCAAATTTTGGGAAAACATACATATTAAAATTTTCGTAATTGTGTTCAATTCGTCGACCATTGCGTTTTTTCTGGATAATTGTGAATCGTGACGAAACTTTTCCGACCACAAAACACGAAACAAACATCAAAAAAGTCTTCAGACATTCATGATGAAACCGCATGGGTATATGTTGCGTGCATACGAGTTAATTTGGGCCCAAATTGCTTTTGGTGTTTATTAAACAGGCCAGCGTGTTACGATGCTGGTCAACGATCTAATCAAATGAATAAACTTTTCAACAAAAAATAATTAAATCGGGCGTCTGGCAGGTAACACATATGCTCCGGCCCGGAACTGGTAATAACAAAATCTTCATCATTTTTATCGTTTTTAGGAAAACGAAACGTTCTTTTTAGATCGTTATTAAAAGATCACGGTTAAATATCATTTTTTAAACTCCACCCCCTGCGCCGTTATCGAGTCACCCTTTATCGGGTCAGAATTCCGACTCAAAATTTTCCAGCCACCCCACCTACGCAATGCGCCGTTATCGGGTCAAAACTATTTATCGGGTCAAAATTTGTCCTTAAAATGTTGACCCGATAACGGCGTAGGGGGTGTAGTATACAACGCCATTTCCTACTAATGTTTCAGTGCACAAATACACCATCTACCTTAATAAGTTAACAAAATTTGTGGTCGATTTTGCTAAAAAAACCCGTCTTTATTTTACAGTTTGTACGCTTTCCAACATATCCGCCTACGCACTGCTCAACTTAGCGAATACTTTTCAAGTAAGTTAGCGCTTTTTTGCATTTTAATTTTGTTAACTTACGTAGGAAGGTTGTGTAGTACGGACTATAATAGTACGCAACTGGGTGGTTTCGAACATGCAACCTTTAGATTAGTACTTGCGAACGTTAACCACTAGCCTATTCGCCGAATTCGCTTTGAGGGTTAAGGACGAATGTATTAATTACATTATGAAAATTGTTAATCAAATATTCATCACCAAAATTGATTCAACGTTTAATTTTTGTTGTTTTAAGTGGCAATTATTCTGATGAACTGCTGAACAACGGTATTTTAGTATTTTCTAGTGAACTATCGTGCCGGAAATGGTATAAATTACGGCCTATAATCAGACAGACCAAAAATGAATTTTGAGTAGCATAAACTGGTATTTAAGATTTTACAGATTTTCTTCTGAAAAAAAAATTGTCAGCGGAATTTTCAAGCACGCGCCATTGGTAATATAATGGTAATATTGTTAGAATTTCTTAAATGAAATTGCTTCTCAAAAAACATATAAATCGGTACAAGATCATGCGTTTGACAGGGTTATTTGTGCTAAAAAGACGTTTAGTGCTGTAAAATCTCATATTCTGTTTCTTGAAAATGAAATCAGTACTATCTGTCATTTGGTGTCGGGTCCAGCTGTGTATGGCACCCAAACGTCAGCGGGCCAAGTTTGATAAATTTTAATCAACTTTTTTTTTCAGTTAGTAAAAATGTTAATTGAATGCTCTAGAAAACCGTTTACAAAACTGACCCGCTGCTAAAAATAAGATGAATCAAAATAGAGCGAACAAGATTGATTTACGCCAAAAAGTGTATTTGCGACAAAATCATTGTTTCAATACAAATACGCAATTTTTTTATTGTAAAACGGTGAAGAAATGAAATTAAAATACACAACCTAACTGAATATGTGAACACTAAGTAAGTTAACAACTTACAACTCAAAGTTTGTGTATATAGCCCCGGATGTATTGAGTGCAGCCGCTTTGAGTGCCGTGGATGCGTTGAGTGCCGCTGTTCTTACAAAATCATAAGCGGCACTGAAAGCATCCGGAAGTTCTCAGGAGTTAAACTTCAATTTCTCGATATTAAAACTGTTTAATCCCCCAGCACGTTCAGGACTTTTGTTAGATCAAGTCTGTCGTGTTTCTGACGTCTATAAGAGCTAAAACGAGCTTAAATTGGTCAATTAACTCGTAAAGGCACACGTGCGCTAAATAACCCTTCAATGTCTAAGTTTTGTTTTTGCTTTTATTCAGCTAAAGAACAAAAAAAAATGAAATTAACGTCGAACAAGTACAACCTTTTGAACGTTTTTTTCCCACAAAAAATATAAGTTATTATGGGCGTCAGCTAGGGGATAAAACAACAGTTGCATGTCCTTTATCGCCTTAAAAATTTAAGCTTAAACGTTTTAAACGCTTTAAACGTTAAACAAAATGACGGTACAGTAATGTAATTGCCATACATAACCAAAATCGTGGCATTATTGTTTAACAAATTAAATCGTATCTGCAACGAAAAATAAACCAGATTGAAAATGCTTTTAGATAAGCAATAGTTTCATTTTTCGAGATAATTGTAATCTTTTTTTGGAAAATGACCAAATAAAGTTGAGTATAGTACATGGGTCCTCAAAGTAAGGGTCATCAAAATGTCAAAAATGGCTCTTACTTTGAGAGTTTTTTTTTAAACATTTTGGGACGTTTCGGGGACGAGAACTGTACTTGAGTAATAAGTTCTGAAAACATATTGCCAAAATATTGCTCTTACTTTGAGGAATGGCCCTTACTTTGAGGGCCCTTACTTTGAGGTCCCCATTTATATCTTTTGTTAATTTTGTCTTCCAGAATTAGAAATTACTAGCAATTACAGAAAAAAGTTTTAATTTTATAACAGTCATTAATGATCATTTTTTGTCATTAATGATAATTTTTAATTGTTCAGAGAACAAAATTTATGTTCGTTATAGAAAAACGCGATTTTCGGAAATATTACAATTATTCCTAATATACTACCAATTTATAAACGAGTATTTTCTACAATAAACGGCACATTCTCGAGACACGTTGGTAGTTGTTTCCGATGTTTAAATAATCACAACTTTTTCAAAAGACATGAATTTGAGCATTCTAAGCAAGGAAAAAACATTTTAGTTATACTTGTTTTGTTGTACAAAATGGCATGTATACATACATGTTCAAAAAATGGCTAACTTAAAAATAGCTTGTAAAACGTGTTTTTACAAAAATTGTTTTTTTTTATGAAAAAATTGTTCAGAAATATGATGACTCAAAAAATGAACAGCTTTACCCCTGATCTGGAAAAACAAGAGATTGAAGACAATTTTTTGAAATACGGGACAATTTTTAAAAATACGTGTTCACATTTTTCCAATTAGAGGAAGAAAAATAAGCCATAATCACAATTTTTTTTCAAAAAAAGTAATTTGGTCATTCCACGTAAAATTAAAAAGTGGATTGTAGTGACTAATCAGGTTTTGGCTCAAGTCCAACCAATCACGTGATAAATTAGATTTAATGCCTCAAAAAAGGCCTTTTTTGTTCCACCCAAAACGTGCCCTAATTAATTTTACTAATTGATTTTTTATTTGCTCAAAAGAAAAATTATCTGTTTTTACAAGTATGATTTGCTCAGATTTTTGATTTATGTCGAAAAGTGAGCCGTTTTGATAAGTAACCGTAATTTATAACGTGGCACTCAAAAAATCGCCCCGAAATTTCTTTCATAAAATACACAAAAGTCTGATATCCTGACAGCCTATGTCAAACGTAACCCCTCTACACCATGCAGTAAATAAACAAAAACATCAAAATTATGCTTTAAAAACACCGAGATACAATCGAAAGATGTAAACAAATTATCCGCTTGACCCCTTTTTTTGGACCACGCATTGTGATTTTCAAAAATTCACAATTCTGTTTTGGAAATTACCAAATTCATGTGATTGTCAAGTTATGACGTTTTAATAGTTTTTTTTTACAGTTTACATGAAAAAAGTCATGACCTCGTGGTCTTATATTCGTGGAAAACGTTGTTGCACTTTTTTCATAATTTTCAAGAAGTCGTTCTCCAATTTGATGATTTTATAAACATTGACTTTTTTAGTGAAATAACAAACATTATTCAATTGTTTTCATTTGAGGGTCAATTCAGTACTGACCCGTGTTTGATTGGCATCACCAATTTTCAGTCTAAGATCACCCACGTTTATTTTTAGGACAAAACTAGGATGTTCCCTATCAAAAATATTATAAACAATATACGGTGGAAGGGAGAAACTTACTTAAAATATTTTTTAACACGAAACGTTTTTAACGCAATATTATTAACACAAATTTTTTTTTAACACGAAACTTTTTATAACACGAAAGTTTTTTAACACGAATGTTTTTCAACACGAAAGTTTTTTTAACACGAAAGTTTTTAACACGAATCTCTTTAACGCAAAACTTTTTTAGCACGACACTTTTTTAACGCGCAACCTTTTTAACACGAAACTTTTTAAAACGTTTTTCTTAATATTCGAGTTAAAAATCAATTCATAAATAAAAAATGACGTCTTCCGTTTTTCAAAAATTGTGTGAAAAAAGTTCGTGATTAAAAATTGCGTTTTAACAAAATCCGTGTTAAAAAATTGCGCGTAAAACAAAATCCATGTTAAAAATTGGTGCCTTTTTAACACGAAACATTTTAACACGTTTCTCGTAACACTTTTCCCATAATTTAAAATTATAAACACGCTCTGCGCCGTTAGCAGGTAACTTTTGCATAAAAAGTAAAATAACAACGTTGAGGAAACCGAGGCGTTTACTTCTATGAGGTTATTAACATAAGTAAGTATAGTGTAGCTAGAATATCGCAAAACTTTTTAAAAACTGTTAACTTAAGAATTTGACTTATTCTTCAAAATTAACAAAACTGTTAACTTGCGAATTCTGAACCTTATTCTGGAAAATCTTAAAATTTCGCATTTTGCCAAGTGGTAAACGTAGGTCTGCGCATTTATGTGCGCATCCTTTAAAATAAGACCTCAGTTTGTATAAGGTGATGTGCTCAAGTAGTAAATGGATGTGCGCTGTCAAGTGTACAAAAACAACTTTTGTGAAGCTTAGGCTTCATTTGGATGAGTTAATTGCGGATTGATCGTCGCCAACGGCTGTAACCGTCGACATTAGAGAGTTAAACTTAACTTAACTCCCTCGCCGTTGACATAATTTTGCTAATTATCGCCGGTCAATTTTAAGTACCGAGTCAATTTTTACTTTTTTTTTGGGAGCTGAAAATGAGCTGCTCATTTTATCAAAATTGTAAAAACATCGAAAAAAGCGAACCTGTCGAAATTATTGCACTCGATGTGTCACATATGTCAATTCAAATTTTTAGTATTTCAACATCGGCTAATGATCAACCAAATACGGTTTAAAGGGCTGGGCGGGATTATTTCTGCTAGAACCAAATGGTAGAATCGAAACGTTATTTTTTTCCAGAAATGTACCCGAAAAATTTTCAAAATTTTGACTGGTGACTGAAGTGGGATTCGAACCCACGCCCCTGAAAAGATTGATAAAGACATAATTTGGAAATATACGGAAAAAATGGGAATTTGTCATGAAAAATTCCCTTTTTTTCCCTATATTTCCAAATTATGTATTTTCCAATCTCTTCGGGGGCGTGGGTTCGAATCCCACTTCAGTCACCAGTCAAAATTTTGAAAATTTTTCGGGTACATTTTTGGATAAAAATAACATTTAGATTCTACCATTCGGTTCTGGCAGAAAGAAAAATATCCTGAGCATGTGTTATTAAAAAGTTTCTTATGACAAACTGAAAAAATTGCACAATTTAAGTTTGTTTTATTATCTCAAGTGTGAGAACAAAATATATATTTTAACACACTATAGAACAAAGAACTGGCAAAGTTGTGGCCACATGTGGTTAGGTGAAAAGTTGTTCGATTACTAAACCGCATACCGCGATATACACTTGTGGCGGTTATTAAGACAAAATTTCACTTTTCCGAATTCAGTATATGTTATTCTTAAATACATCACGATGCTGCTTATCGCCTAAATATATTTTTTTTTCAAAATTATGATTATTTAAACGAGGTGCGAAACGTTAGAATAACATCTCAGACGATATAAAACTCATGAACATTATTTCATTTTACGAACATACTCCAACAAGACAATAATTATTCAAAAACTTCCTACAGATTATTCCAAGCCACGCAGTGAGTCATTTGCGTGGCTAAAGAACGCTAGCGTGGCTTGGAATTCAGTCACAGACCGGCTGCTTATTCCATGAATTTATTTTTCAAAATTGGTTGAGGTACTTGCCATGATATGCACCACCTAACGAGCTATATTAACATTACAAACCTCAAAAATCTGCTAACATAACTACGTCGGGCGTGGGCGATGATTCACAAAATTTGGTAGAGCGTGGGCGGAAATTGAAAAACTTTAACACAATATAGGTTTGTAAATGGAACTAATAAGGTGATAGAATTCATAATAGAATTCATAATAGAATTCATATAGAATTCATAAAGTACTATTTTCAAACGATAATATTATATTTTACTCCCTGGGGAAAGGAGTTTTGGGAACCCGTAGGGGAAAAATGCGTGGTAATAAACACGCACTTAAAAAATTCACAATAATTCAAAAAAACTGGTAAAGCCAAGTTGTAGAGGTCGTCAAAATCCGTCGATCTGATTATTCAGAAATTGATCTGGGCCACCAGGGCCCCTTAGACAGCTGTTTGAAATCTACAACCTACGCAAAAACACCGCCAATCGAATTTTCTCGAAAAGTTGAGGGGGTCAGCAATACCCTTTTTGCCCTACGCCGTAGGGCCTACGGGGCTTCCATATGCCATAAATCGACGTAAAAAACAAGTTGCGTGTCTATATAAACGCATTTCCCCTGGGAGTTAATTGTAAATAGGTTGAAATAAATATTAATTTGACTTTCATTAATCAAAATGTACGAAAAATCAAGTTCAAAATAAGTAGCGGCTTGTTTGTTCTGTTAATATAACATACACGATTAGAGGAAAAAAAGCTTTGAGCAATTTAATTTTTCGTCTAACCAACCTCATTTTGATTATGTCCAAAATTCAAGTCATTTCATATTTTTCCGTTAAAAAATCCGTTATAAAAAAGTTATGCGATTCAATAGACATGTCTATATTGAAACATTTGTTAAATAAAATGTCGGGCATGTTTTGACTGATCAAGTTCATTTTGAGATTTTGTTATCTAGATTGAATTTAGAATTTTTAACCCTCGGACACGGTTTCAAGAGAAAGTCCGGTAGCCAATAGAGAGAAAGCTGAAATGATATTGGGCCAATCAGCGCGCGTCATCCGATGCCGTTTTTTATCCCGCTTTCATCGTCTCCGAGTGTTATCTTTATTTTTACCGCGTCCCCAATCTGTTTTTGGTTTTCCCATTAAATAAAAAAAGATATTTTATCTCCGAATAGTGTTGTGAAATTTTTATACAGAATATTAACCACAAAAATACAGCCTTAAAAATGATAAGATTTTTATCGAGGCATTTGTCGGTATATTCTGAATCCAGTTAATCTTTTGTAAGCAAAATGAATTGCATAAAAATGTTATCTGTGAAATTATTATACAGATTGAAGCAAAACCGACCTCTTCCCTCGACCAAAAATGTTAAATATTTTTAACTTATAATTTGCATTATCTATGACACAAACACATCCTTCTGTACTGTACATGCGAATGTTGAATTGAGATCAATCGTCACCACAATTATATTTTTTGTTGAAATGACCGTTATTACGACTAAGACACGCCAATTTTTTGCATAACTATGCGTAAATCCAATACACAGGTTGCGCACTAAACCGTCCACCAAAATTTCGAAAAAATCGAAGGTTAACTGCAAATAGTGCAATACTCGACGGTTAACTGCGCATCCTTTGAATATCAAATAATTTTTCAGTTTCCGTTTTCAGGCAACTGGAAATTCTCATATAGGGGGAAGTTATAAGGTTTCATATTTATGTGGCTATAAGGTCAGTCTGGTGTTTTTTGTAAAAAAAATATACCATATGTCGGAGTTTAGATCGTCGCGGTGATATCGGAATAGCGTACAAATCAAACTAAAATTGCACAAACCTCGACAGTCTGAGCACCAACATACGGTACAAACCATATCGTTTATTAGAATAAAATCTGATTCGTCATCGAGTTTAAAAGGTGTTTAAAGGATCAAACTGGCGTTTTACATAGTTTTAGAAATAAAAAAAGCCACATTTAAACCATTTTAGGTAAATTGAGCAATAACATTGCGAAAAAGGTCTGATTGAATATTGAACATCGCAGTGATCCAAAAATTGAAATTTGCGCATTAAGCTGCTTTATATACGTCATTACGCACGTTTTGTGTTTTGTTAGACAGGTGAATGGTATAAAAAGTACTCAAGCAATTTTCGGAATAACCAAAAATAAAAAAAGGGATAAACTTCGTTAACTTGTTGCGCGATTTTCCGTCCCAAGCGGCACATTTTAAGTGAATTTGGCCACTTCAAAAACTTCATGAGTAGTTAAAACAGAGATCTTCGGTTGAATTTTTTTATGTAAAACCGACGTAATCATAACATTTTTATTTGGCTTCGGTGTTCTTCTTTTGAAAAAAAAAATGATACTAGATTACTCAAATATAAGCATGAATGAAATAATTAGACTAGGTATTGATTTTTTCTATATGATTTTTTTTCATTCGATAAAAAAAAGGTACTCGAGGACATGATAACGATTGTATAACCAGGCAATAAAAACGTGACGCAACATTTGTTATTAAACCGTATTTCTTAATTTCAACATTTGTTTATTAAACCGTATTTCTTAATTTCAAATTAATTGTATAGAACTGGATATGTTTGCCTACGCAATTATCTTCTATAACTGAAATATTTCGGAATTTTTTGCTTGAAAACCGGGCCCTTATGTTACATGTTTTAAAACTTCCTCGATTTGCAAAGGCCGGCCCGCGGCCGTTTTAACTTTATAAATTCTAGAAAAATGACAATGTAAAAACAAGGCATTCGACTCGACTGATAAACGTTATTTGAAAAACGCGTAGGCAACTAGATGTAAATTGTTTTGAGAAAAAAAATTTGCCAGGTAACGGCACAAGGGGAGATTTCGGCGAAGGGTATTGTGGTGACCATTTTTGAAATAAACTTGGCGACCAATCTTGTGGTCGCCGAAACCACCCCGAATAAGTTTTTTCGTGCCCCAAATGGTCGTGAAAATACGCCACGTCGAGTCAACTGCTATAACCGTGTCCGGAAAATGATCTAAATGGCAATTATTTGTCGAAGTGAAAACTAAGCGCAAAAGGTATTGGGTTTAGTAAACGTCTAAGTCGAACTAGTGACCCGAGCGTCTTGCTGGCACTGACATATACACATTTTTTGGTCCACTTTGTGCTAATCCGAGCTTTTCTGCCAATTTTGGATCGCGCAACTTAGACCAACGAAAAAAACTTGAGAACCGTCGCCGGACCGAATCCAAATGTTCATAAAAAATCGACTGAACTTGGTCAGGGCCAAGGAGGAGGAATTTCTCGTTTAAGTTTGTTTTCGTTTTCGTCTTTGGTTGGCTCTCAAGAATAGGTATTGTGTTATGCAATTCTCGGGAACTTATAGCCAAGGAACAAAATAACGCTCTGACGATAGAAAAAAAGTGATGAACATGACACTGAGTTTTGAGTCGGTGTACCCTCACTTCGGCAAAACGTGAAACTTGGGCAAAGTTTTTTCACGTGAGGTTTAGCGTATTTGAAGTCAAAATCTTTGGCTCAGTTCAGCAAAGATCCTGCCCAACTTCTAAAATTCGCTAAAGTTCCGAAATTTGCTCCTCACTTGGGCAATATATTTAGCCTTTACCATATTTAGTAAGACGCACGATTTTGAAGACCTGGTGGCAAAACGTTCGTTGTAACGTTGTATGCGCACTGTCACCATGTATGCTGTCGCATTATGCGCACATCAACTGTAATTGGTTTTCCGAAACCAACCGGCGCGGCGCTTGGCGACCAAAATCGTGGCCCTTGGCGACCAAAACCGTGGCGCTGGATGACCTTTCTGTACAAAAAAAAATACGAACAATTTTCTAGAATAAATTAGAAAATGTTATGGAAATACAGACTGGACGGTATAAAAAGAGACCAATTGTGGAAAAAATTCTAGAATACGCAATCTGCGAATTTTTACTTGTCAACAATTGGTCGATTTTTATACCGTCCAGCCTGTAAAAGAAATGATATCGTGCACGATCGTGGAAAAACAATTTCAAATTAGTAGTATATTTACCTTCCCGATAATAATATTCCATTTGAAAAGACAAAAAAAAAGAGAGTAGTATAAGATGTGGATATGAAAGTACCTCTTTGCTATCTTCAAGTCTAACAAGGGTCCGTGGCTTTATCACTAATGCGAGTTTTTGATAATAAAAAAAACTATTTTTTTTTGCGGAGTAGGACATCGATAAAATGTGCTAAAAAGCAAATTTGAGAGCTTGCTGCGTACATGTTCTAGACAGTAATTGTAACTTTTTTGGAGCATAACACGTTCATAATCCCACAAAAAACTTGCTGCCCTATTTGTTCGAACTTTGGAATGTTCTCAGGAGTTCCGTCAATCTTGTTTTTTTTTGAATTGATGTCGAAGTAATTATGGGGTTAAGTTTTCAACAGAATCATTTTTTCTAATGACTTATCAATTTTAAAATTATACCGACATTTCAAAAAGTTAAGTTGCAAAAAATACA